>CM069241.1:502573-849609 GCA_035582765.1 Acer negundo
AATAAAAATCAATGAAATAATCCAATCCAAAATTGAAAGCAATATTAAAAAATAAAATAAAAAATAAAAAAACTCTTCTTTTTGTTCAATATAAAAAAAAATATATCAACATTCAAATTCAATTTCAAGAAGAACTCGTCAACGTATAGCTTTAGAACATCAACACTCATAATATCGCTCTAGTAAAATGAAATTATTAAAAATGAAAAAAAGAAAGGTAAAAACTAAAATAGAAAAGGTACCTGTGCCGCCATCGTTGGTGGGCATATTGAAATTGAAGAAACTGCTGGAGAGAGTTAGAGAGAAGACAGGGACTGAGTTTCAATGGAATTTCACTCGAATCTGTCGCGTTCTTGTGAGTGAATTTCTTTTGCATTCATATATACGGGAGTTTGCACAATCCGCTTATCAGAACCGTCTGATGATGAAGCGTGCTTTGAATCATGATATTTTTGATGTTAATCCAACGGTGATTGTTGAGTGAATTTATAGTCGGTTTTTGTGAAGGATAATTTTGGTAAGATCACTGAAAATTAATAGTACGTTTTGAATGGCTTTTTTGTGTGCTTGACTGCTTGTCACGAGAATTGTGTACTTGTCACGAGAATTGTTACTCATCTAATATAAAGTAATTGTTTGTAAGTGTTTTTAGAACATTTTTTTTGTTTAATAATTTCAATAAAAATGACAAAATTGTTATTAACGAAAAATAAAATTAAAATATAGTGTATATACATTTTTGTTATATAAAAAATAAGTGTTATTCATAAAAAGTGACGATATTAGCACCCCTTAAAAACTGTATTTACACCCTAAATTACTAAATTAGTATGTTTTTAAAAATTCAATAATATCCTTGAGTAAAACTACTAAAATTGGATCTTCAACCATCCTTTGGCCTTCTCCAACCATCATTCGTTTCTTCAAAATGAAAAAAATACTAATTTCAACCGTTCTTTAAAATGAAGATCACAAAATGAAGATGGATTTTGGTTCTTCAAAAATTGGGTCTTTATTTCACTATTTAATTAAAATATTATTATTTTCTCTTTCTATCGTCTTTTCACTTTTTTAATTAAACTCAATTAATCATATATAATTTTTTATTTATAAATGTAATTAGTATAAAAATTATACCATTGGAAATATTTTGTTGAAATATTTCAACTGAGTATAATATTGACTATATTTTAATTATTTTTAAATTTAAAACTTTTTATTAATGAATTAATAGGTATGCTAATCTTCGGAACACTGCAGTAATTTTTTACAACGAAGACAACCCGAGTTTAGACTTGACGTCGGTTCAAGTTTCGATTCTAGTTCCAGTTCTAGGGGAACCAGAATCGAAACCGGCCTTAGGAGGCTCTGTTTTTTTTTTTTTTTAAATTACAAAATATTACATTTTATTTAAAAATAAAATAAAATAAAATGTTAGAAAGGACGGTTCCAATCCAGTTCAAACCGGACAGTTCCGTGAAAAATGGAAATGAAACCCCCTTGATTCTGGTTCGGTTCTGGTTTTGGTTTTTTCAATTCGGTTCTGATGATTTTTTTGGTTCTGTTCAGTGGTTTGAACCAAGCCAACGCCGGGTCAAACCAAACCGGCGCTGGGTCTACCCGAGTTTGCCTAGATCATCCCTATGTTGAACAAAGTAGTTGTCATGAACTTCGACGGCATTGACTTCGACGGCATTGACAATACGAATGAATAAACTTTGATATATTCAAAATCTTTACTTGGGTGTGACAAATTATAAAAAAGATTAGAAATTTTTAGATGTAATAAAAGTGGGTAAATTATTATCTAATAAGATAATGTAGAGAAAACAATTTTATTAAAGAAAGTTTGAAATATTATTTATAAAGTAAAATAATAATATTTTATTATTTAGAGATTGTAAAATGAAAAATGGTTGGAGTAGTAAAATTATAAATATGGAATATCTAGGAATATTCTATTTTCAGTCTTCAAATTAAAGACTGGTTAGAGATGGCCTAAGAGGATTAATTGTTTGTTAGTACACCTATCAATAATTAGTAATTAGTTTCCTATTTTAATCTTTTGTATTTGTTTTCCCATTAATGGTTTGATATTAACATATATATATATATAAAATAAATAAATAAATAAAACTCTTTCCATTTTAATAAACCCTAGATTCTCTTTTAAATATATTTTCATTCTCTTTTAAATAAATACAAATTGATTGCTAAGTATGGAAAATTAATCAAAATCATGAGAAAATTTTGGTTGTGAAAAAAATAAAGTTTTAAATTAATTTTTATTAGAAGAACAAAATCATTACGTATATAAACCGACTTTTAAATTAACTATACTATATATATTTTTTTATTTTTTTCAATCACACTTTAGACTTTTTTTTTTTTATCAAAATTATATGTTCTTTCTTGTTAAAAAAATATTAGATGTTCTTTAATTTTATCGTACATCTATCTTTTTTTTTTTTTTTTGGAAATATCATTTAACACATATCTACTTCCACATCAATTGGGACATGACACAAATTTTGTATTCCTACAACTCTCTAAAATGGTTCTCCAATAAATAAATAAAAATCTTACAATATATTTTTTACGAAAAATGGAGTTTGATTTTGAAAAAACCAAAAAAATAAAAGAGGTAGGGAAGAGAAAGAATAGTAAAAAAATTAAAGGTAATAATTTTTTTTTGAAATAATAATAAAGTCAATTAAATAATATATTTACAAAATACAATATAGTATAATTAAAGAAAAAATATTTTTGATATTAAATAAGGTTTATTTACAAATTAGAGATTTTTTAAAAATTTTAATCGGTGCAATTATGAAATGGTGTTTGAGGGGTGCGAATATTGCTACTCCTTCACAAAACTTCTCTCTACGAGCCATTTAGGCCCATTTCCTCATTTTGGTAACTGAATATGAAGTTTATATGGATCTCCATTTTGGTTTGGGCTGATTGATTCGGTCTGTTTAGATATAACTCGTCTCTCTTCCCTACTCTCACCGTCGTCGACAAATCACTTCTCTCTACTCGCTGCCGGTTGCCACCATCGACTCCTCACCGGCGAAGCTTCATCTTTGTCAGGTAGTACTCTCTCTTTTCGTCGGTTGTTTTGTTTTGCATCTTTGTTTTTGTTTTTCGTGTTGATTCAGTGATGGGGTTTTAAAGATTTCGTGAATTGTTTTGGTTTCAGCTTCATCAGTAACTCGAGTTGGGTGGTCAGGTCAGTTCTTCAACAACAAGATTGGTTTTCAGGTAAGTTCTTATCTTTGTTTGTGCTTATCATGTTTATCTTTGTTTGTCATTTGGTTTTAGACTTTTAGGGTTGCAATCAGCAATATTCACATGATAGTTTTTATTGATTGTACGTTTGTGCTCAATCTTTTATTTAGTTGGTGATTTATGTGGTGTCTATAATTTAATAAATTACTAAATTAGTATTACATTTACGATTTATTGGTTGTATTAGAGAAAGCATCTTCTGTATATCTGGTAGGGAGCAGATGCTAAATGTTGTGCGAGTGTTTTTTGTTATCTGTATTGAGATTCTTCTAACGTCGGTGAATTCAACTGAGGGTGTGTATACTAGATAACATTTCATTGTTGTACAAACTAGATAACATGCATGGAATTATCCTTTCTTTACAGTTTTGCTTGTTAGATTCTGAGGGTGGTTATTATCTATCAGGAAAACAATATGCTTTTTCTTCTAGCAATCAATCTTGATAAACCGTAGTGTGGTTGACTTATATGAATTAGTTAGTATCTGCACAAGTTCATATCTTTTGCTAATTAGGATTCTGCCTGCCACTTTACAAGTTTCAATATTTGTTGGCCTGTTTTGTACACAAGTTTAACGGTTCTGATAAGATCAAACATGTTTATAACATCAAGTCTAATGCAAGCAAGGTCAATACAGATTTTGTCCATGGGTATGTATGATTTGACATCTTATAATGAATTGCATTGTGCCTTTGTTTAGATTCTTAGGTTAAATGGAAGAATCGGAGAAAAGAAGGGAAAGATTAAGAGCAATGCGCATGGAAGCTGCACAGGATGAAGTTGGTAGTAATGCTGAGACTTTATCAGGGCCTAGTTCCCTTTCTAATCCATTGCTTGGGAACCCTGCAACTCAACCCGTACAGGAATCATATGCAACTCCAAGGTTCGATTTTTACACAGACCCTATGTCAGCTTTCTCTACTAACAAGAAGAGGGGACAGCATGATAACCGGATTGCACAAGATTATCCTACACACCTGAAAGAATCTGCCTCTTCCACAGCAAGGCCTTTATCATCTCTTCCAGGTAGCCTATTTTCTTTAGAATTGTTATTTACAGAAATATTGTACACCATCTATTGAACTTCGTGTGTTGGGATTGAATTGATGATTAAAGACATGGTCTTCTTTTCTTCTTATTGGAATTTGTTAGTCTATAAAATTGACAAGCACAGGGCTGTAATCACTTATTTGATCCATTGACAGGCCTGAACTAAAACCCTTTGCAACTTCACAATGTCATGTTGTACATACACTCATTTTTCTTTCTCTTGAACTTTCTTGTTTCAAAGCTTGGCTTATAGGTTAAAAAAATATCTGGAGTCTTAAGTGGAAATTGAAACGTGCTCTGGTGTAGTAATTCAATATATATATATATATATATATTTATTTATATCGATTGTGTCTTGAGTGGTTCATAGTCATAATCTAATGTTAATGAGCGGTCTTATCCGATTTCTATTAGTTAAATTTGTAGTTGATTTATCAGGACCAAGAAGCCCCGAGATAACTCCCCATCCCGCTCATCAATTGCAAAACAGTTCTTCATTTGATCATAGAATGTATCAAGCACGAGGTCCGTACAACAGTGCTGCTGCATATGGAAGCCCAAGAGGTATGGTGAGTCCTTTACCCCCACATCAAGGAACTCCTGAAGCTTGGATTGGATCCAGAACAATGACTAATTATTATAGCTCTGCACCCCATAGCCATGGAAGCCCAAGAGGAATGGTTGGTGCTTTTCCTATGATGCATCAAGGAACTCCTGAAGCTTGGAATGGATCTGGAGGCACAGCTAGCTATAATTCTCCATCTAATGCGTCAGGAGGTGAGCATTTATACAGCCCTAGCTTCGGACCTGTAAGAAGTCCTAATATTAATTATGGGCAAGGCAGGCCTTACTGGCGTGGCAACAGTCCAAACCCTGGTTCAGGACGTGGATTCAGTCCTGGTCCAAGTTCAGGAAGAGGTAGGGGCCACTGGCATGGTTCCAATATGAGCCCACGTTCGGGACATAGTGGCAGAGGAGGGCGAGGTTTTCATTCTCACGGCTCTGAACCAGAGCGTTTCTACCACAAGTCTATGGAGGAAAACCCATGGGAGCAATTGCAACCTATTATATGGAAGAGTAGAAGTTTGAAAAACCCCAGTTCTTCAAATTCTTGGCTTCCAAAATCAATTAGCATGAAAAAACCGAGAGTTTCAGAAGCTTCCAACCGGTCCAGTTCTCAGCCAAGCCTTGCAGAATATCTTGCTGCATCATTCAATGAAGCTGTCGATGATGCTCCAAGTTCATGATAGTACCTCAGACTCACAGAGTTTTATGGAGTCGATAGCTATACTTCCACATAAAACAATGGATCTCGGAATACCTTTTTCATGTTAGGTTCTTTTATGTATCTTTTCTTAGATTACTATATGCCTCAAGGCACCAACAAGTTTTGTAAACTACCTTTAGAAAGGAAGAGATATATGTGATGGCATGTAATGATCTCTAGTGTTAAATTTAAATCAATAGTAAACTGTTTTATTTGCTGGTACTTTTGGCTTGTCTTTTTCATTTTTATTTTTTTTTTTTAATTTTTTTTTTGGGATTACAAGTTGTTTCTTTCAAACTCTGAGGGACTGAGTGTAAAGAATGTTACTACTTCCTAGTATAATCTGTTATGGTGAACAACAGAAATACATGATGATCATCAGGGTGAAATTTTGATAGAATTACAATGGCCCTTGTAAATAATTTTTTACTGTTTTATTTTTTTCAATTTGGAATATTAGTGCTATCATTCATATATAACTAACATAATTAAGCATCCATACAAAAGATTTGACATAAGTTTTCTGAAGTCATTATAGAATCATGATCTCTACCCTGCCAATCTATAGAGATCTCAAAATGTGCAGGTAGTTAACTTGTCATCTAAAACATTAACTTCAAGTCTTCAAGAAAACAAAATTTAAGGAGCTTCACATTTCACTTACCATAAAGAACCAACCGACTACTATTCCATGTTTCAGAAAATCCAGTCTCGACTACTTCCTAAGGTTATAACTCGAAAGAAAATCAGCTGTACTACGTTAATGCCACCACCTGGTACACAATCCATTCTCAAGAGCTGGTTTTTGCTCATAACAGATCTCTTCCATGAAAGTGTGGATGAGCTGCCCTGCCAAGCTTGGTGGGTCATCAATGAAAGCATCAACGAAAACACTGACCACCCTTCTTTCATGCATTGTCGCCTTCAGGCTGAACCAAGTGAGAAACTTCACCCTAAAATATTCTTCTATGTGCCCTTCGCGCTCTAACCATTTGACTACTCTGACAGAATACTCATAATTACTCTCTTCACTTCTCTTTTCACAACCCAAGCCTGGTACTTCGCGCATTCCGTCAGATTTACCAGGTGTGGAAGGAGAAATTGATTTGGGGCTTAAACCTTTGTCTTTGTTCTTGTTGACGTCCACCAGGGATAGTGGAAGCTTTGGAAGGTGCTCACTGAAGGTTGATTTAATATTGCTAGAGTTGGTTGATTCCACCTTGGAATGAATTTGAGCTGCTAAAGTGTTTTCTTTCTTTCTATCTATATTGAATGCTTTGACAAAACTTCCACTTGATGCAGATGTGATCCATTTCGCTTCCCAAACACCAACTACTCCTGTGCTTTCGAACAAAGAAACCTTGCAGAAATACTCAGTTGAAGAATCAAGGTCAGTTATCAGGAATCTCTTCTGTGGCCTTAATACAATATAAGTGGGTTTGTCTGGATAATCCTTAACAGCAGACTTACGATGCCACAGCCTGCAGCCTGCTACGTCTTTTAGTAGATTATCATCGTATTCTAGTACAACAGTGACTGACGTTGGAGAGGATTCTTCAAATTGAATCTGGCAAGCTTCCAAAACAAACAACAAATAATAAGCAGCATTAAGAGTAAGGAAAAGAAATTGTGAAGATTTCATCTTAAATTGTTATATAGCATATGGAAGACTCTGAGTTTACATATCTAACAAGTTATTATTCCAATGCAACATTTAAAGACTCCCTAGATTAAACATCAAAATACTAAAAAGATTCAGAAACTTACATGCTGGCTCTTTCTTTTCCACATGATCAACAACAAACATGGAATCAAATGCTTCCACTGCAGAAGAACACAACTTCTGGACCTCAACACCACAAGAGAGTCTGTTGACAATACCTCGTGCCATCTTCGTGCATAACAGATTCAGAGGGCCCACTTCATTGGTTAGTATACATAAGGCAGTCTCCACTTTTTTCTGTAATTCTTTGTATAGCTCAGTTCGTAAAAGAATCTTGTGAGCCAAAGAGATTCGTAGACACAGTACATCCACTCTTCTGGTCTCTTTGGCAACCAACAACTGCTTTTTCCAGGTTCTGTAAAATAACCATCTAGTTAGCCAATTATTACCCTCTTCTTCATTATGTTAAACAGTTAGACTTTTTTATTTTTACAAAGAAGAAATGCCTGACAGCAGTAATTTGGACAGTTTCCAAGTCAATCCTAGTTGATTAAGCTAATTGCCACATAGAGAATTTCATGATTATGGCACTCATTCCTTAAAGTTGCCTACAACATTGAGAATTTCATGATTGTCACATAGAAGACAAGTACATAAGTTAAGGTACTTGCATGTTATTTTAGCTTATAGATAGGGCAAATAACCCAAATCCTTAACTCTAAGTTGACCACCTTGAAGTTGCTAAATGCCTGGCAATCAAGGCCTGCATTGGATGGGACATTTGTTATCAAGCTGACTCTCATGCACACATATTTGTCACCCTTCTGATAAATGTCGAGGCAGGTCAAATGAATCTTGAATTACAAGATTCATGTTTACAATTTTATGTATGATATTTGTCACTGCCCAAAGATTCCCAATTTTTTATGCATCTATAGAATTCTATGATGAGTCTCAAATGAGACACGTCAAACTACCACTGGACAACAAATATAGTTCTAGCAGCAATGGTCCTACTGTGCAGTGTGCACATGCCAAATACAATTTGGGCTACTTAGGTTTGGCTCTATTCGCTTGAATTGCCAAACTTTATGCTATTGATTACTACAGAGTCTCTAGGCAATTGATGAATGAAAAGTTGATACACTTCATATGAATTGAAGACAAGCTTGGTACCTCATTAGACCATTAATTTTCCCGCAAGAAACACAGTAGAAACTGCCATCCAACTTTGTAGAACGATCGATCTTTGCAATGCCAGCTTTCTCATCCTTCAAAGCACATTCCAAATGGCAAGACATACCACATGTGTCAATCTCATTAGAAGAATCATAACCACAGGTTAGCCACAGACTAGGATCCTTGTTATCATCATACTGATGACAAATACAGCAAGAACATCTCTTGCAAAAAGGATCATCCAGACTTAAAGCAGCTTTGCATGCAACATTCTGACAGACTTGATATTTAAATTGTTTTTCCTTATTATTCTCCAGAGAAATCTCATTTAAGTCACTCAATAGTTGAGGTAAGGTTTCTTCCTGCCGTTTCCTCTTAAAGCCATTTTGAGTTTTGGCTGAAGAAAAGGCAAAAGATTTATCAGGGTTACTCCTCTTGGAATTCTGAGCAACTAACTTTAGAAGGTGCTCTATCATCCGAAATTTAGTATAACCACTGTACTTTCTCTGCTTCCCCATCTCTGCGCAGATGATTTCTAGAAGCTCCCTGCGGCTAAATGAGCTAAGGATCTCTGGGGCATTTTTTGACCATTGAGCAATTTCATGAACCAATTCTCTTTTCTCTATCAAACTAAGTTGGCTACATTTTGCAGGGTCAAGTACAAATCCTGAAACAACAAATCAATCAATGAACTTGAACTTCAAATCTCTAAAAGCACATCTAGATAAAGTCCAGGATAATTTGAAAAAAGTTTGTTCAATCAAGTTGTTGAAGTTTAATATATTTCTGAACTCTAAAATTTGATTAAGTCGCAGATATAGCACACAACTGAAAAAACAAAATGGCATCCAGACTTGTGTCCTTGTAGCTGCAGAATTGTGTCCAAAAAATGAAATAACATGGTTAAGATCTCCTTGAACATGACACACATATTTCACTGAATTTCTACTCGTGTAATACACTTAAAATCAATACATGTAACTTGACAACATTCCAAACAGTTAAAACTCCATCACTTGTTCTTTATTGTTTCTTCTCTCCTGAACAAGTGAAACTTAGAACTAGCAGATTATGTCTTGAATCAATATATCACCACTGATACCCATTTAAATTTTTTTTTCTCTCAAATAGTAAGCACTGTGAAAATTTCAAGAATGGTAATAAGAATGTGCCTGTTTATAGCATTAATCATACAGAGTTTAACAAGTATTTTTGATGATTTAATGAATTAAAGCATGTATAATGAACATGAAGAATCACAGAACCATTAAATTTTATATCCTATAAAAAATATATATAATACAGTTATTTAAATATACTAATAAATAAAATATGCCTAAAAAGGAACACTATGGAACATACATTGCCATTTATGACTCCACACAGCAATAATGACCAAAATAAAAACACAATAATGCCGTCAAAAAGGGGACTGAGACAGGCAAAAAAAGAGCATACCCAGATGGGAAAAAGGGCTTAAAATGACAGACATTGTCAATAAGAACACTAAAAAGTAGATAAAACAGCTCCATTAATAGTGTAAAAGCGATTAAAGCGAGAACCCAGATCAAAAGAGAGACAGAGAGAGAAAGAGAAAAAAAAAAAAAAAAAAAAAAAAAAAAAACCAGACAAAAATGGAATATAAAACACAACAACAGAACCTGAGAACGTTGAGTCCATCTCTGAAAACCCGTCCTCTGCTTCGCTCATGACACTCCAAAAACGCAACAAATTTAGCTTACTTTAAAGAGCACAATGTGAGGAGTTCATGAAGCAGAAAGGAGAGAGAGAGAGAGAGAGAGAGAGAGGTAAAAGTGGTGAATAGAGAAGAAATAAAAGAGAAAAGTATTAATAATATTATAAAAAAAAATAGTAATTAAATGAGAGATTTGGTACGGGGTTGGGGTTGGGGTGTGTGTGAATGGCCACGCGCTTGGCTCTGCAATTGTGTGACAATCGAGGGTTTCGGTTTTATTTTTTTAACAAATTATTTAATGGTTATTGGTTATTGATATCACCACCCGTAAATATGATTTGTATACTTTTATTTTATTAAAAAAATTAATTATAAAAATATTTTAATATAAATTTATCAATAAGTATTAAGTATTAAATATTTTAATTAAAAATAAATAAAACACTATATACACTCATCATTATTTAACTATATCTATTTATTTATTTTTTTAAATATTTACATATTTATATGAATATCATATAATAGAGTAATAAAAAATTAATTTTTAAAAAACTTTAATCATATAAAGGTATGTATTTCTTTACTTTTTTATATTTCTTTTATATCTAGTTAAGAACTTAATAAGTAAACAAAAAGTAAGACATAATTTATTATTTTTTTTATATAAAAAAAAAAAAAAAGAATGATAAATTTAGATTGATGTATTTATACGGTTTTTTTTTCTTTTTTTTTTTTGAGAAAATTCATGTAAGTTGTTATTTGTTTTGATTACTGATAATAACTTCTTTTTTTTTTTTTTTTGAAGGAGAACTAGACGAAACAAAACAAACTAGATTGGATAGTCATCATAGACAAACCTCTCCGCACACTAAGGGTAGGACTCCATCCAAAAACGATCTTCGCCTAAAAGTAAACCAAATTTAGACAAATTATGGGCGACAACATTCACCTTCCTAGAATCGAAAACTAGTTTTCCACCTGTAATATTTCTTAAAAAATTTATAATATCTCCCACAACCACATCGAGAGTCGTAGGTTCTCCCCCACCCTAATAATATCCAAGTTTATATAATATTTCAAAATATATATATATATATATATATATATATATTTCTATGGATGCTGATATTACCACTTGTAAAACTGATTTTTTTAAGGGAACCTATAAAATTAATTAGTACATCCACTTTTATAAATACATTTATATCTAAAATTTAAAAATAAATCATTACTATAAACACTCATTCTAATGTCAATGTACCCTAATTGAAATAAATACGTTCACTTTAATGCATTTTTTATAAACCGTCTTAAATTATTAAAACATCAATTTATAAACAAAAAAAAAATCATATTATTTTTATAATCAAATCATATTCTAATGGTGGGCCATTTTACTATTGGAAAGGTCTAGAGATTTATGAAAGAGAAGATATATAATTGGATTGTATGAGGTCATGAGATCTTCAATTATCTTAAATATACAACTTTCTTAAAAAAATTATTTTATGTATGAGGTCATGAGATTCTTTATTAAAGAATTATTTATTCTGAATTTTAAAAAAATTAGAGGTTTTATCATTTTGGTCCCTATGTTATCGCGAATCTTTTCATTTTTCACTGGCGTGGTCCCAATGTTCTTAAAAACCCACCAATTTTGTCCTTCAGTTAGGCAACTATTAGTCAAATTTAACGGTCTCGAGGATATTTTTGTCTTTAAACATGTAATATGCCACATGTAAAAAAATAATAATAAAAACAATCACAAAACACAAAATAAAATTCATTTAATTAATTTTAATATTTAATTACAATTTTTTTTTAAATAATCGAATTAAAAACGAATATCTAGGTCTCCATGGCAAACGACGGTTTAAGAAGAAGAATTGCCGTTTTAGATGATGATGGGGTTCGCCGAGTTTTAGGTCTTCATTGAATCGCTGGTTCTCTATCCATCGAAGAATCACCGAGTTTTGGGTCTTCATGGTAGATCCATCATTGGATCTGTAATTTTGGATTTGGGGTTGGATATCTCTCTCTCTCTCTCTCTCTCTCTCTCTCTCTCTCTCTCTCTCTCTCTCTCTCGTTCTTGATCTCATCACATTGGTTTGTGAATTGGGTTTGGAGTTTGATTTTGTTTTGTTTTGTTTATATTCATTTTTTTATTAGAATCTAGTTGAGAGGAGAAAAAAAAATGTTTAGGTATTGGTGTGGTGGTGATGATAGTTGTCCGAACCTACGTTTTGGGTTTGTGGTGATGATGGTGGAGAGAAGCTTGTTTTGGGGTTGATTCACGGGGTTATGGTGGTTGGGATTGTTTTTGCAATGGCCACCAATGACGAAATAGAGAGATAGAGAGAGAGAGAGAGAGAGAGAGAGAGAGATGAGATCGGGAGAGATGATAATGGTGATGACGGTGGATGGTGGATCGAGAGAGATGAGATTGAGAGAGATGATCTAGGTTCGGTGATGATGGTGGATTATTGTGGTTTGGGGTGGATGATTATGGTTTGGTTCAAATGGTAGTGTTTAGGGTTATTGATTCAATTGGTGAAGATCTAATGGATCTCCACCCATTAATTTATTTATTTTTTTTTTTTTTCTAGTTTTCTTTTGATTTTATTTTATTTTATTTTATTTTTTTTAAGTTTGGTCTCTATCATCCATGTTAGAAATGGATGGTGGAGATCCCATTTTTTATTTTGCAGTTTTCTTATTTTCATTTTAAAACAATCATATTGAATGTTGAATTAATTTAAAATTTATTTATTTTTTATTTCTCTATTTGTTTTACTTTCTTTATAAAAAAAAATTCATAATTTTATTATTATTTAACCATTATTTTAATTTTTAAAATTTGATGACATGTGTCAAATTTTTATTGGATTACAAAACAAGTTAAACTGTAAAATTTTACAAGGTTAGAGGGTAAAATTATACATTTAACCTTTTTAATTTAAGTGAAGGGTAAGAGAGTCAATTTATATTTTCTGTAACTTTTGACTATTAAATTTGTGGAGAGGGACCAAATTGATGGGTTTTTAAAAACATAGAGATCACGTTAGTGAAAAATAGAAAGACAACTAAAAAGTCATAACTCTCAAATAATATAGGGACCAAAATGATAAAACCCAAAAAAACTATTCTAGATCTACATTATATACTTGATATGAATTCTTTGTTTTTATTTTCACATCTCTATCATTCCTAAACAACTGCTACCTTCATCTCCATGTTAACTTCCATTTTCACGTCTAAAGCTTCAAAAATGGAATTTTTCCCAGAAAATAAAAGTTCTCAGTTCATTCTCTCTCTCTCTCTCTCTCTCTCCAACAACGCCAGCCAAAACTTCTCCCATTAACAACACAAACACTATAAAAATTCTCTATTTTTCAACTCTCACAAATTTTGAGCTTTTCATCATTTTCTTCCCCAAAATATGTCCAACAACGATGCAAAAATCAAAAGCTCATCAAATTTGATTGAAAACCCAAAAAAAAGTTATTCATCAAATTTGACCCAAATCTATTCAAATTAGTGAAAGAAAAATTGTCAAGATTTTGTGTATCCCTGAAAGGAAAAATTGTGCTCAGCTGCCTGGGTTTCATCTCCATCCTCCCATTTCAAAATTCATCGAAAATTTCATTTTCTCTTAAACCTCTTCTTGCAAAAGCCCTCGTTTTCACCAGAATCCACACCCTCAATTTCATGCATACTCACAAAACCCTCACCCCCTAATTAAGCCCCTTCAGACCCATGTCACCACCATTGAATATGGGTTCTAGATGATGTTGAATCTGGATTTAGGTCTGGCTTGGGTTTGATTTTGGTTTGATGATGATGCATTTGGATTTCGGTTTGATGAGTATGAATCTGGATGATGATTATGGTTTGGCTTAGGTTTGAATTTGAATAATGATGATGTATAGTGATTAATCTGGATTTGAGGTTGGCTTCAATTGATTTTTTTTTTTTCAAGAAATAGTCTGTTGATGATGATGATGATGATGATGAAGATGATGATGGTTGTTTCAGATGAAACAAATTCAAATTTTTTTTGAAAGAGAAACAAATTCGTTTTGGTTGGCTCATTGTTAAAGAGTAACTACTTTTGTTTGACTATTCCTAGAATTGATTTCTGTGGCAACAAAAAAATCTGGTAATAGATTGTGTTTCAGATTGAAAATGGATTGTTATGATGCAGGAGATGAGTATCATGATATGAGTATCGTGATTTTTTTTTTTTAAACATTAATTTCAAATATTAAAATACTAAATTTTTAAGGAATAAAAATAAAAAGTTACAGTTATAAAAAAGATAAAAATAAATAAATAAATAAATTAGGGGTATTTTAGTCATTTACCTTTTTATGTCAAGTTTGATAGTAAAATTAGGGTTAGATGGACCAAATTGATACATTTATAAAAAAGTAAGGGACCAACGATGCTAAAAAACCAAACACGTTTAAAAAATAAAAAATGTTGTTGACAATCTATTAATTATTTGTTTCCGATCCATTTTATTTTATTTTATTTTAATAACAATTTTAACATGAAATAAATGACTAGTTTGATATTGTTGTAATTTTTATAATAATCATTGTTAACGTATCGAAGATATAATCATATGTGAAATTAATCACTAGATGTTTGGTTAATTGTACTTTTAAAACTACTATACTACTCAAAAGTAGTATATAATTTTATTTCAAAAGTGCTGAAATTAGTTACAATGACTAAAATAGACATGATTTTAGTATCTTATTTCATTTTTGTTTTCATTAATCATACATATTAAATCAATATTTAAATTAGAAAAAAAATTATATAAGAACAATAAAAATATTTTTAAATTTTTTTATAATAAAATCAATATTTAAATATAATATTTAATTTTAAGATGAAATAAAGTATATAAATAATTTTAATTTGATTTGATAAGGATAATAATGATATTTTAAAAGATTCATTAAATGCTAAAATAAATTATTCTATAATCACTTTCAAAAAGTAAATCCTCATCTACTTCTCAAATTCACTGTCAAAATTTGCAAGATTATCAATTAATCACTTTTGAAAATTTTACCAAATGTCATTTTATGTCAAAATTATGAAATAAGATGGTTTTAAATTATTAAAAGCAATACCAAACCGGCTCAAAATTACTAAACAAGATAAAAAATTCTAATAACACTCCAATTTTTTTTTTTATTTGTTTTGTTTTTCTATATATATATATATATATATATATAAAGTTGTCTTGTTTTCCTGTTAAACCAAATTTGAAAACAATTTTATTTTTTTCAAATACCAACCACGTTCAATCATCACCATCACTAGAAAAAAAAAATATAATTTCCTTTTTCCAAAAAAATATATTTAAAATTATTTTTTTACTCAACTTAAAATCCAAAAAAGAAAATCAAATATTGTTTTCCTATTTTCACAATTTGATCTCAAAAACAGTTTTGATCACCTCATTTTTGTTCAATTTTATTCTCAATTTTATTTTCATTTGATTATTTTACTTCTTTTTTCCATTTTTGGTTCAAATTTTATAAAAAGAGGTATTCAAAAGGAGTAATATTAAAATAAATTATGGATTGTATTTAGAAAAAAAAAAAAAATTTAAATGGAGTGTTTTTATAATAGGAATGTCAAAACATAAAGAGATAATTTAGAAAAAATTAAGTGTTTTTAAAATTTTTTTTTAAAAATTTAAATTTTTAGAATGAAGTATCTTTAGAAATGATGTGTAAAAAGAAAAACATTAGATTGTAAGAAAAAACTCTCTTAAAAATTTTGAGCTTTCACCAAAAGAGACTAAATTGATAATAAGCCTTAGATAATTAGACATCTTGTATAACAATATAAATTCAATATAAATTCGTCATCACGGTGTAGAGGCTCAAAAATGGAAGAATTTGGTGATCTAATCGGTTATCACCACACTTTAATTTCATCGTGTAAGAAGAGGTCGTCCAATTGCTTATAGTAATTAGAGCATCTCCAATGCAGCTATGAGTTGTGAAAAAAATTGGATGCCAACTAGAATAAACATGCATTGAGTTTAAATACACTTCTCCAATGGAACCATCTTCATTCAATGTCAATCCGAGGATGATGATTAAAAAAAATTAAAAAAAAAAAAAAAAGTTACAATGTCAACATAACTGTCTACTTTTAAACTATCTGTTGGACACTATCAAAATGATTGACTCAGCGAGTACATTTATGACATAGAAAGTGATTGGTATTTCTATTAAAATAATAATATTGTTTGTGAAAGAAATAAAATTAAAAAGACATGTCATTAAAAAAATTGTACTTTGAACCGAATCCATTAGAGACTAAATGTTGATTTGGTTGTCTATCAACTATACATTTCTAACATATAAAAGGCATGCCTTTGACATTATTGTCATGTCAACAATTTTTGATAGACAATCTACACTTGCATTCGAGATGCTCTTATGCACTTCTCTCTTACTAGTGATGAGGTTTGTACGGTATTTTCCTAATAAAAGTTCCAAATGTCGGAAGATATCTATACATGTAATAGAAGTAGCTATTCATATGTGATCTCACATTTTCTCTCATCACCTTGTCTCAACCTTCATAATTTATTAACACGTGTCTAATATAGAAATCAATGGTCTAGATTATTTATATTAATTTTTATGTTTTACTCAACCAAAAGATAAAATTAATTTAGACCATTAATTTAGGTGAAGACAAAGTGATGTGAGGAAGGGATCAAGTTCTTCAAGTAGACTATTAAATCCCATAAGTCAAGATCCCTCTGGGTCCCCACACTAGTTAGTAGTTACATTCCATGACAATATAAGTAGATTGATCATCTTATCAAAGTGTCAAATTTCGACAATCCCACCCCAATTTCTGAAGACTCTAAAATTCGATCACAAGTTAGATCTCTAGTAGAGATGGAATCGAAAATCTGAAGTTGAGGGGCCAAATGATAAAAACTTAAAATTTATAGTATTAAAATATAAAATACACAATTTTTAACTATATTTTATTTTTCAACTGGGCTAACCTCTATAGTGGTTTGCAGTCAACCTTTGATCTCTAATTTCTAATAGACTCTTAAAATATCTTCAATGTTATTATGTATTTTGAGAAAATTTAGTGTCACATAATATAAATAGATGATGAGATAGAAAAAGCTCACCAATGTATTATCTAACTTCAATATGGAGGTAATGTGACAACATTTTTTTAAAGAAGATGGAGATGAGTTTGTAATTATAATTTCTAATTATGTCCACCAATAATATTAAGTACAGTTCATTTAATTGTAAAATAAAATAGGAGAGAGAATGAAATAAATGTTTTATGATGATTAATCATCAAATAGATGCATATTTGATTTTAGATACTATTTTTTTTTCCGTAGAGTGGATCCATCTTCAATAGAAATACTGATGTGTTATATTACTTAGAAACTCAAAAATCCCTCTTACCATTGGAGGTGCCTTTTAATCAAAATAAAGTCTTGAGTGCACCGGGTGCACCAGACCACTAAAGAGCCATATCAAATTTTTACACCACATGTCCAATCTGTCTTGTTATGCACCATACAACATTGCAACCGACCACTAAAGATTAAACATGTTGTCGCCACATCATATTGTTATTTTTACATGTTCAATCTTCAGTGTTTTGCTATGCAACACTTAGGCCTTGTTTGATTTTTACATTTAATACTTAATGACATTTAATGTGTGTCATTAAATTGTTTTTTTTTTTTTTTTTAAGTGATAAAATCATTAGTTTCTAAAAGTGAATTTTTTTCATTTTTCACTTAACCAAGAATTACTGGAATATATATCAATTTATTATAGATAATAGAATTATATGCTGAAATCAAATCGGCTTTTACGTTTTATTATTGAGAGTATTTATATACAAGGGTTTTAGCAGCAGCTATATTTACAAGGCAATGCGGAAATATAAATTTAGAAGCAGAATGTGTACAACTAAAACACTAGCTATACAAGAGATTCAAAGTTTGACTAAACTAAACTAAATTAAGATAACTAAATTGACTAAACTACATTAACTAAAACATTATCTTTAGCCCGCAAGATGGTGGGTATTTCAGACACACCAATCTTAGACCGTAGCAGAGAGAATCTTGTCCTGAACATAGGTTTAGTGAGTGAGTCCGCCAGTTGATTAGCAGAGGCGACATGAGAGACACGAAGCTTACCACTTTAAACCTTTTCCCGAACGAAATGAAAATCAATGGCAATGTGTTTCATTCGGGAGTGGAATAGAGGTATGTGGCACCAATATTGTCATAGTAAATTGTTGACGGAGTAGAGGAAAAGATGAGAAGCTGACGTAGTAGGGAGGAAAGCCATATAACTTCTGTGGCGGTGTGAGCAATGGCTAGAGCTGGCAAGGTTCAGGTTCAGGTTCAGGTTTCGATTTCGGTTCCAGCCGTGGAACCAGAATCAGAACCGAAAAAATCAAAATCCGAACCGAAAAAATCGAAATCGAAAAAACCAAAACCAAAACCAAAACCGAAACCGTAACCGGAATAGGGGGAGGCCGGTTCCGGTTCCAGTTCTAATTTTTTTGAATCGAGCGGTTCGAACCGAAATGGAACCGGCGGTTCTAGCTTTTTTTTTTTTTTTTTTTTTTTTTTAAATATATATATATATATATATAAATACTAAACCTAAACCTAAATCTTCTTCTACTTACACAGCATCCGTCAGATACTTATTCTTCTTCTCAATCTCTTCTTCTTCTTTTTTTTCTTCTTATTCTTAGATCAGATTTTTCTTCTTCTCGATCTCTTCTTCTTCGATCTCCTCCTTTTCCTTTTCTTCTTCTTCTTCTTCTTCTTCGATCGGTCGATCCACCCCAAAATTCCCAAATCCCTTCGATCCACCATTATCACCATCGACATATCAACTTCGATCCACCCCAAATCCCTTCAATCCACCATCATCACCATCAACATAAATGAAACCGAAAGAAGACTGGTCCATGTCGATTTGTTGTTTATGTTTATTGATTATTATTGTGTTGACTTTGAAAGGTTGATCTTCAATATTCATCCTTCATGTTAAAGATTATGATATGATTTTGATTTTTTTATTCTTTCTTCTTCTTCTTAGACAGTTGTTGGACTGATCTGGGTTGGGGAGAGGGGTATTGGACAGTTGAAGGGTTTTTGGACTGAGTTTTATTAAAAAAATTTTTTTTAAAAAAAAGGTTCAGAACCGCCGGTTTGACCGAAATTGGAACCTACTTATACCGGTTCCACCAAACCTTGGAACCTGAATCGGAATCGGAATCGAAACCGTCGGTGCAAAACCGAAACAGTCGGTTTAGAATCGAAACCGAAACCGAACCGAAATCGAAACCAGAACTGAACTGGAACCTTGTCATGTCTAGCAACAGCCCTATACTCGGCTTCAATTGATGACCTAACAACTGTGCGTTGTTTGCGAGAACACCATGAGATCGCATTTGACCCAAGAAAGGCGATGTACACACTAGTAGAGGTGCAGTCATCCTTGTTTCCAGCCCAGTCAGCATTAGAGTAAGCATGAAGTGATGTAAAGGAATCACGATGCAATAGTAGGCCATGATTAATAGTACCACGCAAATACCGCGTGAGACATTTTACGAGGGACCAGTGACCAATTGTTGGATGATGCATGAATTGGGCAAGTTTATTTATTGCAAAAGCAATGTCATAATGAGTAAACGACAGATATTGTAAGGCCCCAATTACCTGACAAAACTCAGTGGAATCCGTGATGGCGGTGTCATCAAAAAGCTTAAGATCATGATTAGTAAGCAGGGGTGTAGAGACCAGTTTGGCATCAATCATTTTGGTGCGAGAAAGTAGATTAAGTACATACTTTTGTTGAGAGAGATACAAACCGGTTGAACAAGGGAAGACTTCGACCTCGAGGAAGTAAAACAATGTGCCAAGGTCTTTGATTGAGAATCCTCGAGCCAGTGTCGCAATGAACTTGTCAACTAGGTCACCATTACTCCCAGTGACAATGATATCATCAACGTATACCAACAAAAAAAGAATACAACCATCAGTTTTAAATATAAACAAAGAGGTATCGGAGTTTTAGTTGACATACTCGTTCTGAAGAAGAAATTGGCGAAGCTCATTGTACCATGCCCAATGTGTCTGCTTGAGGCCATAGATCCCCTTCTTGAGACGACAGACATGTGATGGATATGTAGGATCCGTAAATCCTAGGGGTTGTGCCATAAAGACGGTTTCAGATAAGTGACCTTGTAGGAACGCATTGTTCACATCAAGTTGACGAAGAGACCACCCACGTGACACTGCTATACTCAATACTACGCGAATTGTAGTAGATTTAACAGATGGACTGAAAGTGTCAGTGTAATCAAGACCCGATCGTTGATGAAATCCATTGGCTACCAGACGGGTTTTGTACCTTGAAATTGAACCATCCGGAGATCTTTTAATGCGAAACACCCACTTACATCTCACAACATTATTCGAGGCACTCGAGGGAACCAAGTCCCACGTTCCATTGCAAATAAGAGGATCAACCTCCTCAGACATTGCACGTCTCCATTCCGAAATTTTCATAGCCTGAGAAGCATAAGTGGGCTCGGCATGGGTAGGAGATAACACACTAGTTAGGGATATTTTGGAGAGGGTTTTGTGGATATGGTTTTTGGATCGGGTTATCATAGGATGACTAGTGGTATGGGCAGTTTCGGGTGGGACTAGTGCTGTGGTTTGGGTGACGATTTGGGCTGTATTTTAGGTTGAACCTGGTGCGAGCAGCTGGGATGGTTGGATGGCATGCTGTGCAATACTTGGTGAGGCAATTTGTGCGTGAGTTTGAGTGACACATTGGGCAGAATTTGGGGTGGCATCTGTTGCCATCAGGTTGTAGTGTAGGGTGTTAACTATTGTAATCAGATTGTTATAGTTTGGGGTGGCAGTTTAGGCGGTGGATGAGGCAAGTGGGGCAACTGTATGTGTTGTATTTGTTGCATGTGGCGAGGATATGTGTATAGGAGAGGTGATAGTAGCCGTGTGAGGTGTTGATGAAAGCGGAATCACAACCCTTGCTTGGGAATTAGAGAGCGTGGTCTGTCGAGGTATCACATGCACAGTCGGAGGTGATAGAGAGTGAGCATGAGAGACATGAATTGTGACAGACGAAAACTCATGAGGCAGCCAAGAGGACCACGTGTGGTCGCTAGACCTAGGAAGATTTACGTACATTGTTTTGTGTGGAAATAAAGACTTAACGAAATTTACATGCCTAGAAACAAAAATATGAGCGGTTTTCGGTTCTAAATAGTGATAAGCACTTTGTGACTGTGAATACCCAATGAAAATACACGTTTAGACCAAGGCTCAAGTTTGTGACTATTGTATGGCCTAATCCATGGATTGCAAAAACACCCAAAGACGCGTAACTTGGCATATGATGGATTGACACCGAATTTTTTTTCAAAAGGAGACGACATGTCTAGGACAAGTGTAGGCATCCTATTAATTAAGTATACAGTAGTCTGAAAACGTAGGACCAAAATGTGAGAGGGAGTGAGGCATGTGTGAGAAGAGACAAGCCCGTCTCGACAATGTGACGATGCCGACGCTCGGAGACACCATTGTGTTTCGGTGTGTGTGGTGGTGTGGTGAAGTGTGAGATGCCATAAGTTGCCAGAGTTTTTTTTAGAGTTATGTATTCACCACCATTGTCACTGTAGAGTGAGATGATGGAGTTTTTGAAAAAAAAAATTCCACTAAGGTTTTGAAGCGACTGAAAACTGCATGTACATCAAATTTGAGTTTTAAAGGGTACATCCATATATAATTCATGAAGTGGTCAACAAATAGTACATAGTACTTGTAACCATCTTTAGAAATAATTGGAGAGCTCCAGACATCATAATAAATAATTTCAAGTGGTTTAGAGCTAACAACAGTGGATACTGAAAAAAGCAACTTATGAGTTTTATTAATATGGCATGCATTACATGAATTGCTAGAATTGCTAGATGAAGGAACAGACACTTTTTGAGAAGACACTAACTTAGACAATATTTTTGGTGATGGGTGACCTAAACAATGATGTCAGTCAGAGAGAGAGAGGCCTTGATACTTGAAAAAACAAGAATTGGTGGGTTTTCAAGCTGAGCATTTGATGGCCACTCGTAGACTCCATTCCTAGTCCGTCCTTACATGAGTTGCCCCCCCATACGAAGATCCTTAACAACAAAAGAGAAAGGCGAAAATTCAACAGACTTTGTTAGATACACAAAATTTTGAGACAGATATCAAGTTTTGTTTTATGTTGGGTACACACAGGATATCAAATAAAACAAATGATGAGTTTCTGACAAGTAAATGTAAAGAACCAGTATGTGTGATAGCCAAACCTGAGCCGTCACCAATCATAATGTCATCGGAATCAATGTATGGAGAATGCAAAGACATGTTTTATAGATCAGAGGTGACATGATGCAAGGCATCAAAGTCAATGAGCCATTCCGGTGTAGTGGTGTGTGGTGCCGTGTAATGTGCACGGGGTTGCCATTGCGAGCGAGATTGGTTCAGCTGGGGTTGAGTGGTGATCGGGGAGATGCTGAATGTGGTACACTTCTTGGCCGTGTGATCTTGTTCACCGCAGAACTGACAGAAGCCATGGTATGGCCTGGCACCAGGCTTGTGCGCTGGTAAGCTGCGAAAATTCTGATTTGATTCAGTGGTGGGTTGCATACCTTGCTTGCCGGTCGAGTTGTGTTGCATGGGTGACCTGTTGTAGTGATTTCGGTTGGTGTTGAGTTGTTGTCCACCTGAGGTCAGTTTCGCAGCATAGCTTGCTGTAATGGGAAGTCTTTCAGGCTTCATTGATTCTTGTTTCAGGAGGGTTTCAAAGTTGAGGAGTTTCTCATGTAATTCTTCGAAAGAGATCACTGAGTCACGGGCACGAATAGCAGACAATATGTCCTTAAAATCATCACCCAAACCATTTAAAATTTTGACTGTCAGATCTTCAGGATTTTCAAGGGCATCAAGCATGGCTAATTCGTCAGCGATACTTTTTGCATTTTGCAAGTATTCAGTAATAGATTGGGTTCCTTCTGCAATGTTGGTGAGAACACTTTTTAGGTGCATTATGTGTCATCTGGAAGGTTTTGCATAGGTGTTGGCAAGAGCGGTCCATGCATCATGAGCAGTTTTTGCGGAAGCGATAAACAAAATGATGGATGGAGAGATGGATCCAAGTATAACGTTTAGCAACAATTGATCTTGTCTAACCCATAGGTGATGTGCAAAATTTAGTGTGGAGATGTCGCCTATTTTGATAGTCTCAGGAGGGCAAGGATGTTTTCCGTCAACGAATCTCATAAGATCAAAACCGATTAAAAGGGTGTGAAATTGGAGTTTCCAGGAGCGATAGCTCATTGCTGTGAGTTTCAGAGGTGATTGGTCAACAATATTAATGGAGATAATAGTATTTTTGGAAGAGCTTACTTCATGGGAGGAGGAGGATGATGAGATTACTGTCACCGAGGTTGAGGAGGAAGAAGAAGCAGTGGTGGCCATTGTTGGATCGTGAACTTTTTGAGTTTTTGTGGCTATGATTCCATATAGATAATAAGATTATATGCTGAAATCAAATCGGCTTTTACGTTTTATTGTTGAGAGTATTTATATACAAGGGTTTTAGCAAAAGCTATATTTACAAGGCAATGCGGAAATATTAATTTAGAAGCAGAATGTGTACAACTAAAATAGTACAAGAGATTCAAAGTTTGACTAAACTAAACTGATCTAAGATAACTAAATTGACTAAACTACATTAACTAAAACATTATCTTTAACATTTTTTACTTCCAAAATTATCCTCATGATCTCTTATCTATTTCCGGTTGTCTCTAATATGACAACTCTTAACCATGTTAATATATATTTTTCTTCTCACTATTAAAATAAGCTTTAGCAGTAATAAAACCTAGTCGTTTCAAGACTCCAAAATCTCCATTCGAATCCATCCAATGTTTTTTTTAATTGTATTCAATCTTATTTTGACTTCTAGTTATATTCACGTAAGGACTTTTTTTTTTCCTTCTCATAATTTGATTAGTTTTATGTTATATGCTTAAGGAAAATTAGCTCCCTGATTTTTTATTTATTTTTATTTTTTTTTCAGTTTCGCAAACCAACTTAATTGATTGTTTAGTTTGAGTAGATTACATTTGTCACTGCCAGAAACTACATGCACTTTGGTCTTCATCTCTAATTTATATAGAATTGAATTATGTTTTTGTGACAAATTTATATGGTATGGTCACATTGATAAACCATATATATATATATGTATTACATTATAAATATATTTTTATATTATTATAATTCCACATATAATCATAGTACACAATTAAACTTCAATTAACTTGTTCAATAACTTCAAGTGATTATATTTTATTGGGTGAATTTTTTAATAATTTTTTATTACATCATTAAATTATTGTTTTTAGTTGTCTTTAGTATATTAAAATGTAATATATATCAAATAAAAGTTGAAAGAGTATAGATATAAAAGTATTAATTTTCAGATATTTGTAATTTTTTTTAAAAACAACTTATCGCTTATATTTTAGTTTTCAGTTTTCTGCCATTATTCAGTCTACGGAAAGATTCAGTTTTAGTAGTGCACAGGGAATTTTCTACTTAATCCAATTTCGGATAAAAAAAAAAGGGTAAATATATCACGGTTAATTATATTTTAATAGGCTAACAGGGGCGTATCTCAGCTGGTAGATGAACGAGTTTGAGATTTGGACAAATGACTCTCAGATCAGTGGTTCGAATTCTATCAATTGCGAAAGCTTTCAAAAAAATATCTGATCCCGAATTAATAGATATTATAAAAAAATTATATTTTAATAGGGAAGGAAAAAGAGAAAAAAAAATAATAATAAAACAAAACAAAACAAAACAATATAAAAATATATATATAAAAAAAACCTCAACAAGGAGTAAAAATTTTAGTTAAAAAAAGGAACGAAGAGTAAAATTTTCGAGTATAGAAATAACAGAACAGACAAAAGAAAACGAAGAAAGAAAAGTGAGTGAAAAGAGAGTTTTGAGAGAGAGAGAGAGAGAGAGAGAGAGGGGAAGAAGTGGCGAAGCAAAGCCCTAGAGGAGTTTCTCTCTCGAAATTTAATTTTTCTCCAGTTCCATCCAACACAACACTGAGAGATCCATTTCACTTTGGATTTCTTCACAACCCACCTCGCAAAAATGGTCACTTCTCTCATCTCTACTTCTTTTTCTTCAATCTGTTTTCTTAGATTTCTCCAAATTTTAGCTGAATTCAATACTTGGGTTTGATCATTTGAATCATTTTTTTATGTGGTGGTTCCATTTATCGATTGTGCTAATGGGTTTGTGGTGTCTCTGTAACCTGTCCTAGTATGTTGTGTTCTGATATGATTTTTTTTTTTTTTGACAGCATAAGATTAGTAGAGGCAACCGTGACAAGCTCACTCAGTTCATACAGATAACCGGAGCTAGGTAACCTCTTATCAGATCACCATTTGATTAGTTTAATGGTTGTTTGATGTGGGAATTGAAGTGAAAATTGTGGGCTGAGAAACCGGTCGAATTCGAATAAATTTCTTTCATTTTTCTGCTACTCTTTAAGTCTTATGGTAGTGATAATTGCATGAATATAGTAAAAGTATTGTCTTTTGGTACATGATTAGTAGGTGGTGGAAGACAAAGTTGTGGACTGAGACACACTGAATTCGAAGTAAATTTTCATTTTCCTGCTACCCTTTAAGTCTTATAGTGGTGGAAATTGTTTGTATATAGATAAAGAATTGTATTTTGGTACATGATTATTAGGTGGTAGAAAAAATTGAGAATATTTATGGTGATATTGACTTTTGCTTGTGGGTGTGAAAAATTTAGACAATCCAAGGATTATGTTAACTGTGTGGTAGAGTAAGAGCATATATGGGCATTCTGCATAGCTTAATATAGAGGCGGGGTTGGCTTGTTCTAATCTTTTTATGTTTGGTGGTTTTATTAATGAGTTTTTGATTTTTTTTTTTTTTTATGCAGTGAAAAAGCTGCAGTTCAGTCTTTGAAGGTCAATGATTGGCATGTTGAGGCTGCAATTGATTATTTCTACAGCCTACCCCAAGTAAAAACAGCCGATACTAAACATTTAGAGGAGCTTTATAACAAATATAAAGGCAAGCTTTACCTTTTGAATTGTTTTTTTTTTTTTTTCCAATAATTTATTTGGTCACATGTCAAATGCTTACAAAATTGTTGCACACTAAGAAATTTTTATTCTAAAATGTTCTGCAGATCCATATCTTGATATGATTCTGGTTGATGGTATCACTCTCCTTTGCAATGATATTCAGGTAGCTGTTTTGATCACCTATTGATTTATATTTTTGTGTGATGGTTTTGAGTTTAAGGTTTTATAATTGTGAATTAGGATTTCGGAGCTCTATCAATGCCTGTACTTTTGCATTCTTTTAATGGTAGCTAGAATCTTTTATTTCAGTTTGTTTGACATTAAGCATTTGTTTTTTGACAGGTGGATCCTCAGGATATAGTTATGGTATGTATGAATAAAAGTTCACTTGGTCTTTGCTATACAAGACTTTCATACTTTTTATTTTCTGAATTCAGGAGAAATGTTATTTGGGAATCCAAGTTTGAATTTTGATTCTAATGAAGTTCCAATCTTTAAAGATGTAACCTGCACAATAGAATCTCTGATTGGAAACTTGAAGCAGATTAGTTTGTTTCCTATTCCCTTTGTATACTTTTTTCGGCTGAGCTTCTATTGCAAAACATGAATAACTGGAATTTGAAAAGATCTTAGAAGATTGTCTCAACATGTACTTAAGATAGGAGGTTAGGTGGAATTTTATTCTGGCATGGCATTTGACATGGGAGGTCTCCTGCAAAAGCTACTTCTTTGTAATTTATCTCTAAAAGAGGTTAAGGAGGTGACCCTGCCAATTTCTAGAAATAAGTGATGACCTGAGAGATGGGAAAGTGGTGTTACATTAGGATATATTCCATTGATTATTGTTTTATATGAACATGGAGTGAATAAAATGAAAGAAAGAAACTAGTTGTATAAGTAAGCGCTTATAAGTGAGCTTTATTAACTCTTTATCTATGTCTCCCCATATTCCTGTAACTATTGTTTTATACATTGTCAACTTGATTTATTGTCTTGTACATGTACACTGATTTGGCTGAGTTTTGGTAACATGGTTATTTCTGTTGTTACAGTTGGTTCTTTCATGGCACATGAAGGCCGCTACCATGTGTGAATTTTCCAAGCAAGAGTTCATAGGTGGACTACAATCACTAGGGTAATTTTTTAAGTTCCATCTTGTTGTTTAGAGATTGTAGGTTTAAAACCACCGTGATGCAACTTTGTTGAAAGCTATATAATTTGATGACAGGATAGATTCTCTGGATAAGTTCCGTGAAAGGATATCATTCATGCGCTCTGAGCTGAAAGATGAACGTATGTGCCTGGTTCATAATTTTCGTTGCTTACTCAATGATTGATTATGATTTTAAAATGTCAATATAGGTTCCAGGTTGATCTTTCTATTGAAAGTTTCACATCTTTCAAACAGATTCGTACAGCTATTTCTTTTTGTTGTAGATGGTCTTTTTCATATTCGTGCTGCTGTAATGACTTTTTTTCCTTATGATTGTACAGAAAAATTTCGTGAGATATACAACTTTGCATTTGGCTGGGCAAAAGAAAAGGTATTGTGTTTTGTCATAATAGTTGATAACTTGATATTGTAATGTTGTCATTTCTGCTCCCGGATGAAAACATAAAGAAGAGAATTACTATACATGAAGTTAATTACTACCAAACAGAAAATTGAAAACTTAAATTGCATGGTAAATATGATGACAGGTAGGGGAATGTGAAGAAGAGAAGAAGCGGAAAAAAAAAACACCGTTAGGGCTTGATTTTTCCCTTGTCGAGCTTGATGGGGTTGTGAGGGTCTGTGAGGGGCTGTTGTTTATTAGGGTTTATTTAAATTAATTTTGATTTGGGAAGAAATGTCCTTAATGTCACAGACTCACAGCCCAAAACTCACTGTTCTGAGTCAAATGAATCTTGCTACCACTGCCCAAAATACTCTGTTTGAGGAAAACACAGCCCAAAATTATGCCAACACCTCACCACTTCATCGCCCCAAGGAGTTATTAGGTTTAGAAAGCAGCCTCAAGACGGTGGAGGGCCGAGGCGGCATGAGGTGCGCCTAAGGCGGCTGCCTGAGCTGAGTTTTGAAACAATGGTTATCACTTGTCAGTCCTGGAGGAGTATAGTGTTGCTACATTTAATGTGTTTCTGAACTTAAAATATTCTTTGAATGATATTTTCTTGTGATAGTTGCACTTAGATTTATTTTGTTTTTTTCCAATCTCATTATGGTTGGATGTCTATTTGGTCAATATTTTTACCGGCATTAGTTTTACTCTTGAACTTGAATAAATCATGAGTCCACTTTTGCCCCGTTGCACGGTCAATTTGAAAGCAATTGGAATGGCTGTCACACACTACGTTTTCTACTTTGAACTATCCACAACTTAAAAATTTACTTGTGTGGCCATATCCTATAGTATTTTGGTTCTTATGTTGTGAACTGATTTGTCTTTTCTTATTTTCAGGGTCAGAAATCTTTGGCATTGGATACTGCAATTGGAATGTGGCAGTTACTGTTTGCTGAGAAGCAGTGGCCATTAGTCGATCATTGGTGCCAATTCTTACAGGTAACTAATGAACTCTTGCATTCTTTTGTCAATGCTTTTTAGATGTTTGCATAAGTATTCATTGACTCTTGGTGGATATTGGTTTAATCGAATCATCACAAAGCATTATGTTACAATGGGCATATTTTATGTTGGAAATGGTTTTAATGTTCTAGAATGCCTTCACCGCAAAAGAAAGTAGATGTCATAGAAATATAGAATGGTATGGAGGTGGTCTGTGTGATGATTCAGATTTCAGACTATATTTTCTTGTATTGTTTTGTTTATTGTATTATCTATGTGGATAAATAAGCTTGTTTTAGGTTATGAAAGGTTGGTTAGATTGATATTGCGTATGGTGAGCTTGCTTCTATTACCTTTTGTATGTGCATCCGTTAGTAATTTCATTAAATATTTTGTTTCTGTTTTGATGCTGTTCAGGCTCGACATAATAAAGCAATCTCAAGGGACACATGGTCTCAGCTATTGGAGTTTGCAAGGGTAAGATGAAGTTCCTGCTTGCATATGTAACCGGTGCTTCTTTCAACTTCACTTTAACTTATTTTCCGATGTGCAGACAGTAGACCCTGTACTATCAAATTATGATGCAGAAGGTGCTTGGCCTTATCTCATTGACGAATTTGTGGATTACTTGAATGAAAATGACATCATTCAAAAACGATGAAGTTGGAACGACTGCTGGGGTGGTGGCGAATAATGTTGCGGAAGCAATTTCATATTCCTCTAATGTGATTGTAGTCGTGCTTGGCCCGAGTTATTCTGTTTATTTTTGGGAAAATAATAACTGAAAGTACATCATCTAGTTCAAGATCTTATTTGTGTCTATTGACATTTTGCAGTCAGATTGGACTGTTGATATGGATGGTTGGTATATGCATTTTCTTAACAAGAGCTTGAATTGTTATGAATTTTTTTTTTTTTTTTTCTCTTTTAAAAAGCTTTCATTGCAGATACTTGGAGTTGTAACAGATTTTATGCAGTTGAGGATATATGATGAATCAATTACACTCTTTAGCTCCTTAATACTATTTCACATTCTGATAAATCATAACCAAAAAACGGGGGAAAAACAGAGATGCTATTGACAGTCCAGCAAATATCTTTTTATACTCCATTCAATTTTTTTTTTTAATTATATGACATTTTTATCCTAACTAAAATTACTAATAAGTATAAAAATATCTAAGTATACTACAACTAGACTTTTTTAACATTAATAAACATAGATTTTTTTACGGTAAAAAACAGAGACTTTTGTTGATGGGGAACACACCTCAAACTCCGATTGTAATCCACTCTTCTTCTCGCCCTTCTCTACCTCAACAATCCCTCACGAAACCCCTCCATGTCCCCACTACCACTTTTCACTCTCCATGAACCAAATCATTGTTTTTTCATTTGTTTTTCGCCAATTATTAGTTTTCAAATTATAGGGTTTCTATATATCCAAAACTTTTAACAGAGGTTTATCAATTTTTTTTTCATTTAATTCTAGTTTTTGTTATTATTTTTATAGATTTAGGGCTTCAATCTTCGATTTTCAATCCACCCAAGCATCAAAACCTCTTATTTCATTCACCAATCACCCTTATGCTAACATTAATTTATCATTCTTCAGCATTCAATTAAAAAATATAATTTTTAAACAAATTGATTTTTAAAAAATTTAGGTTTTTATGAAGTGTTTTTCAAAAAAGAGTGTCAAAGTAAAAAGGATAATTTTGGAAAAAGATGGAGTGTCTTCAGAATTTAAGTTTTTAGAATGAAGTGTATTTAGAAAAGGAGTACGGAAAGAAATGCTAATTTTTTTTTTCTTTCAATTAATCTGGAAAGTAATGAAAAACTGTTATAATACGCTCCTAACAGTTGTCAATACAAAATGTTATATTGGCCCAAATATATTAGGTCTGTAGTTATTTGGGCCCAAATGGAAATGCCATCGTTTTGGGGTTGGACCGTTGGAGATGCGTGCCATGCTTTACTTTTAGCTTCTTCTTCTTCTTTTTTTTCCTCATCACTCATCAGTCACCACTTCTCTGTAAAGAGAATTTTAGGAGAAAGGAGAGAGAATGATAGAGGAAGGATTATAATTAAATAACTTGATAACGTTTTCATTGAAGTGTGGCTAGTGGCTATTCATAAGCCAACAAAGCTCGCTGTCAAAAATAAAAAATATAAAAAATAAGCCAACAAAGCTATCAAAGTGGAGCTAAAAAAAAGGCATACCCACCGACTTAATTTATTGGTTAATTGGTACTGATACTCCGAATTTGCATCTTATGCAAATTATGCAAGAATTGAAATGGATGATAAGGAGGAAGAAGAGAATTGTTTGTCATTGATGAAGACAACAAGAATCTAAGAAGAGAGAAGCTGCAATTAGAGATGCAAATTGACCAATTCAGAGCACTTGAAATCAAGTTGTTGGATTGTCTTTCTCAGTACATGGCAGCTGATCAGAGCCACCGGAACAAAGTTAGGAGGCTGTGTTAATTAGCTTGTAATCATGAGAAAGGGGATTGTATTATTATTTAAAAATTATTTTTATTTTTTATTTTAAAATTTTGATGACACATGTTAAATTTGTATTGGATTACAAACCAAGTCAACTGGTCAGAGGGTACGTGGGTGTTTTTATTATAATTTTCCGGTTTAATGCAATTATGCATGTAATAAGGGTAACTTAGTGCAACTTTCCTAGACGGAATCTGGGTTCTGTTAGCTATTGCTAATTTATGATAGTTCAGAGGGTTTAATGGAGAAAAAAAAAAGTACAAGGGGTAAAGTGTAAATTCGGACATAGTTCAGGGGGCATGAGTGCCAATTAGCTTAATTTATTTGAATAGTGCTATTGACACACCCCCTACTGATCTCTTTTTGAGTGAACAACTTCCCTGACCAACGTTCCTGTTGTCGTAGAAGTAAACCACCATTTTGTTTGAAGTACTTCTCTTTAAGTTTGATATTAGTTCTCCTCTTTATTGTGATCAGCAGCCGCCATGCCCCAATCAATAGGAGCAAAATAAGAAACACTAAGACCCCATTTGATTTTCTGTCTGAAGATTGAATAGTGCTGAATGTTACTGAAGACTGAATAGTTACTGAAAACTTAAAACTGAATATAAGTGATAAGTTGTTTGTTTTTTAAAGTTACAAATATCTAAAAATAAATACTTTTACATCTATGCCTTCTGACTATAATTTGTTATATATTTACATTTTAATATATTAAGGACTGCTATAACAAGTAATTTAATAATTCTAAAACAAAATTATTTAGTTCTTAATAATATTTCAAATTTATCTAGTTTTATTTTTCTTCTATTATTTTAAAACTTAAAAGTTTTATAGTTCTTATATTCTGTTGTAAATTTCTGGTGTATTATTGTTCTCCAATTTTTGGTCTTCATATAAATAAACTAAATGTTCCAAGTTTCATTATTGCATCATTACTGTTCTCCAGATTTTCGCTTTTATTTTAATTAGTTATGTATAAAATTTTTATTATAATTTTTATTGTTGTAGTTATGCATAAATCAATTTCCCTTAACAAGTTTAACTCCTCTCTAAAATTTCAATTCAGCCTACCAAATCAAATCCCCTTCGCTATGCCTTATGGGAGATCAAGTTGGCCACTTAATTACAATACAATTTACCGTTAGATTAGTGACAAAAGATAAAATTGAAAATAAATTAGATAAGTGAGGATAGTTTTGGAAGTAAAAAATTTCATTAAATTCCAATGTTTTTTTGTTAAGTGAAAAGTGAAATTTTTTTACTTTTATAAATAAGTGATTTTAGGGGTACTTTAAGTGATTTTATCACTTGAAAAATCAATCAAAATAACTTAATGGAGTATATTAAGTGTCATTAAATATTAAGTGAAAAAATCAAACAGGGTCTAAGCCAATACCCAAGTAATTCAATTTTAATTAGAAGCAGTTTTTCGATATTTTGAACTAGGTTGAATCAAAATATTTTGAGCAAAATATGAAGGGTTTTTAATATTAACCCTTTATATTTTCATAGTTATTTCAAATCCACCTATTTCTCTCAAGTCTCTTTTGCTTTTAATTTTTTTTTCATACATTTTATTTTGACATTTTATTTTTTAGTTGATTGTTTATTTTATTTTATTTTAATTACTATTATATATGAAAATTATACTGTGAAATAAAGAATTTTTATAATAATTAGGTATGCCTTCTTGTTGAACAAAATTTTGACTTAATCAATCCTGACAAAATTCCCTTGTAACGTCCTGAGAGTCTCACGGTCACCATAAACATTGATATTGAAAACATCATCAATAGAGAGAAGTGGATTGACATATACCATGTTGAAGAGGTAATCCTTAATGAGCTCTAGGTCGGTCGGATTGAACCGGTAACCGGCCAGCCGTAATCCACGAACTTCATTGTTCAAAGTTGGCATCCTCGGAAGTCGAAAATGTCCTAATTGCAAAGAGTAAGAAGAATATAGTAAATAATATGTATGAGACTTAATTAATTTTGAAAAGGAGTGCTGTTATTCTGTTAGTATTTTATACTGCGAAAAAAAAAAAAAGTTTGCGATTAAGTGAGATTCTTAGAGTGAACCTAATAAGACTAGCATTAGGATTAGGATTTGACCAGTGTCTTATGCTCTCAAAAGCCAGACCGAAGAAAGTCTTGGGCGCAGCCGGCAGCGGGATACACGCTGTCATGTCAGTAATTATGAAAGCGGGATAATCCTGCTTTAATCCAGCTTTAGTAATTACTGGCATGACAGCGTGTATCCCGCTGCACCTGTCATAATACTCAATGTGTTTGAAAAGCGCTTTTGGGTTTTGACAAATACTATTTCCAAACCTGGGAAATATTATTTGTCCAGATCCAAAATCATTCATGAATTAATAATATAGATAAAGTTGGGTTAACTAGAAGGTACGTAGACTTGTCAAACTACTTGAATCACTTTTTTATTTTTTTTTAGACAAACAAACTTGAATCAATTAATCATTAGAATTTAGAATGTATAATACAAATGCTCTTTTCAACAGAATAAAGAAACTTTTAATTATTATGGGCCTAGGTCTACAGGATCGGGTGAGATTAATAACGCAGTTCGAAGTATAATATATTTAAAAATATTAGATGTTTTTTATTTTTTTCTCAAATTCTGTTTTAAATAACGTGGCACGTGAGGTATCAACATCACACCGTTCACTATATAATCTCATGATTCATTACACCTCATGTGCCACATCATTTAGGAAAAAAATTTAAAACGTCTAGCATTACTCTATATTTATTACTATATTATGCTTATATATTTGCGAGCAAGAGAGATTCTTAGAGCTGCCTAATAAGATTAGGATTATACTAATAATTTCTAATAAGATTCTTAGAAAGAAAGAAAAAAAACTTACTTTTTTGTTGGATGATAATTGTCAAATGTAGTAGAGCTTTTTTTATAACCTTTTTGTCTCATATTTGCACTGTCTAGACAAAAAGTTGAGCTCCTCACTCAAAACTGATCTATTCGGATCCCAACTTTCGTGTTATACACTCTGCAGTTGACATGAGATATAAATGGCAATAAGAAAGAGCATTTGCAGTAGAATAATGTGACTTGTCACATGAAAAATATTCCCATACACAAACTTAAAATTATCCAAATCAATTTCCCACGTTGATTTTACTGACTCCGTTTTCATTATCAGCCGTCTGATCAGCCAAATCGTCTACCGTGCATCGTCCTCTTCATCGTTGGCATCTGCCTTTTTCGCCTTATCACCCCTCGGCACCTTAGCCACCTTCGGCAAGTGGGCCATGGGCTCCGGCTCAGCCTTGAACAGCTCGATCTCTAGGCAACAAAACCTTATCGACCTTAAAAATAATTAACGGCTACTCATCCTTTAACGTCCCCATTATCGTTGCCGTCACAACTTTGGTCTTCAAAGTAACGTCCTTGCCGTCATCTTGAACCGTGAAATCATACTTGTTCGTAGAGACGTAGCTAGTCATGGGCTAGGATGGGGCCCACTTTGGCCATTTTAAAAAAAATTGGGAAGATAATAAAAAAAATAAGTATTAATATCTTAGACATAAATGCAACTTTTGCTCAAATATACACAAACATACCCTGGCATTAGTTGACTTATGTCAACTGTAACAGTTGACCACCATTTTAATGTAAATTGACTAGAATACCATTAATTTAATATTTTATCTGCATCATCAGCCTTATTGGCTATATCATCATTCATCACAATCCATTGCTAGATTTTTTCTTACAAAAATTAATTCCAGAAATAGTCAAACAAAAATTGCAACTCTTTAACAACGAGCAAACCAAAATGAATTTGTTTCTCTTTCAAATTAAAAAATGAATCTGTTTCATCTGAAACAATCATCAAAGCACCTATCATAAGAAACAACTACAAACACATACTCGAGGGAAGATGATGTACACACAGACACTTTGGCAAGGGAATATATTTTGTGGAAAATGATATTGTTCTTAGTGAGTTCAGAGAGGCTGTGAGCGGCGTGTTCGAGGGTAGCATGATCGGCTTCGTCAAAAGAGTGAGCGGAATTGAGTGGCGACATGGGTATGAATATCATGAAGCAGATCTTGGTCAATGTGGTTGGATTCAACGCTGGAGAACTTCATATCTAGTTTTTGTTCATCGAATTCTTGCTCTAGCTTTCGTTACAAGATCGATGCGAGGAGTCTAGAATTTTTTTTCTTTTTATGGATTGGAGATGGAGACATCTTCACCCAATCTTCTTCTTTTTTATTTATTTATTTATGATGGAGTAGATCAGATGATCAGATCTCTTCCATCCAACTATATATATAAATATATATATACAGATTTTCTATTATCGGTTCGAACTGACAAAAGATATATCAAGACGAAGAATGTGGACTACTAGTTTTACATACTTTGACTCAAAGTGTATGCATTTGTCAAAACTTATGTAAAACTAGTGGTCCACGTTCTTTGTCCTGATATATCTTTTGTCAGTTCGAACTGATAATAGAAAGACTGTATATATATATATATATATATTAATTTTTATTAAATAATTGGAAAGTCAAATGTACGAATTTACCCTTAAGCAGTTAAGTCTTAACAGAGAACAACTAAGGCCATGGCATGTTTGTGCATATTTGAACAAAAGTTGCATATACATACAATTAGGTATAATATCAGGGTATGTTTATGCAATTTACCCTATATTATTCTCCCGATAATTTGCCCTATGTCCAAAAATGGACACTCTCAAAGCATCTGATTAGCATCTGCGGCGGTGCTTCCATTTCTACCCATCTTCCTGATTCTCCAAATCCCGCACTCGTTGTTTTTGTACCGGCCTTCCAACCGGTACTCGTGCATCACCCATTTTATACCACGGGGTTCTGGAACACCCTCTTTGGGGATGAAAGAGAAGCTGCTCTTTGATCCAATGATTGCACCATCATCATCAGATATATATATAGGACTTTGCTGATTCTTCCATTTACCGTTCACAGCCACTCTACGTATTCTGCTGTCATTTTTGGACCTCGGCGCCAATCTTGTGAAGAAGTAAAGAGTGTCTTCGTCTTCGAAGAATTCAAAATGTCTCCTCCACTCACGGTCACCATAACCATTGATATTGAAGACATCATCAGTAGAGAGAGGTGGATTGCCGTATACCATCTTTAAGAGGTAATCCTTAATGAGCTCTAGGTCGGTCGGATTGAACCGGTAACCGGCCCGCCGTAATCCGCGAACTTCATTGTTCAGATCTTGCATTGTCTGAATAAGAAGAATATAGTAAATAATATGTATGAGAAGCTAATTAATTTTGAAATGGAGTGCTGTTAGAGCGATAATAATAAGTAATTTATTGTTTTATACTTTTATAACAAAAGAAATTGCGATGAAGAGAGGTTCTTAGAGCGAGCCTAATCAAATTAGGATTAGACCGATCGTCCCGCCCAGATTCTGCCACATGGCAGCATCTGGGTGGGTACCCAAGTTTTAGCCCTCAAAATTATCATACTCACTCTCACTGTGAGTATACAAAATGCCATGTTGTATAGAATTGGATGCTATTTTCAAAATGACATGATATATATACATATATAATGAGTCTATCGTGAAGGATCCTTATTTTAATTTTCGGTAAGGACTTTGATGAAAATATATTGATTTTAATGAATTTTGATCTGAATTTTTTTGTAGATGATGAGTTCATTCATCTCTACCTATGAGAATTTTTCGAATACTAGAACTAAAAGCGAACCTAATAAGATTAGGATTAGGATACTACCAAGTGTAATCGTATGCTCTGAGTGTCTCATGCCAATATTATTACTTCTCTCTCAAGTCTCATGGAAAAACTAAAACAAAAATCACGGTATTATATTAATTCAGGGTTTTTTAGAGGGGTTGAGGACTCGAACATATAACCTCATAGTGTAAATATGAGAGATTTACCATCGGATTAACCCTGTTGTCATGGTTAAACAACCTCTCCAAGGAGACTTTTGAAACCGGTAAAACAACTCCCAGTACGAGGTTGCAGTAATTGTGATATGTTATATGTGCTCGTATCTTTTTTGAGACGTAACCTTGACACAGAAATCAAAGCAGAAACACCGTTTAATTTGTCAACCTGTAGACTTGGAATCCACTACTACTGGTCTCATCTTTATGACATTTTACTTTGGTAGAAGATGTTAAATTCCATTTGTGAAACCACTTTCTTCATCACTTTGACGGTTTGACGTGTATTATTACCGCTTCAAGTCAAGTAGTCAATAATTGCAATATTGGTGCTAGTGATCATCATCGCCATCATCAACGAGAAAAACCAGTGTCCTATATTCTCAACGCCATGCGGTGAGATTTGTCCAATGAAATTGAATCATATATGAAATTATTTATACTTTAGTGTAAACTACTTTAATATAGTTCAATTTTATTTGACGGTCTCAACACGTGACAGTAAAACCATTTCACGTAAGCTTTCTCGCTCGACAACAATAACAATAGGCCAACTTGTTTTTGAAAAAGGTCAAACTGCATACTGCCATTTTGTATAGAATTGGATGCCATTTTTTTTAGCAAGTATTATATTAATTCAGGGTTTTTTTAGAGAGATCGAGGATTCGAACCCACAATCTCGTGGTACAAATATGAGAAGTTTACTACCAGATCAACCTTATTGTCACGGTAAAACAACCTCAGGCCAATTGCTTCATATGTGGTCTTGATAGACATCCAAATGAAAAGGTGGTCTTTAATGTTTCACTTGTAAAATACATATTTTTAATGATATATCAATTTATTATTGGTCTCCTTAAATATACTTTAGAATTGTTAAATAAAATAAAGTAGAAGACAAGCTAGAGTTGTAAAGACAAATTAGTAGAGGGGATTAGCAATGAATAATTTGATTAGCATGTGATTGTGCTAATGACAAAAATACTAAAATTTGCATTTCATTCTTTTCGTTTTGCATACAGTAGACCTGCACGTTGCACTATCAAATTATGACTCATAAGGTGCAGTTTGGTCTCGATCTTATATTCTTATTGACGTATTTGTCGATTAGAAACAATGAAATGACTGCTGGGGAGGTAGGTGGTGAATAATGCTACAGAAATAGTAATTTCATCTTCCTCTATTGTGTTTATTTTGGGAAAATAATAACCAAAAAGACGTTGAATTCAAGACCTTTATCTGTCCATTGATTCATTGTAAAGTATGTATTGTGTTTGTGTTTACTAGGCTAAGCTGGATGGTTTAATATGTGGCAAATTACAACTTAAATGAGTATGAATCTATGACATTCTTTGGCTCCTTAATAATGTTAAAAGAGATTTGTATAATTGGAATAAACTCATACACTTTTGAATATTCCATTTATTTTCCGGTTGCATCATCACCCGATGTCCAAAAGTTCATGTTGAAAATAAAGTCACTGAATGCCAATCAAATTTTGTAACTACGCTTTCAATCTAACTCCTCACATAATGCAATCAAATTGCAGCATCATTTGCCGGCAATGGTAGCAAACGTGTTTAACTTCTTAGTGGTGAGCTGCCATATGCTCTATCAAGTCCAGCACTCGATTGTTGCAAGGAAAAAACCATAAATATAAATCGTTACAACACCACCACCGTAGAATCTATAACCGTGTAAGAGAAAGAGATTCTGTACCTGTAACCCCACTCGTTATCATACCACGACACAAGCTTCATGAAAGATGTACTCAAACCAATCCCGGCCTTGGCGTCAAATATACTTGACCTACAACAAAAACAAGCCACACAAGTTGTAAAACCACCAAGTTCAGACTAACAAAGGAACCATATGTGTTTATGGCTGCTTTGACATCTTCATATGAAGGACTCTTCTCAAGTCGACAAGTTAAGTCCACAACAGAAACATTGGGAGTTGGGACACGGAAGGCCATCCCAGTAAGCTTTCCATTGAGTTCTGGAAGAACTTTTCCAGCAGCCTGCAATATCTAAAATTGTAAAGCTAAAAATTAGATGCCATATAGGATGGACATCCATTTTGTTAAAAAACTCATCTTCAATGCAACTTCTCTAGTACAACTTTAAGATGAAGTGGCAACTTTTTTTTTTTAGAGGCTGTCAACATGACTCTTTGATTTCAGACGGTCTATTGGACCGCCGTCTTGTTGGTCCAGTCAGCAACCACTCTTGTTTTTTATCTTATTTTATTCAACAATTCTAAAGTATATTTAAAGAGACCAATAATAAATTGACACGTCATTCAAAACATATATTTTACAAGTGAAGCATTGGAGACCACTTTTTTATTTGGATGTCTATCAAGTTTAGTTAGACCCCACATAAGAAACGTCTTGACAATGTTGACATGTCACCATTTTTTTAAATGCAAGCCATACTAGCATTGGAGATGCTCTTATTGCACCCGAACAAAGAATTTAACATTTCTGAAGATTCCAAAAAGACATCCATCAGTCTCACCTTTGCAGCACCAGTAGAACTAGGAATGATATTTTGTGCAGCTCCACGTCCCCCTCTCCAATCTTTCATTGACGGACCATCCACAGTTTTTTGTGACAACCATAACTACATTAGTTACCGCACCAAAACCAATGAAAATTTGAGCAAATGAGAGAAAGAGAAATAGAGAGACACCTGTAGTTGCATGTACAGTTGTCATTAAACCTTCAACAATTCCAAATTCCTCATGAACTACCTGCGAAAAGTAATTTCAAATTTATTATCAATATATACAACAGGCAAGGCATGGTGGGACAAAAATCCCAACTTTCATTGGAATTTTTTGAAAATTAAGCTCAAGCAACCCTTTATTTTCACTTCTATGTTTCCTCATATATTGGCCAATAGCAATTATATTATACCTTATTTTGTTCACATCTTAGAAAATAATAATATCATCCTAAAAAATTAATAAGAAATTGCAATAGAATATTCGATCAAGAGCAGAATTGTAGCAAATAAAATAGTCAAATCAAGTGTGAAATTTCAGTAAACGTTGGGTGGATAGACATAAGTATCACTCTTCGACATTTTTCATTTTTCTTTACATCTAAAGACCAACTCCTCAGTGGTATGCATGCGTTCCTATAATTAGTATCGGCAAACCACTAATGATTACATCTAAAGGCCAACTCCTAGTTATTTGGGCCAAATATATTTGGTATATTTGGTCTGTAGTTATTTGGGCCTAAATGGAAACGCCATCGTTCTGGGGTTGGAGATGCTTGTTAGCTTTACCTTTTAGATTTTATTTTATTTTATTTTTTTCTCTCTCTCTTTTCTCTTTTCTCTCATCGGTCACCACCGTTTTCGAATCGTGAAAAACTTCAAAATTTGAAATCAATTGAAAATTAGAATCCTCCATTTTTTTTTTTGGGAATATTTTGATAATCCTACTGATTAAATGAGTTTTTTATAATTGACAACAAAATGGCTAACAACTTTTCTTTAAAAGTTTTACTTGTAGAAATGGAATTAGGGGAATGAGGATGATAATGAATTTTATCCTTAAATTGAAATGGGGATGGGGATGTGGGACCTGCTCCGATCCCCATTTCCCTAATTTCCCACCAAAATGTATTTTCTTAATAATTATTATTTTCCTTATTTACCTCATTTTCCCACTTTCCCAATTTAAACTCTATGTATAAATACTTCATTAACTCTAAATTTATTTGTATTGAATTTTTTTATTTTTTTTTTGGCATGTTATAACTTGCAACTTATAACAATGGAGTGTTTGTTTCTTTGATATGTAATTTTTAGTCAAACATGGATAAACGGGAGAAACGAGGGAAACAAGGAAATGAGAATAGAGATACCTCCCCCCAAACTCCTCATGGGATTTCACCAATACCCATCCATAATTTGAAATGTCTTTTTAAATAGAGCTTCTGAAGATCTTTTACAAATAGAGCTGCAACTCAAAAAGTGGGCTTCTTCCAATAAACATAGAATAGATATTTTAATATTAAAAAAACATTTTTTTGAGTTTCCAAAAAAAAAAAAAAAAACACATTAAAAGCTTTTGTCATTAAAAAAAAATAAAAAATAAAATAAATAAATAAAAGACCCTTTCGACTAGTAGAAAATTCATAGGGTGTGTTTGGAATGACTTTTCAAATAGAGCTTTGAAGTATATATTTTATAAGTAGAGCTTCTATCGAATAGAGTTTTTACAAAAAAATCAAACTATACTAGAGCATTACCCACATATATATATATAATAACATGATCATGAAGACTACTACTAAAAGAAAGATGGCCACCACTGTCGGCGGTGAAGACTACTTCTATAATAACATGATTATGAAGAATACAACTCAAACCCAAAATCCCATGATGTAGGTGTGAGATATATACTATTATGTTAATCTCATTTCGTTATTATTTCATGATTTCTAAAAACCATCTTTCTAGAATGCTTATATCTATACTATATATAAAAAGAGAAAGTTGTCATGTGGAATTATGGCACCCCCAATTTTGTTTGATTCTTTTTTTTTTTTTCTCTGTTTTCTTTTTTTTTTCTAATTTCTTTAAAAGTACAATTATAAATACAACCCTTAAACTTTATATAATTACTTAAAAGATAGCTTTTAGTTATAGCATCCCTTGTTTTTTTAGGAAAGTCAAATGACAATACAAGCCTTCGAGTTTGTAGAATTACTTAATAGACATGTTTTAGTAATATTAACACAACATGGATTGTTTAGTAATTTCCAAAATTTGTCTTGATTTAAAATTCTAAATAGGTTACATCATTGTTAAATTAGTTTTCCCCAGTTATTATGACTTTAGATGGTTATTTGTTAAGAGGTTAGAGGTAATGATATGGACTGGATCTATATCAATATCTATACTATATATAAATGTGTGATATGTCGGTTCAATTATTATGACTTTAGATGATTATTTGCTAAGAGGCTAGAGGTAATGATATGGATTGGACCCAAATCAATATCTATATTATATATAAAAGTGTGATATGTCGGTTCAATTATAGCATCCATTTTTTTCCTTTTAATTTCTTTGCATATAAAATTACAATTACAATCCTTAAAGTTCATATAATTACTTAATAGACAGAGTTTATTAAGATTTCAATTATAGCATCCAGTAGATTATTGAACGTCGATCGACAAATACAACCCTTCAAGTTTGTATAATTACTTAATATATAGATCTTAGTAATAGTAACACAACATGGATTGTATAGTAAGGATTTTTTATTATTTTAAATTGTAAAATGGGACTGGGGATGAAAATATAATTTTCTATGTATTTAATATGTTGAAAAAGAAAAAGGAATTATACAGGGGTGGAAATGTAATTTGTGTGAAACTTTATGATTTTGTGGATTATACAATGGATGTGTGTAAAGTGAAATGTAGTAAAAAAAAAAAAGGTTTTAGAAAAAATCCAAGCGGTGGTTTCTGATCAAATAGAAAAATAATTAAATCATCCACATGAGCTTAAGACTTCCTCAAGGTGTTAGATCAATGTAATAACATTTACATAAACTAAAATTATATGTGTTATATTAACTTTTATTATTTCTCAAGGATATGTATATTTGCAAATATGAAACTCAAATATTGATTTAAGCACATGCCTTGCATGTAGATGGAATTTATTTGAGTTTGTAGAATTACTTAATAGAAATGTCTTAGTAATAGTGACACATAATGATATGAACTGGACCCAAATTAACATGTATTGGATTGATGATTATTTTATATTGTAAAATGAGATAGGGGATGAAAATATAATTTTCTATGCATTTAATGACTTGAAAAGGAATAAGAAATATTATAGGGTATAAATTTAATTTGGCATGCAACTTGATGACTTAAGTATAAATATATATACAGGGGAAGTTTATAAGTGAAAGAAAGAAAAAATATTTATAAAAAAAAGATATGACTGCAAGCGGTGGATTCATCTGATAAGGAAGATATGGATATCAGTTATTAAAGATTTAAATAATCATTTCATCGCAATTTATGCAATTTAGTTGAAAAATACTTTTAGATGTAAAAAAAATATAATTTAGTTGTTGAATTTAAATTGTTGAGGTGTTCAATAAAAGTTGTAACCAATTGTATATGGATTACTATTGTAAAAATCTCTTTTGAGGCAAGTGTAAAAGAGTTTCTTGTCAAACCCATGAATTTAAGACTTCCTCAGGGTGTTATATCAATGTAATAACATTTACATAAATTAAAACTATACCGTGTTATATTAACATCTCTTATTTTTCAAGGATATGTATATTTGAAAATACGAAACTCAAATACTAATTTAAACACATGTCTTGCATGTACCCCAAAAACTTTATATATATATAAAAACAATAATGCAATTTTATCAAATTTTGGAGCCCAAATGATGTGGCATCTCTATAATTCATTTATTTAAATTGTATTAGATTTGCATGATTTAAATGAATTGATTATAGTGATTCCATATCATCTCGATATCAGATTTGGACACCAAATTTGGACATTCTTTTTTTTTTCCTCGGTATACACTAACATTATAAAGACAGCTCATTAACTATCAATAGTTGGATTTATATACTTTTGTTTAGTCAATATATTATAATATGTTTAATTAATGACTCATAAACGGTCACACTAAATTTATGATTTTCTTCCTCATTGCACACCGATATAATAAAGTCAGTGTAATGCGAGTCATTGATTAAGAATAAAAAAATAAATGGATGAGGATTCGATTGTTCGAATGAAAATTCAAATAATTTTTATACAAAACTAGAAAATATATATATATATATATTAAAAAATATAGTATTTACTATTTAGAAGATATTACTTATATATACAAGCTTGATAATGAGAAGTTTGGTATTCTTGATACGATTAGAAGCCCAAAGAAAGTCCTAAAATGGCAGTTTTAGTCCAATAGGTCAGACCCAGTTCGAAAGACGAGAGCTTTAACAGGTTTGGTGACTGACTTGACTCTGAGAGACGAAGATGTCGATACTGTGGGAGAAGAGCGAGTCGTGGAGGTGGATAGTGAGGAATACCAGGGACTCCAAGCCCTTCTTCTTCGCCTTCGCCACCGTCTGTGGCGTCGTTCCGGGAATCATCGGCTACTGCGTCGTGCAGGTCACCAACTCCACCAATCCTCCGCCAGAGACCATGGTAGTTCCAAGTCCTTGAATCCTCAACTTGCTTGGATATAATAATCTCTACAAAGTTAAGCTACAGCCTACAGGTTTCCTGTATAATAAGAATCCATGTTTTGCCTCTTATTTTACTATTAGCTTTGAGATTGAGCAGCTATTTAGAATTTGCTACCGATCATTTGCAAATTCCTCATTTAAAGAAGTTTTATGAAATTTTTTTTGATTAAATTGCATTTTACGATGAAATTTATGATTTTTAAGTTTCGTTCAAATTTTCCTCGTTAACAACTATAAAAATTCATATTTAGCATAAAAAAAAAATTAATAATTGTCTCAGAATTTAAACATAGGTATAATAAAATATTTTAAGAAGTATTATGAAAAAAAAAAAAAAGGATTAAATCATATTTTATAATGAAATATATGAATGCTAAGTTTTCGTTCAACTTTCCATCGCATATTTTGTTAAACAAAGGCAAATTGCAATAACATACCCTCAAAAGTAGTGGATGTATCAAGCCCCGAACTATTTGTTTTACACAACTTTTGATACACTTTAATAACCCCAGGATCAAATAGGATTGGATGGTTTAGATTTGATGGTTTATTTTCTAATTTAATCTCGCAACTCATTTAGAAGCCATTGTTTTAGATGACAAGCTTTGGATAATGATTTGATATTGGGTTAAGTATTTAAGTAATTAGGAACAAAAGAATTATAAGAGTTTGAATGATTTGATTGGTCGGGATTTTTTTTTTTTTTTTTTTTGAAGTATTATAAAAATCTAGGTTTTTTTTTTAGAGAGGAAGCCAAGAAGGATTCGAAAGTCGAACCCATAACCTCGTGGTATGTATATATATATACTCAGTTTTTCTCTTCTCATGACAATATGGTTTTATTTATATCAATTCGACAATTATCAACCATTAAATTCATATACTTCAGTTTAGTCAAAGTCTTGTTAAACTTAATCAATAACTTACAAATCTCATAAACTTAAAAGTTTAGTTCGGTTATGAGAAGAGAAAAACTGTGTGTGAATATATATATATATATATATATATATACAGTAAGTCTCTCATAAAGGATCCCTTATTTTAACTTAGGTAAAGACCATGATAAAAACACATCGATCTTAACGAATTTTGATTTGAATTTTTAGTGGATGATTAATTCATTAAAATATACCTATGAACAAAATTTGAGAATTTTTTGAATACTATAACTATTTTTCTTAAATTTTCCTATATTTCGCATATTTTTCGATTTCTTCTGATTTAACAAAATTTGGATAAATAGTTCTAATACTCAGAAAATTCTCAAATTTTGTTCATATGTAAATTTCATTGAACTCATCATCCACAAAAAAATTCAGATTAAAATTCATTAAAATCGATGTGCTTTCATTATAGTCCTTACCGAAATTAAAATAAGGGATCCCTCATGAGACTCACTATATATATATATATAAGAGAATTTTCAAAGTCAAGACATCCAATTAAGGCCTAGTTTGGCTGAATCAGCTGAGTGTTATGGGGAGAATCAGCTGAGTATTTGGTAAACTGATTTTAAAAGTGTTGTGAAAACCAAAAACTATTTCAATGTGTTTGGTAAATTGTAAGTAAAATGTGTTGTGGAGGTGTAAAATTATTAAAAAGGACACAAATGAATATTGAAGATGTTTTGAAAATAAATGATTTGTTTTATTTTTGTATGACCATAAACATATGATAAAATAAATAATTTGTTTTATTTTTGTGTGACCATAAACATGTTATAAAATAAATAAATAAATAGTTTTATTTTTTTGTGACCATATCACATTATTACTTTTTTTTCTATTGCCACATATATTGTGAATATATTAAGAAAACTCTTTTGATTTCTTCCATAATTTTTTTTTCTATATCAACAGTTTGTAAAAAATTCATTAATCTTGAAGAGAAACGTGTTTTCAATCTTGCTTCCCCAAGAAGCAGTTTTTTAAGAAAAAACTAGTTTCTCATTTTCTAATTCTAAGGAAGCGGGAAGCTGAAAATAGCCAAAAGCGCTTTCCTGAAATTTTACCAAACACCCTGGTCTATGTCTAGGAATCACTTTTTATCTCAATAGTAGGTCTAGAAGCACTTTTTGTCCCAATAGTAGGTCTAGAAGTAATGTCAAACCGGGCCGACGCATAATGTATGCTACCCAAGTTAATTATGACCATGTGAGAAGATGTATTGTTAATTTGTTATCCTTTACCCTAAATTCTCCATGGTGGCATGTTAAATTGTCATAAATGAGGTCTAAGTTTTTCGCTTGATGGGTGTAATTCCACTAAAGTCCCTACGTTTTGGCGAAATGTTACATATTTAAACATTTTTGTCATATTAACAATTTAAGTCCCTTATTTTTATAAAATACATCACTTTAGTCCATTTGACCAAAATACTAATGGTCAACTCTAACTATATATAAAAGTACAATTTTGCCATTGTCAAAATGATTTATTGAGTTTCAAAAATAAATAATATTAAAATGGTTTATAAAAATAAATTAATAACAAAAATTTAGTTTCTACAAAAACAAAAAAATATAATAATTTTAAAAAAAAGAAAAAAAAAACTAATGGATTATGGAAAATGTAAATTTAACTTAAATAATAAATTAAAAGTATTTTCAAAATCTTAAAAAACAAAAAAAAAAAAAAAGTATTTTAAAAAATAAAAAGAAAGTTTTTTTCTTTAAAAAAAGTAAATTGATCTCCACCATTGGATTGATCCATTTACTTTTAAAAAAAATTTCTTTTTATTTTTCGAAATAATTTTTTTAATTTTTTTAAATACTTTCAATTTATTTTTTATATTAACTTTATATTTTCTATAATCCATTAGTTTTTTTTTCTTTTTTTTTTTTAAATTATTATATTATTTATTTTCTTAAAAAATATTTTTTTGTTGTTAATTTATTTTTATAAACCATTTTAATAATATTTATTTTTGAAACTCAATAAATCATTTTGACAACAATAAAATTGTACTTTTATATATATAGTTAAAGTTTACCATTAGTATTTTGGTCAAATGGACTAAAGTGATGTATTTTGAAAAAACAAGGGACTTAAGTTGCTAATATAACAAAAACGTTTAAATATATGACATTTTGTCAAAAAGTAGAGACTTTAGTGAAATTACCCTCACCAGGGGCGGAGCCCTTCATGGGCTTGGGTGGGCTAGAATTTGAATTTTATTTTGGATGGCGATAATGACACTCCTCAAAAACTGTATCTACACCCCTTTCGTAATCACACCCAGATAAGCTAAAATTCAAAATAAATAAACCCCCATAAACAACCCCCCCCCCATTCGATAGATTCCCAAACCCCTCACTTTTTCTTTCTTTTCCACTTTCCCAAATCTGAAACCCTAACCTCTCTCTTCTCTAAAATCTCTCAATTTGAAAGTAAATTCCCTCGACTTAATCTTATTTATTTATTTACCTAGAATGAATTTTGATTTTAGGTTTTGTATTTTATTATTGAGATTTAGGTTTTGTTTTTGTTAATGTGTCTCCTTATGGGATAACAAAGTTAGAAAAGAGAAGAAAAATCTTAGTAAAGCTAAGATTTATTTTATTTTTGGGATTTGAAAAGAAAAATATACACAGAAAATTTTTATTGTGTGCTTCACTAGTGGTCCACACCACTATCTCTTATTAAGTAAATCCTTGATTCTTTTTTTTTTTTTTTTATCGTATTGTTTTGATTTGATTATTAAAAATAAAAAATAAAAAAAAATTGCTTAGTAGATAGATCAAAATTTTAAGATTTTTAAATAAGAAAAAAAAAATTATATTAGCCCACCCCCAAAAATTTTTCCAGCTACACCCCTGACCCTCACTTGCTGATATTTTAATTTTTTTTTATTGACAAATTTATACTTAATTAAAATTACTATAGAGACCTGGAAAATGTTAAGGTAAGGGAAAAATATTTCAAGATGAGAAGAGTCTTTTATTTAATTATTGTTATCGGGCTCTAAACTAACAATATGAAAATGTAGAATACAGCAAAAATGTCTTCCAACGTACGAGTACAAAAAGAAATTGAACAAATAATAATATGGTACACGATTATTTTTTTTTTTTAGTGATAGTGCTAGTCTTTTGGATATAATTTACCATGCAAAAGAAAATATTGGATTGTAAAGAGAAAATCTATTAGAAAAAATTAAACAATAATTAATAATAAAGACAAAGTAGATTAGTTAAATTAAAATACTATTTTTCAAGCAAATAATAAAACCACCGAGTTCAGTTAATTAATTTCCTCAGAGTTGTAATCGTAGAGTTCAAGCTATATATAAACATCAAACAATTATATTAAGATTGTTGGATTTGTTAGAATAGAATTGAAAGTCTCTTTTTTGTAATATTAGTAAGGGGGAATTACAGTTTGATCCCTATATTTTAAAGAAACGTTGTTTTTTTTACCCCACTTAGGTGTACTAGGGTCTTTAGTCGTCATCATTTTGGAAATACATCAAATTGGTCACTTGACCAAAAAAAGTAACGGTCAAACGTAAAAAATGCCCTGAAAATATTATTTTACCATCTGTTTAAAAAAAATTGTACATTAAAAAATTGAATAAAAGATTTTAAGCCAGATTAATAGAAAAATTAAAAAATTAATAGAAAATGAATCTCCACCATCCATATCTTGTGATTGGATGGCGAAAATCAAATAAAATTTAAAAATAAATGTTTACTTAAAAACAATTAAAAAAAATTTTATCTCCAACCCTCCATCACAATGATGGATGATTGAGATAAAAGAAGATTTAAAAATCGTTAAAAAAGGAGAAGATTAAAAAAAAATCTAGTGGAGATCCAAGAGATCTCCAGTCTTCCCCACCACGAAAGGGGGTGATGCAGAGGGGGAGGTCTTGTCTCCACTTGTTGGTGGCGGGGAGGCTACGACCTCCCTCAACTATGAACGGCGGAGGCAAGACAAGTCTGTTGCAAAATTGTGAAATCGTGATTTCGTGAACATGGGAGCGAGACCTCCCCCATTCCCAACGGGGGAGGTCTCGCCTCCACCGATTCGTCGGGCAGGCTCTGACCTCCCTCAGTCATGAACGAGGAGGTCTTGCTCTTTGTTCATGAAATTGTGATTTTGCGAAGGTGGTCTCCGCTGTTTGCAGCTGAGGGAGACCGAAATCTCCCCACCACGAACCAGTGGAGGCGAGACCTCCCCCGCCACGCCTTTCCCCTTCGTGCAGGTGGAGAATGGAGATCCATGAAGATCTCCATGGACCTAATGGAGATCCCGTATGGAGATTGGATCTCCACCATATATATATATATTTTTTTTAAATCTTCTTTTATCTCAACCGTCAATCATTGTGATGGACAGTTGGAGATTTAATAATTATTAAAAAAGTTTTTGTTTTTAGTTTTCAATTTTTTTTTTAAATATTGTTTTTTATTTGATCTCCACCACCTATCTCAAAGGTGGGACGGTAGAAATCAATTTAAAAAAAGTTTTATTTACAAATTAATAATATAAAAAAAAATTGTATTTATAAAATTAATATTATATAAAATGGTTAGACTATATTAACTCAAAAAAGTGACTTGGTATCTAACTATTTATCTCTTTTTAATGCAAGGGTCAAGATAATTGATGATGTGACATCAAAACTCCATTAAAAAATGAATCAACGATGATATGGCAATGAAACTAATTATATGAAATTTGCAAATAAAAAAAAAAACCATCCAACTTCCCTTCTTTTTTTTCTTCACCATCGAATTCTTTCTCAAATTCTTGCTATTATTTACCAGTTGAGATTTTAATTAGATCAGGAAGAATAACCCAAATCCCAAATTCAATTAAATGGATTTTTTTTTCAAATCAAAACAACAATCAAACTTCTTCGTTTATTTTTACCGTCAAATTATTTTTCTTCTATCATATTTCATTCAAAACCATGAAATATAGCAAGAATTTAAGAAAAAATTCGATTGTGAAGAAAAAGAATAAGGGAAGTTGGATGGTTTATTGATTTGCAAATCCATGTAATTAGTTTCATTGCCATATCATCATTGACTCATTTCTAAATGGAGTTTTGAGGTCACAACAGCAATTATCTTGACCCATGAATTGAAAATAGATTAACGGTTAGATTAAGAGGTCAATTTTTTAAGCCACTTTTTAAGTTAATACAGCCTGACCATATGAGGTGAGGGTCCTTGTTCACCAAACTCTAAAACATGACTAAAAGTATCATTTTACCCCTAAACAATTTAACTTTGACCAACGAGAGAATCAATTTGATATATTTTTTAAAAAGATAAAGGCCAAAGACCCGAATACACCTAAGTTAGGTGAAAAAAGCAACATTTCCTTAAAATATAGGGACCAAACTGTAATTCCCCTATTAGTAAATATCAAAGTTGAATTCTCATTTGAGTCATTTCAGCCATCTTATTACTAATCCATTGCCGCCTCTTTTTCCACTCTTTATTTCTATATTAAGTCCAAATTTAAAATTTACAACTAAGATTAAAAAAAAAAAAACACATACAATAATATCTAAAAGAATCTATGAACAATGACTTAAATCAAATAACTATTGAGAAAAGAGAAATGCAATGATCATAAATCGATAATAATGATATTCAATCAGAGATTTGTATAATTGGAGTAAGCTCATACACTTTTGAATATTCCATTTATTTTCAGGTTGCATCACCGGATGTTTAAAGTTCATGTTGAAAACAAAATCACTTTGAGACCAAAAAAGAAAGGACTGAATGGCTATCAAATTTTGTAACTACTCTTTCAATCTAACTCACATAATGCATTCAAATTGCAGTATCATTTGCCTGGCAAACGCATTTTAACTTCTTAGTGGTGGGCTGCCACCAACGCCATATGTTCTATCAAGTCCAGCACTCGATTGCTGCAAGGAAAAAACCGAGAAAAAAATCGTCACTAAAAGTTGCAAACACCACCACAACCTTATATTCTGTTTCAGAGACCATGTTTGAGAAAAAGAGCAGTACCTGTAACCCCACTCGTTATCATACCACGACACAAGCTTCATGAAAGATGTACTCAATCCAATCCCGGCCTTGGCGTCAAATATACTTGACCTAGAATAAAACCAAGCCATCTGAGTTGTCAAATCACCTAGTTGAGACTAACAAAGGAACCATATATGAAATCCTAAGAATCATCTTAACATGAAAAAGTAACGGTAACAAGAATCATAAAAACTCATGACGAGCACTGCTTGAAATCAGCGTATACTACCAAGCCATGTAACTTTTTGATTTTTAGTTTAATATTTAACAACAAAAAAGCCTGTGCAAGTGCCTCATTTGATAAAAAGAAGCTTTTTTACACCGATGAATTGATAAGTGTAAGTGAGGAAGTTAGTACCTTGAGTCACCAACAAAATCATTCGAGACAACATCCTCATCTGTGTATCCAAGAATGCCGTTCAGTGGCCCCTCTGAGGCATACCTTCATTTGAAGATAAAAAGGGTAACTTTGTAAACAAAACCATAACAAAAAAGAGAAAATAAATAACATAAGGAGAAAATGCAAGCTGTATATTATAACTGGAAAAAAAAATCACCATACTTTATGGCTGCTTTGACATCTTCATATGAAGCACTCTTCTCAAGTCGACAAGTTAAGTCCACAACAGAAACATTGGGAGTTGGGACACGGAAGGCCATCCCAGTAAGCTTTCCATTGAGTTCTGGAAGAACTTTTCCAACAGCCTGCAATATCCAAAATTGTGAAGTTATAGCACCCGAACAAAGAATTTAACATTTCAGAAGATTCCAAAAAGACATCCATCAGTCTCACCTTTGCAGCACCAGTTGAACTAGGAATGATATTTTGTGCAGCTCCACGTCCCCCTCTCCAATCTTTCATTGAGGGACCATCCACAGTTTTTTGTGTAGCTGAACATTGACAACCATAACTACATTAGTTACCACACCGAAACCAATTAAAATTTGAGCAAATGAGAGAGAAATAGAGAGACACCTGTAGTTGCATGTACAGTTGTCATTAAACCTTCAACAATTCCAAATTCCTCATGAACTACCTGCAAAAAGTAATTTCAAATTTATTATCAATATATTCAATAGGCAAGGCATGGTGGGTCATAAATCCCAACTTTCACTGGAATTTTTTGACAAATCAAGCTCAAGCAACCCTTTATTTTCACTTCTATGTTTCCTCATATATTGGCTAACAGAAATTCTATTATACCTTATTTTGTTCACATCTTAGAAAATCATAATATCATCCTAAAAAATTAATAAGAAATTGCAATAGAACATTCGATCAAGAGCCGAATTGCAGTAAATAAAATAATCAAATCAAGTTTAGAATATCAGTAAACGTTGAGTGAATAGACATCACTCTTGAACATTTTTCTTTTTTCTTTTCATCTAATGACCAACTCCTAGGTGGTCCGCATGCGCTGCCATAACTAGTATTGGCAAACCACTAATGATTACATCTAAAGACCCAACTCCTAGGATGTCTGCATGCGCTGCCATAACTTGTATTGGCAAACCACTAATAGGGTAGTTTCTGTTAAAGAGAAGGATAAAAAAGGTGGAACAGATGAAAAGTTTATTGAGCAAGTTTTCCGATGGTTTACCTCTTACTAAGTCAGTATCATACCACTACTAGCGAGTGAAATTAACACACTACAATTCTAATAATGCCTTCACTTTTTGCTGGGATGATATAAATAAGGCATCAAATCTGTATGCAAATGCAATCAAACCTTGGCAAGAGGAGCAAGACAATTGGTAGTACAGCTTGCATTAGAAACAACGTCCATGCTTGGTTTGTATGTATTCTCATTTACTCCTACAACAAACATCGGAGCATCTGCTGATGGAGCTGATATTATAACTTTCTTTGCACCACCCTGTAAAGCAAAGTCAAGAAAAGCTCAAGTTGAGGCCTGTAGATGTATGAACAGAGACAGTCAAACAGACAGTGAGCTAAAGACGAAGTATCAAGAGCTTACAAGTACTAACCTTAATGTGAGCTGAAGCCTTATCAATTGTTGTGAAAACTCCGGAAGATTCAACAACATAGTCGGCTCCATAATCACCCCAAGGGATTTCTGCTGGGTTCCTAAATAGGGATTAATTAAACATTAGCCCCTAAACTAGAATAAATTACCAAGCATGCTATCATATATGTTGTCATTTGATTTCCAGGTAAATACCTATTGCTAAGAACTTTAACCTGCTTCCCATTAATTTCTAATGTGGACTGATCCACAACCTTGATGGTTCCATCAAAAACTCCATGAGTGGAATCGTACTTAAACATGTAAGCCTGGGAGAAAGAAGAAAATAATTTATTAGAACCATTCTCTCATAATTCTAAGAAGTCTAACAAGCATAAAGAATCAAACATCTGTTACTATCATGGTATGTATGAGACAAGAATACACATGTAACCAGTTAGGGAAGAAAAAAATTTACACCTTTAGGGACAGTATGTTAGAAAAAAGAAACATCATGTATTGAACATGCATGTTCAAAACCTGCACCAATCAGCATCATATACTAAAACCAAGCGGAATTAGTAATATAGATCGTTTCAGGGTATCATCAAAACAAGTGCCAGGTTAATTTTTTACTCAAACTCCATAGATGCAAACTTACAAATGGAATCATGGAAGCATGTTAAATGTATGCATTTCACTGTAGCAATCTGCATATTACAAAATCTCATGCTATGTACACAGCTACACGCTCTCATTGATTTCTAAAAGATAAAGCTTATGGCTCTATGAAATACATTACAAACTTATACAATTAACATCATGTTAATATTACTACGCAAATTTCAACTAAAAGCACACGCACAATAATGAGGTGAATCATTTGATATCCAAAAGAGACATTAAGAACTCAAAATGCAAGCAAGAAAAATGAACTGTGCCTCCTTACCATGTACTTGGCATCAATAAAAGGATCATTGACTGCAACAACATCAATGTCATCCCTGGAGGTTGCTACTCGTAAAACCAACCTTCCAATCCGACCAAAACCTGCACAAATTTAACATTAAAATGAATTAACTTTAAGCAATTTTTAACTATAAAACTCTTATGAGTCTTATCTCAAAAAAGCACCGGCACATTAAATTGCAAATACAAGGCCAATCAATTTTCAATTATTTTTGTACTAACCACCTCATCCATTGATTTCTCAATCAGAGAATTATTCATACCACAAACATTTGATTTTCAATTATCCAGAAAAGGATTGAATCAGAACACATTCACAGAGCTGACAATTATTCTCAAATGGATTTATATTACAGAATAGTATAAACAATCTGCATGTAGCTGTTAAGAAATATATTTCAGTTATGATTAACATCAAATTCACACTGAGAAATCAATCCTATGCACTGATACTATGTCTCACCGGTTAGGAGTTTCTAATCACAAAAGAAAGTTTCTTAGATTCTACTGAGCAACAGCCAATTGCACCCAGCAAAAGAATTTATTGCAACAAAGCTTATACAAAGTTCCACATCTCCAGTTTCAAAATTGATAGTCCCACCATCCAAATATCCAATGAACTCATCATCCCAGTCTAATAGATCATCATTTTAACATTAGCTTTGATAGACCTCAATTTTAGTTAGACCAATACATTCCGTAAAAAATATGTAGGAAACGTACCATTGATTCCAACCTTTGTGTTCCCACTTTTCCGCAACTCTAAAGAAACCAAAACAAATCAACAAGAAATCAGTAAATACAACTTTGAAGCAAGTTAGACAGATATTCCCAACCATAAAATAGAATCTATCAAGTCTTACTCGGAACTGTAGGGGGAATTTCGGTTGCAGTGGCTTTGATAGGTTGGATACTCTTGGTAACACATTTCCTGTATAATTTAACATAACACACTTGACTATCAACCATAAGTGAAACACAAGACCAGCAAACGTTACCAGTAAAATAACATAAACTGTAAAAAATTAATTATCAGATTACTCAACTGTAAAGAAGATGAAGAACCACTTGGAGCCGAAGCTCCAAAAATGCTGGAAGAGTTCACACCGCGATTGAAACGAACACATGACCCCTGAAAATTTATCGAACAAAGAGAATTAGAAAACAAAAGCAAATCTTTAACGATATTCTTATTAAACAAAATAAGCTCTGGTTGGTTGCTAACAATATTTTGGCAATGAAATTATATATATTAAAAAAAAAAGTTATAGTAGCAGCAAAATTGAAACTATAATCTCTGGAAACAAAAACAGAGGCTATGTAAAGAAAATATGATACATAACATAACGTATCTGCTTTGTATGTAAATTAAATAATAATAGTAACAGCTAAAATTCATATATCTACATCATTTATATCTTAAAAAAATAATAATAATAATAATAAAAATAAAATAAAAAAATCTAGCTTTATAAGGACAACAGTTATATGAATAAACTACAAATCTCAGATCAGCTCAAGAGTCAAATATTTTTTATCTCATCCGAAAATCAACGCCGGAACTAGCTTACAACAACCAAGCAGAGCTCTATACAATCAACGACAAAATACTATGGAGGTGATCGGACCTTGAAGTGATCGGACGGCGGGAGAGAAAGGTCGGCGCGAGAGGCTTGGATGAGAGTAGTAGCTGTTGTTGTGGCGGCGGCCGTAGATCTGAGGATAGAAGAGAAAGCCATTATTGCTTTTTGGACACTGTTCTTACCAGTTCTCTTCTCCTCGCAACAGAAACCCTAAATAGAGAGACGAGACGAGGAGAGAGAGACTAGCGTGTTGTTCTATGGCTTTTGAGAGACGGCACAAGCCAAGAATTGAAAATGAAAATGTGATTTTAAAAAGCAAAGCAAAGGGAAGCAAAAATGTGTTTTCGTTTTGTGTGCCTTTTTTTTTTTTTAAATAAATTTTATAATTTGAAAGCAGAAAATTTTAGCGGAGTTTTTAATGTTAAAGTTGTCAACAATACAGTGAGCGACACACCAGAAGCCACCATTAGAAAATTTTAAGAGGTTTTCTTACTATGCGACCGGTCTTACACTATGTCTCGTGAGTTTCCTTTCCAGATCTTGACACGTGTATTAAACTTGATCTTGATTAGGGCAAAACCCCTTGACATGTGTTAACACATAACGATCTTAGAAGGATGTATTTAATCTACATTTTGTTGAAAATTTATGGATTTTTTTTTAAATGATAGATTTTGGTGGATTTCACAGATCTATACAGGTTTTGCTAGAAATATTTATTATATTTATAAATATGAATTGGAAACACGTATATTTTTATATACTCTTTATGTTCAAATGATGTGAAATGATTTAAATGATATTGAGATCCCGTACAACACATCATTTGGATATGAATTTAAACAAACGTATTGGGTAACCTAGCATTACTCAATAATTATTTTTGAACTCAAATTTAAAAATTGAAGAGCGAGAACATGGTCTAATTTTTTATCAAACAAAAATCAATTTTAGTGTTTAGAGTTATGTGTTTTGACATGATTAATCAAACTAATCATGTTTGAGTAGATATGAAATGAAGCCATTGGTACTCAATTCGTGGATGTAGAGTGAATTTAACAAACAAAATCAAACAAATCGTGTTTAGATTAATCATGTCCAAAGCTGTTTATATCCGGATGATACGAATACGAGTGAGAACGGGCACATGATAACTTTGTCTCTTGAATACTATGATTTAAGAGAGGGACAGATGTTGTAATTGTGAATCACGTAGGTGAGGTTGTCGTGTAGTGGTGGGGCTGACTTCTGGAGCTGCGAAAAGCTCAGCTAGCTACCCCCCACTCCTCGAAAGCCACGTCAGATCACTTTGGTCCTTTTTCTATTTTTAGATTCATCTAGGCCCACAGGTCGGCTTCTGCCACTTGTACAGGTTAGGGTTTTTGCATTTTTTTTTAGTTAAAATTACCAAAAGGAAAGGTGTGTCCTGTATCGTTTTATAGCTCCATTTTTCGTTTTCATTTTCCAAATCTGATTTCAAATATGCGTTCGTTACCATTTTCCATTTATTTACTATTTTATTTTCAAAACAAAAACAACAACAATATTAAAAGTAAAAAATTTTCAGAACAATTTTTTAATATTTTTCATTTTGTTTTTCGTTTTATTTTTCAATCTAAATAAAAAACTATTTTTTCTTCTTCTTCTTTTCTTCTTGGTTGACCGACCAGCTTCTTCTTCTCTTTTTTTTCTTTTTCTTTTCTTCTTGCTCGACAGCTTCTTCTTCTTCTCGCCGGAATATTCTTCTTCTCGTCGGGATCTTTTTCTTGCCGGCTCGCCGATCTACTGTCTTCTTCTTTCTTCTACAGATCTCTTCCTTCCGTCGAGATCTGACCAAAATATATTTAAAGATTTTGTTTTCTCTTTTTTAAAGATTTAATTATTTTTTATTTAAATTATATTTAAAAAAAATTTGACCAAAAAAAAATAAAAAATTCAACTCATTAATTTTAGCCCGTAAAATGATAACAAACGCGTTTTTTACGTTTTCATATTCGGAATCCAACTTTCAGGAAATGCTACCAGACGTATATTTGGATTTCAAAATTGAAACCGAAAACACTATTTTCATTTTCGAAAAACAAAAACAAAAACAGCTTTGAAAAATATTACAGGACGCGAACATTCCATTTTTTTTTCATTAAAATCTTCTGTGCTTTTAGTTTTTTTTTTTTTTTTATTTTAAATATTACGCTATTACATGAATGTTGGTTTTTTTTAAGATGAGGAGGATTCGAACCCACAACCTCGTAGTGCAAATGTGAGAGGTTTTACCACTAGATTAATCTCATCTCATCAAAAATCACCTATGTTATGATGGTTTTAACTTTACAAAAGATTATAAAATCAAAATTTTGTTTTTAATTTGATACCGATTAAATTATGAGTCTATCGAGACCAAACAAAATCAACACGTTCGATTCGGAATGACAATTTCTGCTGTAAATACACGATCAATTTGCTAAGAGTGATATGCCAACTATTAAAATAAAATTTTACATTGTTAGAAGTCACATAGCACTTCTAAGTTATTTCGATGCTACATATGATCTCACTAGTTATGTCAACAATATCGGTATTTTCAATCAACTCATAATTTTGAAGCATTTACAGATTTTTTATTTTAATATTCATCGAAAACATCTCTAAATTTATAAAAATTATCATAATAAATATTATATATAGTTTAATAAAAATTATTATAAACATCTTTTACGAGAAGTTTGCTTTTGTTCTTACTAAACAATTTGTTTGTGCTTTTGTTTTTACTACCAATTTTGTTTGTAATCAGATTAAATCAAGGCAACAAAAGGTGATTTTCATGGATTTTATTTGACATAATATCACGTAGGTCTAGCAATATAGGTTGGCAGATTGTATTAGTATAAAATACGAACACTTTTTTTAGGTCAAAATGAATACATCATGAATCCACGATTATTTATCAGGTCAAACCCCAAAACACGAACAGATTTGATTAAATTCGGATCACATGGACACGATGACACATATGACCTATTTAAATGACATGTTTAACCTATGAATACATTTATACCTTATACCTCTATTAATCATGTCAACCCATAACATGATTAACTAAACACGAACACAGAACATTTATTAAACAGGTTGACTTGATTAGGGACACAATCCTAACACACTAAAATTGTTTTATGTTCGTGTCGGGTTATTGTATCGTTTCCTTAATTATCAGTTCAAATACTATACAAACAATAATGCTATGACATTATGACATCTTAACTCATATGTATCGATTTATATTTTAACTCGGTGATATGTCATTTGAATATATCACTTGAATTCAATCATTGTATGAAACCCTATCAATTATATTTTTTCTCACTTAACATACATAAATGAAATTAAAGTTTGTGGTCACTAGATTAGTGTGTGTTTTGTTGGTGTGGTCGGGTGGTTGGTAGTGAGGAGGGTCAATTTTGTAGAATTGCTTAGGGGCTGTTTGGTAACGTTTTCGTTTTACGGTTTTTGTTTTCTTTTAATCTGAAGTTTTCGAAAAACTGATTTTTGGATTTTTTGGATTCGAAAACGCGTTTGGTAGCAATGGTTAAAAACGATATTTGGAGAATCAAAACATAAAAAACGTGTTTGGTATAATATTTCCAAAATAATTTTCAAAGTTGTTGTTATGCTTCAAAAATTGAGTACACTTGATTAAACCAAACCAAACCAAACCCACTTCAGTTAAATCCAAACCAACCTAACTACAATCATCAAACCACAAAAAAGAAATTGTTGGTCTCCTAAAGGAGCTGGAGCTGCACGATCGGAGCAAGAAAAAGCAAAGAAGCAAGATGAAGAAGCAGGTCATCGCCGTCGTTGAAGGGGTTGGAGCTATGTGATCGACGCCGCCATCGAAGGAGCTAGAGTTGCACGATTGACGGGAGGTGACGTTGATGCGTGAACGACGAGAGTTGCGCGATCGACGGGAAGTGATGGTGTGGGAGGTGATGATGCTAGGTTTTTCAGAGATGGTTCCGACGGCAGGGTATAGTGGCAGTGCTGGGTTCTTCATGAAAATCCAAGAGATGGATTTGGTATGGATCCAGATTTCATCTCAACAAGATTTTTTATTTTTTTATTTTTTATTTTTGGTTTTTAGATTTATATTTTTTATTCTTAATATTTTTTTTGGTATAAATCTATGAAGATCCAAAAGATAGATTTGGTTTGAATAAATTTTATTGCTAAAAAAAAGTTTTTAAGAATACTGAGAAGTTGTTCTCAGAGTTCTCAATTTTTTATTTATTAAAACTGAAAACTGTTCTCATTATTTTATAAAACAGTTTTTTAAAATCAACCCACCAAATGAGTTTTTCCAACTTTTGTGACTTAAAAAATAAAAAACAATTTTTGAAAACTTAAACAAAGGCCACGCATGCAACACAGTTGGGGTTGTCGTTTTGACAAATCGAGTGCAAGGGTAGTTGGAAACAAATCCTCTCTGCCACGTGCTCCTTATTTCCAATATATATCTACCTTTAATCTGTTGATTATTTATTGAGAAAACGACAACCGTTGGATTCCGGTTTTCCCATTTCTACGGAGCCCACTAAAATTAGAATAATTAAAAAATATATATATTACAATAGATTCAAAGTTTGTTGAGGCCTTGAGGGAGACCCAACTCAGCCATATACCACCGAGATCAATTTCATCTTTATCGAATTTTTTTTTAATTATAATTTATAGGTTGTTTTCAACCAATTAATTGATTCTATCTCTATTTAATAGAGAAAATTTTGAAAAAGTTTCAAATTGATTTGTATTTTTATTTTATTTTTATAAATTACTAGTTGTGACGTCCATTCAAAACCGGGATATTGTAAGGCTAAATATGCACCATTTACCGGCAAACAAAATTGAGGGGTAAATGATTTGCATATATATTTTTTAATTTCCATTTAGGAGAGTGCTTGTTTATCTTGATCAAAAAATTTATAAAAGATGCATTACTTTATTAATTCATAAGAGAGTTTATGATTATATATAGTCCATTTATATGAAGAAGAAGATACTATATAATAATATAAAACATGTAGATTGACGTTAAAATTCTCCACTTAGATTCTATTGAAGTATTTGTACCGTTTATATTTATAAATGAAATAATTGATAGAGGAAATTAATAAAAGCGAAAAGAAAAAGGTGTTCATTACTATTTAATTTGATTCGGTAGTGAATGATGTCCATTTAATTTAATAATATTTATTAAAAATAATGTTTCAATAAGATATTTTTGACATTGAAATTAACATAATACATTATCGATTTTATAAGTCTTAATCGGAGACAAATTATTTTTCTATTTAGTTAATAATCGTCGAATATTATTATCATATTTCAATCACTAAGTTAATCCCTTAAAAATCATTAAGGTCATAAAAACCTTTATTTTGGAGCAAATTTTGTCGTAAATTCAACCTAACTGCTAGTTTTTAGTAGTTTTCCCTTAATTTATTTATACGTCCCATCCTAATATGCTTGGTAAACATGATCCTTGTTTAAAAAAAAAATAACAAAAATAACAAAAGAGAGTAGAGAAGAATAACAAATTCGATCGTAGTTGACTCGTTGTACCTCAACACAACCCGATAGAAGCATAAAAACTTATATGGAACGATTTCATCACGTTATCAATACAACCCGAAAGATGAATAACCCTAAGGGGTGGTGCCGCTGATTGCTGGGGTAAACCGTAAACTCGAATGTCCTTGGGTTCGATCTCTAGCAGCCACATTTTTTTTGGAGTCACTAGAGGTTTATCGAGGTGTGCGTAAACTGACCCGAAAACTCAAAGATTAAAAACAAAACAAAAAAAAAAAAATCCCGAAAGATGAAGAGAAACTTGTGTGGAACGATTTCATCACGTTACTGATCTCTATTCTCTACAAATCTTATTACAATTCAAAAAACCTATACGATATAGGGCATTTATGGTGGTGGATCATGGGTGGGTGATCACCCGTCCCACACAAGGTTCTATCCGATCCAAAGAGACATTGCTCTTTCACCTGAAACAAACAGAGAGAGCGCGCGACATGCCACGTGTCATTCACCTAGGGCATCCACGGCAGCAAATCTAGTTGCGTTGCCCTTTCAGTTTTCTCATTTATTTTTTGAAAATCAATTTTCACATTTCATTAACAAACTTTGTAATTTGTATGGGTGTGTCGTCATTTTCGTTTTTTTTTTTTTGGTTTGTGCTCCGACTCCGATCAAATAATCTCTACTTAACAGCTCGCGAAATAGATTTCATTTTCCTTTATAGGTGTCGTCCTCTCATCTTCTCGCACAATCCAAATCAAAGCTGGTAACGCATCTCTCTCTCTCTCTCTCTCTCTCTCTCTCTCTCTCTCTGTATATTCAAAATCCATGTATATGTATGTATGTATGTGTTGTACTGATGTGTATGTATGCATGCACGTTCATGCACATTGACATTTATCGTTTCATGATCCATCATCATCCATCGGTGTTTGCGATTTTTCATTTGATTCGAAGTTTGTTTGTAATTGTTTTGCGAGGCATATATATCGTCACTGATTACGAATCAAGTACAATGTATGTAAAATTCGATTTGTGTTCGCAAAAAATCCTGATCAAAGTTTTTTTTTTTAGAAAGGAAATCCCGATTAAAGTGGATGAATTATGTATATGTATATATATATTTTTTGTAATGTCAGATTGAAATTGTTGTTAGTGGCTTGATGCGAAACTGGGTGTGTTGAAATTGATAATATTAGTTTGTATGTAATTGTGTTGTGAGGCATATCGTCACTGATTATGAATCAAGTACAATGTATGGAAAATTTGATTTGTGTTCGTAAAAAATCCTGATTAAAGTTGATGATTTTCATCTTTTTTTGTAATGTCAGATTGAAATTGTTGTTGTTACTGGCTTGACGCGAAACTAGGTGTGTTAAAATTGATAGTATTAGTTTGGATGTGATATAGATTAGATGCTATAAGAATTGGCAAGGATGGCAGTCAGCTTCAAGTATTGGGACGATTGTGTGGAACGTGTGGACATGGAGGCGATGTGGATGGACGCTGGAGTCAGCACTGAATGGCTAGAAGCTGGAGAGACAAGAGAGAACAAAGTTCATCTATCGAGGGATCCTGATGGGCAGCCCTATTTGACACAGACTGAGATGAAGGTAGACACAAGTTTGCATCTATTGTAGTCGACAAAATGTTGTTCTCAACTGCAAGTATATTTTTTTTTTGGAACAAAAACAGCCACTACTAAATGAACTCAACACAAAGCATCTGGGTAGATGTATGTCCTGCCACACACTCTCTCTTCTAGAAGAGATGGCTCTTGAAGCCAAGTTATGGGCCAAGGTAGTCCCTGCTCTGGGGATAGCTTGACATTTAGAAACTTGGACCTCAGCACACATAGCCTCCACATCCTCAATGACAAAACCAGCATTACTTCTAGCAAATTTGTGGTCGTTGATAGTGGCTGCCACGTTAGCTGCATCCATTTCAACCCAACGGTTAGAGAACCCATGCTGTTTTGCCAAAATCAAACCCTCACACACTGCCAACAACTCTCTGATTTATGCAGAAAACACCCCCTCATCGTTTTTTCTCGAAATGGCTACCAACTCCTTCCCCATGGAATCCCTGACAGTCACCCCAATACCAATAAAGTCCAGACCAACCTTAATCGCAGTGTCAGAATTTATCTTAACACTTCCCACAACCAAATGCCCCAAAGAACCATGCACATGAAAGCAAGACCCTCCCGACAGAACCTGTGCACCAAACCACTGAGAATCTCAAGACAGGGTAGACCCTTGATTTTACACAGAAAATCCCAAAACATTGATCCTTCCCAGATGTCAACTGCACGTTATTTGTTCAATTAATGTGCATATATTTGACATTGTTATCTAATTTTCCTCTGCATTATATGGTTTTCTTTCAGGCTGTGGTCAAAATCGTAGTCAAACGGCATTTTGACTCCCACATAGATCCGGTTCGTCTCTTTGATCAGAAATATGAAATTCGTTTACCCTATTTCTGTTCAAGATCATGGAAAGTTGTATGTTAAATACTTGGGAAGAGTTTCTTATTGGAATTCATATTACACAGAGATGTGCATATATACATAACATAAATATGTTTGTGTATATGTGAATAAATATGTAACACTTCACATGATCATGTATTTTAAGTAAGTTGACATTAAAACTTTATTTGGATCTTAAAGTTCACATCTACTTGATCGTTTGTTCTATTAATTAAACTACAGTAGTCTACTTAGAGCTAGAGGACATGGTTCTAAGATGATTAAAGTTTGAGATACAGTGGATACTTTTCATACAAGATAAATGTTTGATTATTAATATTATTAATATCACAATTCGGGAATTATGTATCGGTGTTTTTTTTATATTTGAAATGATAGTACTTGACACTAGTAGATTGTTGGTACAGATAATGTGTTAGTGACACCACAGTGATAAGTTAGTTGTCATGGTACAAATGTTTATAAATAAGTTGGGAAGACAAATAAGGTTGCAATCTATGTATCTTAGCATGTTTTGTATGGTGCAGGAGGTCAGTGTTAGTCTAAGTTGGGAAAATAAATAAGGTTAAAATATATTTTACACGGATCAGATGCAAGTGCTGTGATGCACACAAATATCTGTTGCCGTAGATTTAGCACAATTATGAAAATTCTGTCTTCTCTGTTTTGAATTATTCTTGAATCATCTTTCTGATTTTTAGAGAAATTGTTAGACACTTGAAATTTAGTAACCTTAATAATTAAGTTCTAACTGTCAATCTGGTTCCATATTGACATTTTCAAGGTTGGCATCGTTTTTGCTGTTCTGCAGGACATGATTAGTGCAATTGCTGAACTGGAAAGTGACAGACAGATCCTTGCTACACAGTATGACAGAAAGACTAAGGAGACCTTTCTTGGTTTAATGCAAATTTCACCAAAAACTGCATTGTGGTTGGTCAGGTACCACTAGATGCTCTGCTCCTCCTAGCATGTTACTCCTTATTACGGGTTTCTTTACTTTTAACTGCAACTTGTTTGCAGTGAGTTGGGTTACCTGTCACATGAAGTAGACACAAATCCAGAGGTTCTCTACAGGCCTTTAATAAGTATATATTTTGGAGCTGCTTACCTTAAATGGTTATCAAACTTTCAGGAATCGTAAGTAAATCTGGAGACTTCATTTGATCCATCTTTTATGTATGGCTTTTGTGGCTCCAGTGTTTCTATTTGTGTTTAAGATACATCTTGTCAAGTGTTTTACGATAACCTGCAAGTTTCATTGGTCCTGAAATACTAACAGTCTAACATAACATACTTTCTTTGCAGAGAAAGAAGCGAGGAATTTATTGTGAGGGCATACAAAGGCGGTACAAAAAAGGCAACTCACAAATCGACTTTGCCATATTGGAAGCGATATGTTTCAGTCAAAGAAAGTCTACCAACCAGGTGGTTGTTTCCGTTCCAAATCAATAATTTTGTTTTTGATGAAAGTTATGGCATTTGAAAAAGTATTTCTTGAACACTTAGCAGAGGTGCATTGTAAAATTTATTGTGTGGTCAACTACTTGATAATTTGACTAGTTGATTGACATATAGGGAGGCCTCATTATCAGATGTTTTGTTAATGTTCTATGGCCTCAATTATAGGATGTTTTGTTAATGTTCTATCCTTCTCATCTTGTGATGTCTTTTTTCATTTATATTATTCTGCAGAAGTGAAAAACCTTTTGAGTGACTGATTTTTCTAGCTATCCCATTCATCATAAAGGAAAATGTAAGTCATCACTTAACATGGCAGTGTGAAAGATACCATGTTAGAATTTTTTTTTTATAAATATTCTAATGAATGCTGTTTTCCTTTTTACTACACTGTTGAGGAAATACCAAGAGTTTGTGCAGCTTTTCACTATCAATGTCCTATTGTTAGTTCTTAGGCTGATCTTCATTTATAGCTGGCAAATGTTTTGTGTACAGACTTCTCTCCAATCGCACTTCCATTGTCACATAGAAGATGATACCTTCTTGTTTATGCTTTTGATATTTGACCTAATGATATGATGAGCAGCTTTTTCATGACAAGAGTCAGATGGTTGCCAACACTTGGTTTATTTAGTTTTATACTTACAAAAATAAGTAGAAGTTGGTACAATCCCGGTGTCCTTTTCCTTGTCATTTATATCTTTTAAGTCACAGACTAATAAAAAAGACCTAGGGCTGGACTCTGATAAAGTAGTTAAACTGTAATTGTATTCATTTGTAGTTTATATAGTGCAATTTATCCTAGTTAATTATCAGCTTATTTTTTTCTGCTGATGTTCTTCTTTTGTGCAAGTGACGTGGAAATGTTTTATTATATATTATTATATATGAGGCATGAAATGTAAAGCAGGTTTTAATACTTGTGAGAAGCCAAAGGCAATTCCTGAACTGGATATAATTTTGAATTCATTACCATTGTATTTTTTGTTGTGCAGGAAATTCCTGGATGATGGCCCTTCACTGGGTAATGCTTCTGCTTTTGGTGCACCTGCTACACAAAATACAGGTACTTTCTTGTGTTACTGAGGTTTACTTGCATGGCATATATGTTCCAGATATGGGTCATTTTCAAAGCATCTAAACGTATTATAACTATTACAAAGTGTTCATGATCATGAGTCCATAAGTGTGGTTTCACCTAGAAGTCTTTCTTCTCCAACTTTACAAGTAAAACCTGATATCTGAGAATTTTTTTTTTCATATTTGTTCCTGTTTAATTGAAAGAAAGAAGAGAAAAAAAAAAAAAAAACGTCTACCATATTTGAGAATATCTTTTATTCATTAACAGTTTCACTATACTGTCGGCCAGCTGATTTTTGTTTGTTTAAATGTTAAGCAGAGGTTGATTATTGGGATGCTAGAACTTCTCCTGAAGACATGGAACTGATGTGGAATCATCCTGAAGTAGTTAAGGAGTGGACAAAATCTGGAGAAAAAAGGGGGCAAGTGCGCTTTTCTCGTGATGCAAAGAATAAAGCCTATCTTTCCCAAGTGGAATTGAAGGTATGATCAATCATTCAATCTATGTTGCTGTTCAGTATGTGAATTTTCCTTTTTCCTTTTTCCTTTTCCATTTTTTTTTTTCCTTCTTGAATTGTTTGAATTCTGGTGTAATAATATGGCAAATTTAAATAGAGATCAGAATTTGAAACTTCTTAGAGGTCAATTATATTTATATTGATCCCCCACCAACTTAAGGCAACACATTATACAGGTATTTAGTGAGACCTTTTGTCTAGTTACAGATATAAGTATCCAATGCCCTTGGTCGAAAATAATGTTACAGCAATATAGATACTTACCCTTTCATATTATGTACGTTATTTTTCTTTATGATAATAATTATAAAGGCCTTATTCAATATTATCACGACAATTTTATTGTTAATTTAATATCCTGATTAACAATTAAATAATCTGCAAATGTTGAACATGTCACATTTTTCAAAATTAACTATCATTAGTAAGTAAAACTTACAAATGTTGAATATGTAATGCATTTTAAATAAATGATGTGTTATGTCTCCTTGCAGGCAGTGGCGGAAATCATTCTTTCAAAGTACTTCAGTACAAAGGCTGCTAAACCCGTAAGTAGACATTTTATTTAATTAGTTAAGAACTTACTGGTTTCACAATGAACCTTTTTGTCCCCCCACCCAAACAAAATTTTCTAGATCCGCCCATGGTTGTCACCAAGTGACTTGCGGGATCTTGGGGGGTTTTTTTGGTTGGACTTGGAGTCCAGATCTTCTACATTCTACTCTAAGTAGCCACTCTCAAGATTTTGCACTTGTCTGGCTGAGACATTTACCATCAAAACAAGCAATGGCATGTTTTGGACACAGGGATTTCTAAAAGAACAACGATTTAAGATGGAATGGCAAAGAGCCAACAATAAGGGAAATTCTGAATGTCTTTCTCACCAGTAAATTGTTAGACTTTATGTGTAAAAAGGATTGTTTTAGCTAGAAAGGTGCTTCTCAAGGTTGTGTGCTAATGTAAATTTTGATGTGATGGATGATATGAATGGATGCTAAGGGTCAAAATCTGATCGGTGGTTTAAATTTGAAAATCCTGATTTGGATATGAACTCGAGATGACAAGTCTAAAAGATTATGAAACTTGGCATTTAAATTTCAGGTTTACTCAACTTTCTTTAATGTTCTATGTTCACCTAAAATTTCATAGCTTTACTTCAGCTGCTTATATCCTTTGTTTATGGTTTTTTTCCCCTGACACTTATTCGATGTACAGACATTTGTTTGTGCTCTAGCTGAGATGGTTAGCATGCGATTTGTCCGTGGTATTGAACCGCGAATTGGCATTATGGGACTTGACTACTCCTTAGCTTACTGGATTTACATGTAAGTCAGTAATCTAACATACATGATTTACAAACAGGAGTATAGACAGAAGAACTGCGGACTATCTATATTTTGAAGAAGTTAGGATAAAAATTTTTTTTATGGCGTTGAGTTGCAATAACAAACTTTTTCACGTTAAATGAATTTACATTATTCAGTTAAATCGTATGCCCACATTTTGAGACTAGTAAACTACTAGATTTATGCTCTAAAGTAAATGTGAAAACCGTGCATTCTTTTATGCTGCTAGAAACTAGTGGCTCCTGTTAAATTGAATAACATTTTTCCTCTTATTTTTGATGTTTCCATTACTGTGTTTATTACCCCTTGCGTTTTACTAAAATATGTATAAAATTTTCTTGTTCTCTTAAGGGAGTTGGGCTACAGAGCATATAGATTTGATTCTGTTGAAGATCTAACGAAGCCATTTGTGTCTGTATACTTTGCTGCGGCCTATTTGGCATGGTTATCGGAATATGAAGGGAGGTGGGTGTGGATTTGTTAATCACTGAAATTTTTTTCATGTAATTGTTTCTTGAATGAGTTGATATCTTTGACATAATCGTTGTTTCCTCATTGGTCACATAACAGGGAAAGAACACCGCAATTTGTCGTTCAAGCTTATTTGTCTGGGCCGAAGAATGTGAATCTTCAACAAACCGGTCCATCTTGGCTTAAATTTGAACAAGCTTTGAGCAGTTATGATGAGGGAGCAAAAAGGTATTATTTATTACACTTGATAGATCAACAAAACAGAATTTTCTTTTTCTGGTGTCCTTTTGAGTGATGAAATTAATTGATCTTATTATCTCCAATAGGTCTAATGGGAGCTGCACCATCTTGTAAGCTGAAAAGTAAAGTTTCCTACTATTTGTATTTTGTACATGCATTTTTGAGCTCTTGTAAATCATGCGATGTGATACTCTTTTTGTTGAAGTTTTTCGGGTTTTTGTTGATTCAACGGATGGTGTTATTAAGCAATATTCTTATGGGATTATTATATACAATCATTATCTAGTCACGATGAATGTGAAGATTTGGACGTCCGCACTAGAGAATCTCTCTCACACATGCACACACATGTATATATGTACGCGTTTGGATGTTTAGCGTTATTGGCTTTATATGTTCTATTATCATGGTAATAATGAGTTAAAACTTTTTCCTCAATTAATAAAGACACATATTTTTGCCACGGGATTATGTGTCAAACTGTTCGGGATATGATGAATCTATTTTCAGCTAATAAATTTTATTTAAAACCTCTATAATTCTCCCTATAAATTCCACCAAAGGCTCCATTCACCCGTACACATTCAACAAAAACTTATGTTTGAAGTTGAAATATTATATAACTATCACGGTTACGGTTGTTGAAGAAGAAGAAGAAGAAGAACAACAATGGAAAGGAGTGAAGATGACGATGATATGAAGGTGGTGAAGGAGTTATTTAAGGTAATTAAGTAACAAACAACAAGTAATTATCTCAAAATCAATCACTTTTATATATGTTACTGCTGTTTTAATTAAAATTTGTTGATAGATCATAGCAATTATATATGTGATGCAGGGCTTAATTGCTTGTAGAAGAGTACTAAAGAACTCAGCTCCTACACCAGCCTCATCTATCTGATTCAGAATCGATCTCCTCCTTGAACTCACCGGCCGGAGTATTGCTGTAGAATGATTTTGCGCTACTAAAACAGCCTCTGCTGAAGCATTAAGAAACTTTGTAAGGGATATCAAAGTCCAACTGTATATTCCAAAACTTGTAAATGTTTTCCCACTTGTATTCGGTGTTGGTGTAATAACTCAATTAATTGTAAATGAAATTAACCACTACTTTTTTTTTAAAAAATGTTATTATTCTGCTTTGAACAAATGATTATTTGTGAATTAAATCAAGTCTATAACGTTAAAAACCGGGTCAAAACCTTTTTAAGTGCCCTAAACCCGACCTGATAAAAAAGCTGGTCAAAAAGTTTGACATATATCTGACGTGAACCTTATTTTAAGTGTCCCAATGCTCTGAATAGATTGGAGACCCGACGGTTTAGGGCAGGGTCTATTTCCGGCAAAAACTTGATTCCTTATTGGTGTCACATTGGAATGAACATTAAATTTATGTAACGTCTCGTCACTAAAGAATATCATCATTCTCTTTCATTATTGCTATACTAAATTTCGTCTCATATAATAAAGATGTGTGGATTTTTGCCCGGATTTTATGGCGGATTTTGCAAGATATGAAAAATTAAACCCTAATTAAACCCCGATTCTTTGACATTGAAGCACCAAAAAATTATAATTAAAATATAATTAAGCGATCCTTCTTCACAAAAAAACACTTGGAATTTCATAGCAAAAACTACAATTCAAGTTTTCAGTACAGCAACATCAAACATATAAATTGAACATAGATGCAAGAAATTAATAAGATTTAAAAACAAAATGAAAGGAGAAAAATTAAAATGACAGGAACCAATCCAAAAAAAACAAATCATCACAGTAATTTTTTTTTTTTTTAATTTTTTTAATTTTTTATTTTGCATTAATAAAAACTCGATCTGTTAAATCTCTCTTGAAGCTCATCAGTCAAAAACACAAAACTTCATGTTTACTCTTGGCCGTATCGACGCTTCAGAGAAATCTGTCTTTCATGCAAAAGATGGCGACGAAAATTCGAAATGAAAATCTCTGCTCACTCATCAATATCATGATCACCATCATCATTAACAACAACAACAACATCATCAACATCATCATCAATATCATCATCATCATCATCATCAACAAAAACAACATCATCAACAACATCATCATCATCAACAACAACAACATTATCATCATTATCATCACCATCTCAGCATCATCATCATCATCATCATCATCAGTATAAGAAAAATTAGAAGTAAAACTTAGAGCCGAACTAGTCTCGTCAGACTCTAGATCTTGGTCAGAAATCCTATACCTGGTTGACTGTTTTTTTTTTTTTTTGTTTGGTGTGACAAAGAATTGTTGACTGAGTTTTGCTTGGTAAATTGTGATGTATTTCAATTATAATTTGATTTTCGTGGATTGGAATCTAATTTCATCATCTAAATAATATTAAAAGCTAATATATAATACATTTCGGTGAAATGATTCTACAAATTCCATAAGCAACTAAAACAAAATTACCTTACTGAATGAACAACTTTTACCACCTAACCGGTAGTCTTAGTCAATTAATCAAACCACTAGTAATAGTTTTTTAATGAATAATATATAAGTTGCTGGAAGCTTCAAAAATATATGTAATTGTAAGTCAACTTGAAGTGCATTAATAGTTACCGACTTTGGCACTTGATGTTAATTAGCCGACATGGTGAGCCTATAGATACTAATTAAATAGGCTTCACTCTCTTTAATTTTACTCAAATCTGAAATATTAAGATCTCACATACTAGTTCAACAGATCACAAAAGAGATCATACTAAGCTCCTTATTTTTTTATAAAACATTTTTCTACAAAATCCTTGTTTTCTTTGTTGTTTGACAAATTGCACCTTCTGAACTAATATGTTTTATAAAACAATTTAATTTCTTGGTTAACTGTGATTAAACACATGAAACTACAATGTAGATGCTTTGACATTGAATCAATCACAACACCAAAAAAAAAAAAAAAATCAATAAAATATAAGCAATCCTTCTTCACAACAACAAAAAATAATTTCCATACATATAATATATTTATTAATTAAACAAAATCATATATATATATATATATATATATTCGAACATGTATTATTCTCTACCAAAACAAGCACTTGATTTTTCATAAATCATAATCCAAAAATATTACAATTCAAGGTTTCACGATAACAACAAAATAAAAATACATTATTAAGATTTGATCACTTTTTTCTCTTTGATGGTGTTTCATATATATATATATATATATATAAAAGAAATTAATAAGATTTAACAGGAACGAAACCAATTTTTTTTTCTATTTTTTTTTCATTAATAAAAGCACTCTTGAATCTCCGTCAAAAACTCAAAATTGTTTACTTGACCGTAGCGCTGTTGAGAAATCTGTCTTTCATTCAAAAGATGGCGACGAAAATTCGAAATGAAAATTTCTGCTCGCTCATCAATATCATCATCATCAACAATGTTAACATCATCGTCAACAACATCATCATCATCGGTACAAGAATAATAAGAAGTAAAACTTGTTGCTCTTTGAAGCTCTTGAACCGAACTACAGTTCTCATCAGACTCTTTATCTTCGGTGTAATTCAACCCTATATATTGGTCGAAATTCATTTTGCACCGATACAAATCCAGATCCCGTACGAAAAAACTTACATCGATGCTCCATGATATCCGCACAGAAAAGGAGGAGACACTGCCACAGATGGAAGCTAACCACCATTTGCCTTGCTTTAAAATCCTCAGTACCAAGTTCAGATTTCTCACTGCCGTTTTCAAACGGCGCCGTACCTGTCCTCCGGCTCCACCCATTTGTTGTTTTGCTCTTTGTTGATGAAATATGAGTTGTGGGAATAATATTTATAGAGGAAGTGAAGATTATACATTAATATATAGCTTTTGCAAGTGAGAAACTTCTTCAACAATTCTCTGAGAAAATCGTCTGCTTCGTCTGTTATGATCGTGCTACGTTAGCGTTAATATGTCGACTATTCAAATCTGGACATATAATAATATATTATATATACACCTTGCACATTACACGAGTACGTATTTTCCGTGTAAGTGAAGCTACTAGAACATTGAGTGAGAGGTGATAGATTGACAGGACTATCATGTGTTTGCTTGAGTTTGATGATAATTTTTTAATAAAACTCCATGTTTGATTGGTTTGTCACAGAAGTCAAGAGAAACCCTATACTTGTTGTGAGTTGTTGACTAAAGTTTTAGTTGTTGGTGCAATTGTCCAAATGGATGGAATATAATTAAGTTATCTAAATAATGGGTTAATTACACAAACAGACCCTTTATTTATGTAATAAAGTAAAATTTTAAACAAATGTCTTATTCAAACATAAACATACCCTGCCATTAAAGTCAAACTGTTATCATAAACATACCCTGCCATTAAAGTCAAACTGTTATCTTTAACTGTTGACCAGTCAAATCTCTAAAAGGACAAATTTGCCCTTGTCACCTCATCCAACATAAACTTATTATATATATTTATTTACTAAGAAAAATAAATTAGTTAATTATTTATTTATATTTTATAGAAAAGGCAAAAACTTCATCCTCACATCTCTAACATCATCACCAAATCCATCCTCATCACCAGTATCTTGAACCCACCCAAAATTAACTCAACAAATCAACCAAAAAACAAAAAGCTGAGAAAAATGGTGGACGAGGAGCATAGCTGATAAAGTCTTACTATTGAGTACATCCTCACCAAATCCATCATCATCACCAGTATCTTGAACCCACCCAAAATTAACTCAACAAATCAACCAAAAAAAAAAACGAAAAGCTGACAAATCAACCAACAAATCAACCGTCCAGTAGACGATGCAAATCTCTGTTTGGAGATCTGCGTTAGATATATATCCTTTGATTGGAGGAGATCCGCGTCGATCCCCACCAAATAGAGGAGTTCCGCATCGACGAACTGGAAATTAATTTGGAGATGAAATGGAACCCGATCTCATACAAATGGAGGATATTGGAGTTCGTCATGGTGGGGGGTAGTTGGGGTGGTGATGGGTTTGGTGGGTGGGTATTTCCAATAATGGAGATTTAAGTTTTTGTTTGTGATTTTTCTGTTGATTTTTTGTTGGTTTATTTGAGAATGAAGAAGATGCTGTTGATGTTGATGATGATTGAGAAGGAAAAAAATCATATTGACTATGATTGAAGGAGAATAAAATGGAGATTTGGATTTCAAAAAAAAAAAAAAGACTTTTATTTTCTTTCTTTAACTGATGTTTGATGATTTGAGGGAAAAAAATGACGTTCATAATATTGAAGAAGAAGAAGATCATCTAGATCTAGGATCAGATAAAAATAAAATAAAATAAAAAAATAAAAAAAAATAAAAAATAAAAAACCTTTATCTATTTCTTTAAAAAAATTTTTTTATTAAGGTTGTTGATGATTCTTGAAGAGAAGAAGATCAAGAAATTTTTTTTTTTTTTTGAAAAAAAAAATCTTTCTTATATTTTCTTTAAAATATTGTGAATGGAGATTCTATCTCTTAAAAAAATCTTGTAATCATTAATGGCTGAATTTTTTATTTAATAAATGAATATAAATATAAGTAATGTGGCAGGGGTAAATTTGTCATTTCATAAATTTAGTTGGTCAACCGTTAAAAATAACGGTTTGACTTTAATGGCAGGATATGTTTGTGTTTGAATAGGGCATTTTTTTGAAAATTTGCTTTATTAGATAAATAGAGGGTATTTTAGTGCAATTAACCCTCTAAAGAATATTAAAAGTTAATATATGATCCATCAATGCGAATTGAAAACTCATAATTAACCCTTTATGTTATAAAAAATAATATATTTAGCTATTCCTGATAAGTTTAAATCTCGTTTTATAGATAAAAAAATACCCTCCAAATGAGTGGTAACATGTAAAGTTGAGCGTTTTTTGATGTGCAAAATAGAAATTTTAGAGAAAGAAAGTGATATAAAGAAAAGAGAAAAGATAGATATCGAGGAAGAGAGAATGTCAAAGAGAGAAAGTTGGAAGTTATTAGAGAGAGAAAATTATAAAAAGAGAATCGAAAGAGATAAAAAGTTAGCGTTCTATAACGTTTTTCAAAGCTGTTTTTGTTTTTCAAAAATAAAAACAAAAATGAAAACAATATTTTTGGTTTTAGTTTCGAAATCTAAATACACGTCTGGTAGCATATCCTGGAAGTTGAATTACGAATATGAAAACGTAAAAAACGCATTTGGTCCAAAATTAATGAGTTGATTTTTTTTTTTCGAAAATCCAAAATGCGTCTAGTATCATTTTTTTTTTTTTTGATACCTTGCAATTTGATCACACTCCTGAAAATTGAATCCCAATATTTTCAACAAAGTACCAAAAAATTTAAATAAAAATCATATTCAAAGAAATTTTTTTAAATATTAAACATTATTTTTTTTTTCACTGATCTGGCAGCAGGAAGAACTGAAGAAAGAAAGCAAGAAAGCAAGAAGAAGAAAGAAGAAGGATCAATTCCTTTTTATCAAATTCCTCATAAAAATAAAAATAAATAATCAATCTAGATCAATAAATTTTTATCAAATTCCACACAAAAATTCCATCTCTTCATGGATCCAGATCCAAAATACATTTTAATCAAATACCACTTCATGAGTTCAGATCCAAACAAACATCTTCATCATCAATCTAGATCCTCATCATCAATCAAATTCCACAAAATAAATAAATCCACAAAAAAGGAAAAAAAAAAGTAGAATTGCTCCATTAATGAAGCAACCTACTGGTCATGGAGCAGATCTCGCTCCGTCAATGGAACAGCAACAAAATCGAAACATCTCTAAGTTGCTCCATTTTCGTCGGAATGGATTTGTGTTTTCGTTCATTGCAATCCGGCTTTGACGATTGGAAAATCCAACGCTTTGATCAGAGCTTTTCTTTCCTCAAAGGCATCGATCAAATACACATCTTTGCTGGTTCTCAATCGTGAAGACCGTAAATCTTAGATGGAATGAGGATGGAGATGCACTCCCATCACCTCCATGAAGAGGCAGACGAAGAAAGAGAAGGCAGCAGGTAAACATCAATTCAGTAGCAAGAAGGAAGAAGAAGAAAGCAAGAAAGAAGACGCAGATGAAGAAAGAAGAACTGAAGAAGAAGAAGGCGATGAAAGGAAGAAGAGTAGATCGACGAGGAAAAGAGTGCAGAAGAAGAAGGAAGAAGGAAGAAGACTAAATCGACAAGGAAGAAGACCAGATCGGTGAGCAGAAGTAGATCGGCGAGGAAGAATAAGAAGAAGAGGAGGAAGAAGAAAGAAGAATGGCCAGAGTGAAGTCCGAAGAAGTAGAAGAAAAAAAGGAAAAAAAAATGAGTTTTTTTATTTAAAGTGAAAAACAAAACGAAAAATAAAATGAAAAACATCTAAAACTTGTTTTTGAAATTTTTCACTTTTAACATTAATGTTGTTTTTCATTTTGTTTTTGTTTTGAAAATAAAATGAAAAACAAAATGGAAAATGATAACGAACGCGTATTCCAAATCATTTTGGAAAAATGAAAATGAAAATGGGTCTGAAAAACGATACAGGACAGCCTAGAGTGGTAGGTGTATATATATTGTAAGAGAAAATAATTTGGTCATGGAACAAATTCATCGGTTTCTTTCTCTAACTTCTAAAGTATTCTTCACCAATACTCAATTTTCTCACTTGACAAACGCTATTAAATATATATTGACATGCCATGAGTTGGGTATTTTGGTCACACCATGGCTAAATTTCACATGATGAGTTCTCAATACATAATTACATATAGTATACACCCTGCTAAAACAGTTCTACACATTCTAGATAAATCAAGTCACTTAAGCAATTAATTATATATATTTATATTTACTGCTTACGGTGGAAGGAACTCAAACTTGTGACATTATCACATTGAATGAGTATTATTCACCACCCATACATATTGAGTGGTAGTCTTAGTGTTTGTTTGGTTGACTGCCTCAAAAACTATACAAACCTTCATTTGAGTTTTTTAGAATTGTTTGGTTAGATTTTTGAGGTTGTCTATTTTAAATTCAGTATTGAAATGAGCTTCTCCAAATGAACATTTAAAACTATAATTTTTTTTTTCTTTTTCCGGTGACTCTATTTCTAATAGATCTAATATAAGTAGATCTTTTACAAATAAATGTTTTTTAAAAACACAACCAAACGAGCGTAAGCAATTAATTAAAGCCAGTTGTAATATTTATAATAAATAATATCTAACTTGCCGGAAGCCTCATAATATATGTAATTGTAAGTTGTAATCCAACTTGGACTTTTGGAGTAATGCATTAACAGTAACCGACTTTGGCAACTGATGTTAATTAGACGACATTGTGAGTTTATATAGATACTGAATAGGCTTCGCTCCCTGTAATACTAGTTCATTAGTTCAAGAGATTACAATAAGCTCCTTGTTTTCTATAACATTTCTCTACAAAAATCCTTTGTTTTCTTTGTTGTTTGACAAACTGGCGCTTTATATATTCTATAAAACAATTCAAGTTCTTGTTAACTGTGATTAAACATGAAACTACAATGTATGAGCAATCCTTCACCACAACAAACAAACAAAGAATTTCCCATACATAATATATATATATATATCCGAAAATGCAATTAATAATCCCTATCAAAACCAGCATTTGATTTTTCATAATCCAAAAATATTACAAAAATTCAAGTTTTTCACAACAACATCCAATCCAACATATGGATGCAAGAACATTTAATTATATAAAAATAAATAAAATTACAGGAACCAATCCAAACAAATTAACTCATGAATAAATTTAACTCTCAATGAAAACTGTTTCTTCGACCGTACCGGAGTTGCAGAGAAACTTGTCTCTCGTACAAAAGTCGGCGACGAAAATTCGAAATAAAAATCTCTGCTCGCTTATCAATATCATCATCGCCACCATCAGAAGAATAAGAAGAAGAAGCATGAGTACTTGTAGTTCTTTGAAGCGCTCGAACGGAACTGCTCTCATCGGATTCTCCATCTTCAATGCAATGCTGCAACCCAATATATCGATCGTTGATGCTCCATGAACGGCGTCGAGAGACGGAGGCGACACTGCCGCAGATCGAAGAAAACCGCCATTTGCTTTCCGTTACGAACCTCAGTATGAAGTTGAGCTTCTTCACCGCCGTTTTAAAACGGTGTCGGATCGTTGTTGACCAATTTCGATTTCGACCCATTTGTTCGTTTTGTTGAAGAATAAATATGTTGTGTTGTGGGTATTTATAGAGAGACTGCGAGGAGGAGGTGAAGTTAGAAAATTCTCGGACAAGAAACACTCTAAAAGCGTGTAAGTGACAGACAGACGTCACAGACATTTTACGTTGTTGTTTCATGGAAGAACATGAGTGAGACTTGATAGAATGACAGGACTGTCGTTTGTTTTTCGAAAAGAAACTCGATGATTGATTGGTTTGTTCAATTTTTCTTGCAATATGAGCTGTCACAGCTGTCGCGGTAACTTTTGAAGTCAATATGTTTTTTTTTGGGAAAATTGCACAAACAACCCTGACTTTAACACATATACGAAGCATAATCCAGTTTTGTCAAAATTATAAAAAAATACCCTTGACTAACCGTTGACTGACAGTTGACCATAATAAATGATAAAATGACTAAAATGCCCTTCTTCAATGTTTTATTAATTTTTATTTTTAAAAAATGCTGTAAATATTAAAATAATTAAAAACTAAATAATTAACAATATAAAATTTAGAAGTCAAATATTACAAAATGTCCAAATCACCCCTCGATATTATAATATTTTTAATTTTTTAATTGTTTTATAATTGTTAATTATATATTAAAAGCCAACCAAAACAATTTAAATATATATATATATATATATATATTTAAAGAAAAGCAAATCAAATTAAATGTTAAAAGCAAAAAATAAATAACAAATTAACTGTTAATATATAAATATGGAAATCAACCAAAAATAAATAATAAATAACAACCAAAAATAAATATTTTACTTCTAAATCTCCATTAGTGTAGGTCTCCATGGAGATCAATTGCTATTTATTTTTTGCTTTTAACATTTAATTTGATTTGCTTTTCTTTTAAAAAAATATATATTTAAATTGTTTTGGTTGGCTTTTAATATATAATTAACAGTTATCAAACAATTAAAAACTTAAAAATATTATAATATTGAGGGGTGATTTGGACATTTTGTAATATTTGACTTTTAAATTTTATATTATTAATTAATTAGTTTTTAATTATTTTAATATTTACAGCATTTTTTTAAAATGAAAATTAATAAAACATTGAAGAAGGGCATTTTGGTCATTTTATCCTTTAATATGGTCAACGGTTAGTCAACTGTCAGTCAACGGTTAGTCAAGGGTATTTTCTTGTAATTTTGGTAAAACTGGATTATGCCTCATATATGTGTTAAAGTTAGGGTATGTTTATGCAATTTTTCCTCTTTTTTTTTTTAAGTTACAACATCTACCGGGACCGACGAAATAGAGCATTACAACCACAGCCCGAAACGAAACTCCCACAAGTGGGGAGAGAAAACCCACACTTATGTGGGAAAACCTCAGACACCAAAATATACTTGCTCACCAAGTTGTTGTTGCTTGCTGTGAAAAGAAAAAAAAAAAATACGATGCATCATCCTCTAATTATAATTTGATTTTCATTTAAATTAATCTCATAATTATTATATATTTTAGATTTAACCCAACAAATGTTTAATTTAACTAAAATGTCTACCGATATGTTTTAAGTTTTGATGTTGTAAATATTATGTTGCCGTGCTTTAGACACCCAAGACAGATCCTAGAGAAGACTCCATAATGTATATCAAAGTCCAACCAAGAGTCCAAGAGAATCAAAATATTAATACAATATTTGTGCTAAGCCATGACCAATTTTCCCACATTTGTGTGGTGCTTGTCCCACCTTATGTGGGTGTGCTCTCCCCTCTGTGAGAGTTACGAATCCGGACTGTGCTTGTAGATCTCTCTCATCTTGCTGGTCCCGATAGTTGTTATAATCATTAAAATAAAAAAACACATGTTTATATTTTTCAAAAAGCATTAAACCACTTTTTTATTTTTTTTTTTATGGTTTATCCATAGCATTTGTTTAACACTCTAATTTAAAACCAAATAGAGCTGATTTATTTAATGCCAAGTTGAATAGACTACCAAGCAATATCATAAAAAATTTGGTGTAAAGGGCAAAAATGTTAATGACTGGGATTAAGTACAAAAATCAACAAAAAAGAGGACTAGAGCTTCAAAACTAGATTAGCAACTGACAAAAATGTGAACAACATTCCAAGCCAGTGTGGACTTTCAAACTCCAAGCTCTTTAAAAGTTGAAAACTAATCGGCCAGGATGCAGAGCATCCGGACTTGAGTCTCCGTCCTTGAGCCACGCAATTTCTTCATCGGCTACCCCACTTCCTTCTTTGATTTGTGTCTGCTTGCTTGAACCACAGTACATCTGTCTTCTGGTTTCCCTACGGGCAGCCCTCTCTGCTAATTTCAGGTCTTTGAAACCTTGTTCAAACTTGGATTCATCCTCCGGTGAGAAGAATACCACCTCCATCTGCCCAAGCTCTGCGTAGAGCTTCTCAATCTTGGTCTTCCAGGAAAGGCCCATTTCTGTGTCCATTTTGTGGTAGGGAGTCTTCAGCATGTACTCGTCAATCCCACCTACCTTGTCTATGCAGCGGAGGGCATGAGTGGTGACTTTGACTCTAATGTGGCGGTCTAGTATGTAGCTGAAGAGACGCTTGTCCTGGACATTTGGCTTCCAAAACCTTCTTGACCTATCATCACAATCACACATCAAGTCTTTGAGATTTATTTCTACAATTAGTTAAGATTATAGAACTTGATAGTGCAACATAAAAGAATACTCCGGTTCCTTTTGCAATGGTATATCCCCTTCTCCCATTAAATGAATAAGTAATATCCAAACAACACCAGAAATACCTATTACTACTACACATAGCGGCATAGCCTGTACCAATAGAACCACAATCCGCAGCAAATAAAACTATAAAATTAACAGGTATTCCCAGTATTTCCAGCAATCCAACCGGTTTCTAAACATAAATCATCTAACAAGACAGATATCAAATATGCCACCACAATATAGCTTTTATCATCACAAGAAACTCTGGCCAAGTTTGAAAGGCTTGAGGAGATTACATGACAGCAAACTAGTTAGACATTCCATTTGATTGAAAAATGATTTAGATGGGCAATCTCCAACTTAGTTCAGATTGCAGACAGCCAAAATTTAAGAAATTCCAGTCAAAATTACTAGCCTTGAAGAGTTTCGGATTTTCAAAAATCAAAATGCTAGAACACAGTGTCACACTTTAAGTACAAGAATCCAACTGCAACAGTTCAACATTCTGGTAAGACAATAACAAGATGCTAAAATCTTTAGTAGCTCTTAAGATAGATTATCATTTACAGTTTCTTTTTATATTTTCATATGATGTGCATATCAAATGTATATCACATAACTTATTCATCCACACTTGAAAGATTGTAGCATCTTGTTATTGTCAGTGCTTGAGTCTTAACACTTGGAAGACTTACACTATCTTCACTACGATACTCGTCACATGCAGGAAATGAAAACATCCTTGGATTTCATACTCAAAAATAAAAACAAAAAAGACACCGGCAATACAATTGAACTCTTGTTTTGTGTTGTCGTCACCGTTTTTAAAAGTTCAACTAATTCTTTTAGTCTACTTGGTTACACTAGACTATCCCCAATGCTTGTAAATTTCAATCCTACTCTATTTACTTGAGCTAACTCTTTCAATTCCTATGCACAACCAATGCTTCACAGAATTACGCCTACAATTTCTATCCCCGATCTCAATCTTCCCCAAACAAAAACATCATTCAAGGCCTCAAAGCTGTTCCTATCATTCACTCTTGTGCACAACTAGTTGTAGTAATTAAACAAAATCTCACATTTGATCCAGCATCTTACCATAAACAAAGAACCCCATCTCCATTAACTCTACTTTTGGTCAAAAAGATAAAAAAAATAATATGTAAATCATTTTCAAAGCATACTCTAATTACCTATACAAACAATCAGAAGTAACTAAAATTGCAATTTCGCAAGCACAACAAAAACAAAACCCTACCTTTTTTATAATTCAATCAACAAAAATCCCAAACTCAAACATTTAAGAAAACAAATTGATAAATTACTTGTTGCCTCCGTCTTCGCTGATGCGGTTGCCGAACTGGATGTGTTTTCCGGCAAAGAGACCGCGTTTGGCTCGGTTCATGACGATCTTGCTGTCAGGTACGCATTTCTTCAGAGACTCTTTGACTCCCGGAGCCAAGTTGCTCTCGCCTCCTACCTTCTTCACTAGCTTCTTCATCATCTCCCTTCCTCTAAATGCCATTTCGCTTCTCGTTCTGGTTTTGCAAGGAACAGAAACCGTGCGTGTGCGTGAACTCTGTTTTTTCTTCTCCGATTTTTTTATTTATTTATTGAAGTTTAGGTCTTCTTGCGGTTTAATGCATCGGTGCCGCTGATGTTGACACGTCAGCCGGTTCCGATAAAAAGCTATTTGATTTCACCAATGAAATAAAATTGTTCTTTCACACTTCAAATAAAAGATTCGTCATCAGATTTCCGAAACTCACTGAAATCAAATAATACTCGAAAATAGAATTGATTAATTTTTTTAAGTTGTTATTGAATTAATCGGAATTTACCAAGATCAAATGTGATTAAAAAAAATCATCTTAATTTATAAATTTCATACTTATAACTCAAATAAAATAATATACCGTATACAGTGATAGCAACTCAAATCTAAGACATTATCGAATTAAATAAGCGTTTTTTACCTCTTAATTACATTGGACGTAGGTGTCTCAAATGAATTTTTGACTACACTAGTTAAGTTACTTAAGTCTAAACATTTTCATGATCCGTATGAGTGGGCAGCTTCACATGATGATATTTATTCCATTTTAAAACAATATATATTGAAATCTTTTACAAAGTTATTGATTGAAACACAGATTTTCTACAAAGTTGTTGCTCCAGTCTAGGCATTTGAGAAACAGGAGCAATGAGATTTAATAGGCGTTGACCGGTAAATACTCCAACTGCCCTTGAACCACCATATAAGCTGCTGCCGGATTTTACAACCACCACCATCTTGTATCCCTTTTCCGACATCAAATCAACCACTTGGCCAATGGATGTCGTGGTTGAAACACAAGGAGGCGGACTTCTCATCATCGTCAACAGAGGCGCGTCCAACTGCATAATTTATAAAGAAAAAATAATAATAGAGTATGAATTTCTGCCGATACCCAATATAATCATTCTAATCAATATCTTTTTATACTTAGATAATGAACTATAGATGAGTTATTTCAACGAGAACTAAGAGAACTTAGATATATCACGCAACATTATTTAGTAAGATTTTTCGGCAAGAACTACAGAAGTAATACGGGGGAATGCAGATTGATTGCTAGAAGCAAGTATGGAATTGATTGCTTAAAGCAAGTATGAATTACCTCAGAGCAATCTTCGCGGTGCACTAGTCCGACACAGCTCCCCCATTCATCTATGATAGGCACAAACAGGTCTGTAAAGAAACGCGTGACCACTCTCCTCAATTCCATGGTACCTAGGAGTGGCCGAGCTTCTTCAAATGGCATCATGATGCTCTCAATTGGTGCATCTGGCGATACCTGAATAGGAGAAGTGTACTCAGATGATATCAAGAAAAACTGTCAGTTGTACAATGTAGACAGGCAAAATTGGGTACCTGGGGAAGTAAGGAAGGGCTGAAAAGGGATTCGGTGAATCCCAACAAAGCTTCTATCTGAACAACCACATGCATAGTGAAATACAGAAAAATAAGGAATATATTTATTCTTTTCGGCCAACAAATATCACAGATAACTTGTCAAATAAATTAGATGTGATTGCTAAGAAATTCAAAATAAAAATTCTCAATAAAGTTAGCCAGATATTTTATTAAAGGATCTGAAAAACTTGAAGGGTACAAACACACTGTCAACTTTAAGGTTATGATTAATCCTAAAGGAATTTCGGATAATTGAAACTCAAAGATTAGCTGGTGAGTTGAAAAAAAAAATAAAAAAATCTGCATCTATTACATACCATGCCGCCTCTGCTAGTCCAGGATATTCCATTCCATCTTGTAATAACATTTGTAAGCTTTTCTATAGCCACACCAACCTGAAAAGGAAACCAAATACAAAACTTACTATACAGTGCCATCACAGCTCAAACTAAAAGCCACATAAAATTTGCATGATTGAGCGTTACACAGTAGTATGGAATAAAAACAAATGATGCCAATACAGGGACCAAAGTTGAAAATGATGTATAACTAATACCTGACCTTCATTTAAAGCTGCCTCCATAAGAAGATGATCAGCTTCTTCTTGATGCTGTCGATATAGTTCCAGCAGAATCTGGCCACATGCGTTTATGCAGACTTTTGACCATATTATAATCTCCTCTAGCAGCTAATTCACACATCATGGAAACATAAAGGTGAGGCTTTGGCCGCAGATCTGGATTCCTACCAGCCCGCTTTACTATATCTCCAAATATACAAAGAGCACCTAGACATCCATTGACCAACAACCAATAAATAGATGAGAATTGTTGTTCAGTTATTAACAAGTAGAAAACATTCTTGTAACCAGTCCCAAATACATTAGCATACAATGAAAATTGGTGAATTTTATTTTTCTCCCTATTACCCTTCTTTTGACATAATTACAGACTTGTTTATGTTGTTATTTTTTCCATTTATTTCAACTTTGTAAGTAGTAACATATTCTGACTTAAGATGGCCCTCAAGTGATCAAGTCTTGTTTCAGAATCCAACCAAAGCTTTAGGTGCAATCATTCGCTGTGACATATCTTATAAATAGTTACCAACCTCTAAAAACTGAATATATCATTCAATGAAATATTGGTTATTCATTTTATTTCCTACCAAATCTCCATCACTTTGTCAAAATACAAGTCAGATCACCATGCTGAGCTAACATATGATCAAAAATTTCAAATATGAACTTGGCTTGACAAAACATAATTCAAATCTAATCCCCTACTGCAATATCAGAAAACATGATCCAGTTGCAGCATACCCTTAATTGAGCCGCAATTTAGAAACGCATCAACTATTGCAGTGAATGCAGTTCGATCAATAACCAAATTAGCACAAGATTTCATTTCAAACACAAGTTTTAGAACTGATGGTAGATCCCTGGCATGCCCAAATCCCTGCAAAGGAAAGGAAATAAAAGTTCTAGCTCAAATTTCGACTTAACAAAACAAATCCCTGAAGCTCTAGTTCACTTGCAAGAGAAAACTGAAATTCTCATTCATTGACACAACTCTATACTTCACCGGTATATGATAATATAATATTTGAAGGATACAAGTTGTTTAGATCAGTTGCAAATTTGCAATAGAGGTTATTTGGTGGTGTAATAAAATTATGGTCCATGGAATTCTTTTGAACATACTCCGAATGCCAGTCTAAAATATGAAGTTTTCAATTATACAATCACACAAAGCAGGACAAAGTAACACAAAATAATTAAATAGAAAACTGACCTTCAGTAATGCAGTGTAAGTGAAGACATCAGGGTGAAAATCATCGTATCTAAATTTCAGTGCTTTGTCCTGAAAAAAGGGGGAAAAATCACAAGTACAATATGTTAAGTACACCAATCCACTTCTAGTGTTACTTAAAAATACTTAAGAGGCACAAAACTGGCCTTTCAAATACATGCTTGTGACCTTCAGTCGCTCATAGAAAGACATTGCAACATCTAACTTTGTAGCCTTGACACATGAAAAGATTAGAGTGTTGTAGGTGAGCCTGTCAGGCTCCAACCCCAAATGTAACATGTCGTCATGTAGTGTTATCACTAACTCTGGACTGCCCGCACTTATATGCCCCTGAAAATTGTAAAACAAAACCTCTTAAACAACACTCTTCGAGTTTGCTGTTAGCATCTTTTTCATCTCACAAGCATGACACACTCTGTAAATCTTAATCTACAAGTTGTAAGAGAAAAACCTTCATTCACAGATTGTACAACAACACTGAAGCATTTCCCCCTTCACGGAGCAGAAAACCATATCGTGCAAGAAGACCATTAGCACGGCATAAATCTCCTGCACTACAGCAATGCACGAACTGCATTATCAGTCAGTAATGCATGTATTTAAAGCTAAAATCCATACAATACACCCAAACCAGACACAAACATTGCATTTCAAATAAACAATACAACCACGAAATCCCGATTTCGAAGAACAAACCTGCTTCGATTAGAGCATTTAGCAGACCACAAATCAGTGGTCCAACAGCTGTTCTTTTTTCAACTGACTCAAGTATTTGAAATGCTTCATCAATTCTCCTAGCCTTGCCTAATCCCTATATATACACATTTTCGAAAATTATAACATATTTGTATTGAATTGACTATTGACAGTAACAGAAGATTCAACGAAACCATAAATTGTAAAAATAAATTAAACATTCAATAGAGTGCCGTACGTGACGTTATCAACACCGCAACTCTCCGGCTTCGACATTTCTTCGAACATTTTAATCGCCGAATCGAAATCTCCGCAGTGGACGCAAGCCTCCATGACCGCATTCATGACGATCGTGTTCAACTTGCCGTGTTTTCTCTTCGCAGTCTCTATCTCCTCAAAAATCTGCAAAAAAGGAAACATTAAATTAAAGAATGACAAAAAATAATAACAATAATCGGAAGAAAATTAACAAGAAGAAGATGTCGAGACGGACCTGGTGGAGTTGTCTGCGGCGAGTGAGTTGGACGACGCACGGTGAGTCGTTTGAGGTCGGAAGCCGTCGTTTTGAGCAGACGACGTCGTGTTGGAGAGGAAAATGAAGAAGAGGAGACAATGATAATGTTGAGAGATTTTACTGGTTTTAGTGGCGGCGGAGACAAGAGGGCGTGAATCTGATGCATTTTCTCCGAGTCGGTGACGAAGACAAGCAAAATTCACCGGCCATGCAATGGATAATGTTGATCTGTTGAAGATGGAAGGAAAAATCGAAGTTTCGGTTAATAACCGAATCCACCAAACCCAACCCTGACCAAGTTTTTAATATTAGAGCTCCGTTTCGATTATGGACCGGGTCAACCAAATACACCGAAACCCGGGACAAAAATGAGACTTGATTTCGTTGTGGACAAAACGTCATATGGGCCGGGTCTTTTGTTCACAGTTTGGGCTGGGTTGGGTCAAGAAACTAGATGGGTAATGCTATTCACACCCCCAATTGTCTCTCTCCACACCCACGTCCTTTTTATTTTTTCATCCTTGTTTAGAAAAATAGTCACGGAACTTCGCTAAAAGAAAATGTACAACAAGGCTCTACATCGATCCATAAGCATCCCTTTTTCAAGGAAAAAATCTTAAGATTAGTCGAAAAAATCTAAAGATTAGTCCAAAAATTAACATAAATGATGTGGCAAATGATTTTTCCATGTCATATCATTCACTACATCACCACATGATTTATGTGGTAATGACAACTCATTTACTATGTCATTTGAGTTAATTTTTTTGGTTGTATAATATTACTCTTTCGAGAAATAACTCGACATTTAACAACCCTAAACACCCTTATAAAGAACTTTGAAATCTTATTCTATTACTTGATTAATAGTGAAACTAAAATTCTTGTAGTTTTGGTTGATTTTCGCATTATATAACATTATTCTTATACTGATATTACTGTAAAAAAAAAAAAGAATACTGGATTTTGATTAGCTTTTTACTATTTTAGTGAAAATAGCCATTAAATGATAAGTGAGAAAAAAAAGACTAATATCTAACTTGTCATTTCAATTTATTTAGTTTTAGATAAAACATGACTCATTTTACAAGTACAATAAGTGTAGAAGAACAATTTGTAATTGTATGAGTGTTTCGGAATGTTATTTTCAATTTGAATGGAATCCTAGAGGTGTCCAAAAACCATCTCTTTAAAATTTAGGGCTAATTGCACAAACATATCCTAAAGTTTAACATGATTACACATATATGGCAGTTTTAGACATATCAATACGAATATCCCCTACCATTAATTTTTTGCCGTTAGCACTTAACTGCTGGGGTAATATGGTCATTTTCACTACAATTAAACAAATTGAAAAACAATTATTATTTTAAAAATATTTTAATTAAAAATAAATGAAGGAAGAGATTTCTTCAGATATCTCTGCCACTTCATCTTCGATGAGATAGGGATCTCAGATCAATCTATCTCACGACACCATATCAGATCGATGACATGGATTTAGAGATGGAGTGGCTCCATCTTTTAAACAGACTAGAGATGGAGACCCACTCCATCTCCAATTGTCAGATCTCGACATGCTCCTCTCTACTGATTGACACCGACGAATCTGATGCAGACGAAGTGGAGGCCTTGAGAGGCTTGCAAGGCAATGCCCAGTGATGAACTGTAAACATCCATGCCGACTTGACTCTCTTGACTCGCTTGAGTAAGTTGAGTTTCGAAAGACCGAGTTGGGTGGTTTATAAAAAGAGAGTTTTATTTGGCGTTGAATGGATCGTCAAGAATGAGAGCTTGGAGTAGGGATGAGAGTGGTGGCCTAGTGGGGCGGGGGAGGGTGTAATTGTTTAATTGAAGCATGTACAAAAACAAGCTAATTTTCTTGATTAATTGAAGTTTGTAATTGTTTTAATAAAATTACTTTTAATCTTTAGAATTTTTGTAATCTAAGTATGAAATGCATACTAAACTAACTTCTATAACTAGCTAAATTTATTTTCAATATCTAGATGTTTTGCAATCTAAATAATAAATGCATAATAAATAAACTTCTATAATTAGCTAAATATATTTTTAATCTCTAGATTTTTTGCAATCTAAATAATAAATGCATACTAAATTAACTTTTATTATTAGCTAAATTTATTTTTAATCTCTAGATTTATTGCAATCTAATAAAAATATGTTGTTTGTTGTTGAGAAGGAGTGAAGGCTGTAAATCTTATTTTTTGTTGTTGAAGTTTTTCCATTTTTTTTTTTTTTTTGGTTCAAAGGATATGATGGTGTTATTGAGCAATATTCAAATGAGATTATATACACTTATTATATAGTATGGATATACACAGGGCCATTTCTAGATATTTTGGGGCCCGAGCGGTTTTATGATATTAACAAAAATCGAGGCCCTAAATAAAATTATTATCATTAACATAAAAAACAAAATTTAATAAATAATTCTTCATTTACCAAATACAATGTAATCTACATAAATTAAAACAAAAAAGATTTATCGTATCGAAAAACATAAAAACAAAACATTATTTATATTTCTATTCTTCTTGCTTTATGAAGTGCAAATTTATTAATTATACTACTACATTCAAGATTAGCTGACATTTTTTCCTCGATAGATAACAAAGCAGGAAGCAACGCGCGCAAAGCAAACCAAACCTAGGAAAGACAGGCCCTTTGATTCATTTAGCAGTTAGCACTTTAGTTTTAGGTCTTTATTTTAAATAGTGTAGTGGTGTAATCTTAGAATCACAATGACAAGTTTATTGGGTCTGAAGTTTTTTGTATTTAATTGAATTAGTTCATTGGGTCAAAAATGAAAATATATAAATTAAAGCAGTAAAATATTTGAAATTGGACCATTTTTTAAACATAAATATATTGGGTTCTAAAGCCCCAAAGAAGAAGAAGTAATTGGGCCGATTGGGGGCTTCAGCAAAATGTTGGGTTTGCTACCCCCATAGGCTGGCTTTAGATATACATTTAGCGGCTGAGAATTCAAGTCATGATGAATGTAAAGATTTGGACATCCGCACCATTATGAAGGATGTAAATCATACGAAGTGATACTTTTTGTTGAAGTTTTTCGATTTTTTGTTGGTTCAACGGATGGTGTTATTGACAATTGAGCAGTATTCATATTGGATTAATGGATTATGGACTATATACAAATCTCTCTCTCACACATGCACGCACCTACACATGTATATATATATATATATATATATATATATATATATACATGCATTTGAATGTTTAGCGTTATTGACTTGATTATATGATCTACCATGCATGCAATAATGAATTAAAATTATTCCAAAACATCTTGAAACAAGGAAAAAAATTGATTGAAGATTTTCAATGCACTTGAATTAAATAAAAACATTGCAAGAACTTTGTATTATTTTGATTTAATTGGTGGAAAATTCGACAACTTAGTGTATGATTGTCGCGAGTTGGAATAAATATTAAACGTCCTGTCACAAAAGAATATAACCATTCTCTTTCATTATTACAATACTAAGTTTCGTCTCATTTAATAAAGATGTACAGAAGATAATAATAATAATAATAATAATAATAATAATAATAATAATAATAAGAGCATATTTTTACTGTGAATCTTGCGTTGGATTTTGCCAGATATGAATCTAAAAGAATTTTGTTATTTTATTTCATTTTTAGGTATTATAGTATTACTCTACTAAATTTTGCCTCGATTAATAAAGGTGCAGATTTTTACCACAGATTAATAGATTATGCGTCAGATTATACAGGGTATGAATCTAAAAGAATTTCATATTTTTCTTTCATTTTTGGACAATATAGTATTACTCTACTAAATTTTGCCTCAATTAATAAAGATGTACAGATTTTTGCCATGAATTATGCGGTCGGATTGTGCGGGATTATAATCTATTTTTGGCTAATCAAGTTGTATTTAAAACCTCTATAATTCTCCCTATAAATTCCCCTAAAGGCTCCATTCACCATACACACATTCAACAAAAACTTATGTTCCAAATTGAAATATTATAGTTTAGATAACTATCATGGTTACAGTCCAAGAAGAAGAACAATGGAGAGGAGTAGGTGGAGTAGGATCAATAGTGAGAGATTCAAAAGAAGATGAGGATCATGTGAAGAAAATTTGTTTTCATTGGTTCAGTAACTTACCAGAATTTATTTACAGGTGAGATGTATTTAAATATTATTTGTGGTTGAATTTTCTATTCCGATAGTTATATAAATAATCTTTTTTAACTGATTCTTTTCAAGAATTATGAAATAAGTTGCTTTCGTGATATCATATGTAACAGGAACGCCGCTGGGCATGCCATCTGAGTTGGTAGTGGAGCTATTCGAGGTAACAAATAACAAACCACCTCAAAATCAATCTCATTAAAAGACTTTTTATGTATGTTATTATATTGTTTTTGTTGATGAATCATATTCATAGCAATTATATATATGCTGCAGAGGTTACTTGAAGAAGTAATGAAGTAGCTCAGTGCCTATAGCAGAGGAACAATTTTGATGCCTTCCTCAAATGTTGCTCTCTATTGGCCTCAGGAAAATTCCCGGGGTCGTGAAAAGGTGAGGGAAAATGTGTCAATGGTTTTTCCTGTGTAGTTTTTCAACCAGTGACAGTGAAATGTGAAATGGATGAAATCCCTCCTCTGATTCTGCTTGTTCTCTTGGTTTCATTGTCTTTAACGAAGAAACTCTCCTGGAAATCAATCCTGTTAATTGGGTGGAGAGAACGCTGTGATACAAGGTATGTTTTCTGCACAATCACAAGCATACAAGGCAGTGAGAGGGCAGTAGCGTAGCACATGCAAGGACCAAGCCAAGGGTTGTATCATGGGTGATTAAAGGATGCCAGTTGTTTTATTTTGTTGTTGATTGAGTCCAAATAACCAGGAAGTGCTCCATGTAATCAGGAATGATTCATGTAATCCTCCTGTTCTTTTGCATTCTTTTTTATCACGTATTGTAGGCTATATATTGGCCATTTGAATTCAATAAAAGGCATCGATGAATATTATAACCCAAATATATCTTCTTCTTCGGAAACCTCTTCCTCTCTTATCTGCTATTCTGTTCTTCTTCTTCCCAAATTTCTTTCGGTTCTAATTGTGTCCCAATTAGTTCATATTAAATTGGTATCAGAGCCTTGCATCCATGGAGACTTGCGCAAAATCAACGACAGAATTTCGCAGCTAAATTCACGAACTACTTGCCAGCCAAGAAACCTGGATCGATGATATTGTTGCCAAAAACGATTCTTGTTTCAATGAAATTGTTAAAATCGTTGCTAGGAATGAAAGTCGCTTCGAGCAACTCATGAACGATATGCAAGCCCTGTGCCTTCAACAAAACCCACCCGTCACCAGCAACATTCGTCCCACCTCTGACAGAGAAACCAATTGCCTCTATCGTTCTTCGTCAGAGGTGGGACGATTGTTGCTGGTGACGGGTGGGTTTTGTTGAAGGCGCAGGGCTTGCATATCTTTCATGAGTTGCTCGAAGCGACTTTCATTCCTGGCAACGATTTCAACAATTTCATTGAAATGAGAATCGTTTTTGGCAACGATATCATCGATCCGGGTTTCTTGGCTGGCAAGTAGTTCGTGAATTTCACTGTGAAATTCCGTCGTTGATTTTGCGCAAGTCTCTATGGATGAAAGGCTCTGATACCAATTTGATATGAACTAATTGAGACACAATTAGAACCGAAAGAAATTTGGAAAGAAGAAGAACTGAATAGCAAATAAGAGAGGAAGAGGTTTCTGGAGAAGAAGATATATTTGGGTTATAATATTCATTGATGTCTTTTATTGAATTCAAATGGCCAATATATAGCCTACAATACGTGATAAAAAAGAATACAAAAGAATAGAAGGATTACGTGAATCATTCTTGATTACACGGAGCACTTCCTGGTTATTAATGTCCAATTACTAACAACTAGACTCAATCAGCAACAAACTAAAACAACTGGCATCCTTTAATCACCCACGATACAACCCTTGACTTGGTCCTTGCATGTGCTACGCTGCTGCCCTCTCACTGCCTTGTATGCTTGTGATCATGCAGCAAACATACCTCGTATCACGCTGGTTCTAGATGCTTCTTTAATTTGAAGGGCAAGAAGCAGAAGAAGCAAGATCTCCCGAAGCTTTAAGAAACTTTGTTATGGATCTCGACATCTCATAGTATAAGAGGTTATGGGTTAGAGTCATATCTATCCCCTTCCCTAATCCTGAAATATTATAATAGTTCCAAAAAAAAAAAAAAAAACACTTGTATTTGGTGTTTATGTAACTCAATTGTAAGAAGCTACAATTTTTTTTTTCTTTCTATATAAGCTCGACTTGCTTTTGTATATATAAATATGTGTGTTCTTGGCAATTATTATTCACACAAGCATGTACAAAAACAATTTCACTTCTTAATTAATTGAAGTTTGTAATTGTAAGTTATAAGTTGTAATTAACCATACTATTTTGACTTCTATATATGGAGATTGTAGAACTTGTAGTTTTGCAAATTTTGTGCCCGGTACTCATCTTTGCCTAACTAAAGATATTCGGACAGGTTTAATTTCTAACCGGAAATGAGAATTTAAGGAAATCAAGTTCCACTGGAAATAAAACTTAATTTCTTGGTTGGGAAGGGGAAATTAAGTTCCATTCCCAGCTGGAACTTGATTCCTTATTGGTGTCTCGTCACAAAATAATATCACCATTCTCTTTCATTATTACAATACTAAATTTTGTTTTATTTAATAAACAATAATACTACTTTGTTCAAATTTGGTGTCCAAATCTGGTGCTAAATGATGTTACAACACTCTAATCCATTCATTTAAATGGTATTAGATTTGCATAATTTAAATGAATGGATTCGAGTATTGCTACATCATTTGGATACCAAATTTGGTTAATGTAAAATTACTCTTTAATAAATATGTGTGGATTTTTGCCCGGATTTTGCGGGATATGAATCTAAAATAATTTCATAATTTTCTTTCATTTTTAGGAAATGTAGCATCACTCTACTAAATTTCGCCTCAATTAATAAATATGCAGATTTTTGCCACGGATTATGCAGGATATGAATCCATGAAATTTTATTTAAAATCCCTATAATTCTCCCTGTAAATTCCATCAAAGGCTCCATTCATCATATCACACACATTCAACAAAAACATATGTTCCAAGTTGAAATATTATATTTTAGATAACTATCATGGTCACAGATACTGAAGAAGAAGAATGGAGAGGAGTAGGTGGAGTAGGATCAGAAGGAAGAGATTCTCATATGGAGAAAATTTGCTTTCATCGGTTCAGTAAATTACCGGAATTTGTTTCCAGGTGAAATATAATTAAATATTTGTGGTTGAATTTTCTATTACAATATATAGTTATATAAATAATCTTTTTAGTTGATTATTTTCAAGAATTATGAAATAAATTGCTGTAGATGATTTTGCAGGCTAGCCATTTGCAGAAAATGCAACATCTACTGAAGCTTTAAGAAACTTTGTAATGGATATCCAAGTCCAACTATATATTCCAAAACTTGTAAATGTTTTCCCACTTGTATTCGGTGTTGGTGTAACCCAATTGTAAATGAAACTACATTTTTTTTTTTATATTCTGCTTTGAACAAATGATTATATGTGAATAAAATTCATCACCAGCAGTACAAAAACAAGTTAACTTCTTAATTAATTAATTGAAGTTTGTAATTAACAATGCAATCTTGACTTCTACGGGGATTGGAGGACTTGTAGTTTTGTAAATTTTGTGAATCTAATACTTGTTATCAATCTAAAGATATTCGGACACATTTTCTCTCTGGAATGCAAATCAAAATCAAAGGCTTGGGAAATGGGAAGAGGAAATTAGTTCCATTTCCAACAGGAACTCGATTCCTTATTAGTGTGTGGATCCATATAATTTGATTCCACACAAAAATTTTATTTAAAATCTGTATAATTCTCCTAATAAATTCCAATTACAAAAGCTCCATTCATCAAGCACACACACATATGCATATATAACAAAAACTTATGTACCAAGTTGAAATAGATAATTAACTATCATGATTATAGCCGTTGAAGAAGAAGAACAAGGGAGAGGAGTTGGTGGAGTAGGATCAAAAAGAGTTCAATCAATTTCGTATCCAATATATATATTTTTAAAAACAAGATGCATTACAATTTTATCATTTTTTTTTTAATGTAACATTACCTCTATAAAAACTCAATATTGTAAGAGCGGAAGAACATGATGATGGAGAAGAAAATTCGTATGTATTTTGATACTATTAGATCAATAACTAATTAGATAAATACATCCAAGACAGAAAGTTAACCATGAAATTTCTACTTCATATAATCTTTTCTTAAAAGTCATTTTTTTTTTTTTAGTTTTAAAATAATTAGTTAATAATCCCTCATGGTTCTATTTTTAAAGTTAATAACAAACGTGGACAAGGATCATCTATTAAGCTCTTTCTCTACTGATCATGTGCTGAACTTCATAATCCGGTGACATCTGGCTTTAAAATCAATGAGTAGTTCAGATTAAACTCCTTTATTTTATTTTTTTTGAAAAACTTTTTTATTCTGTTTTATTGAACCATTTTCTTCTTCCCTTACTCAATCTCATGATCTCATCTCACCATTTTCTTCTTCCCTTTCACAATCTCCTGATCTCTTCTCAAGAACGAACCTCCATAGAGTTGTCAATAATTATTTTTTCAATGAACTAAAATTTCAGAACTAAATCAATTTGACTTAAATTCATAAGTTCATCTCTAATTCTTACATCTGACTTCATTTTAGAAGCTCCTCTTTAAGATGTCCCATTTGGACATTAATTCACAACACACAGAAATCCAAGCTCTTTGTGGGCTTGTTGAGTTGGGTATGAGTCGGGGAGTCCAAGTTTTGAGAAACCCAGTTCTTCAAAACACCCACAAAAATCGTAACTTGAGTCAATCTTTCTTTGTTTTCTGCAAAATGAAGAGGTTTGAGTTTGAGAGGAAAGAGAAGAGATTTGAGTTTGGATTGGGAAATTCTGGAAAGTGAGAGAAAGTGGGTAGAGACTAGAGAATTAAAACGTCACCGTTCTAAACTTGTGTAAATGGGAATAATTTAAATAACAAAATCTGGACTACTCATTTATTTTAATTCCAGATGTCACCGGATTATGAACCTCAGCACATGCTCAGCACAGAAAGAGCTCAGTAGAGGATCCTTGTCTGACAAATGTACATGTTATATTTTGATTCCACAAACATGCACACACGTACAGCTACACATGATGCACTCACATGCATATATGTATGCGTAATGGGAATGCAATTGGATGTTTAGTGTTATTAGCTTATATGTTCTATGATAGTAATAATGAATCAAACTTATTCCAATTCAACGCTCAAAACATCTTGAATCAATGAACAAAAATCCTCTCGTTCTGTGACTCGCGTACTCTGACTCGCTCCCGCTCTCGCTCAGGTCTATTGCCTTTAACTCGAAGTGAAATGGCCGGCTCTAGGGTTGCTCATGCCACCTTGAAAGGACCAAGCGTTGTCAAGGAGCTATGTATTGGCTTGGTTGCTGGTGATCTTTGGAAGATGCAGCACTGGAATGAGCAGAGGAAAGTAAGGACATTTTATGATTTGCTAGAGAAGGGTGAAATTAGTGTTGTTGCCGAAGAGTAATCTTTTGCTATCTTTTTATGTTTCTATTGCGACATTGTTGATGGCTTCAACGGTACTCTGATGATATATTCTGTTCTCGTAATTTGGCTATTGAATATAAGATGAGCTTACTTGTTTTGGGTTTTTAATGAATAAATTTATTGTTTTGAGATGTTGACCAACTGTTGTTATTGAAATGAATAGACTCATAATTTCTTCTTTCTCAAAAAAAAAAAAAAAAAGAAAAAAAAAGAAAAAAAATGACTGAAGATTTTAAACGCACTCAAATTAAACAAAAAACCATTGCAAGAACTTTGTATTATTTTGATTTAAGCGGTGGAAAAATTCAACATCTTAGTACATGATTGTCCGTTGTCACGTTGAAATGAACATTAATTTATATAACTTGGTAAAAAAAAATGCCATCATTCTCTTTCATTATTACTTTACTAAATTTTGCCTCATTTAATAAAAATGTGCGGATTTTTGCCACGAATTTTACGTTGGATTTTATAGGATATGAATCTAAAATAATTTCATCATTTTCTTTCATTTTTAGGCCATGTAGCACCACTCTAATAAATTTTGCCTCAATTAAAGATGCAGATTTTTGCTACAGATTGTGCGTCGGATTGTACGGGATATGAATCATCTATGAAATTTTATTTGAAATCCCTACAATTCTCCCTATAAATTCCATCAAAGGCTCCATTTATTCATCACACACGTTCAACAAAAACTTATGTTCCAAGTTGAAATATTATATATCTTGGTTACAAATGTTGAAGAAGAAGAAGAAGAACAACAACAATGGAGAGGAGTAGGTGTAGTAGGATCAGAAAGGAGAGATTCAAATGAAGATGACGATCATAGGAAGAAAATTTGCTTTCATCGGTTTAGTAACTTATCAGAATTTGTTTCCAGGTGATATATATTAAAATATTTGTGGTTGAATCTTCTATTAAAGAATTATGAAATAATTTGCATTCGTGGTATCATCTTTAACAGGAACGCCGCTGGGTACGCCATCCGAATAGCCAGTGAAGCTATTGGAGGTAACAAACAAGTAATCTCAAAATCAATCTCATTAATTAAAACACTTTTCTGTTACTGTTTTTGTTGATGGATCATAGCAATTATATATGTGATGCAGAGGTTACTTGTAGATCAAGTAACGAAGTCAGCTACAGTACTACCTACACAGAGGAACATTTTTTATGCTTCCTCTTTCCCCTAAGGCCCCAAATGCTGCTCTACTGCCCGATCGAGTTCGAGCTCCTCCTCCTCCAACCCACATATCTGCTATCGTCAATGGAGTCTTGCCAGCAAATGATTTTGTAGGCAAGTCATCTGCAGAAGAAGCAAGATCTCCTGATAGCTTTAAGAAACTTTGTTATGGATATAGACAGCGCATAAGGTTTGAGTATGTAATAGTTAAAAAAATAAATAAATAAAATAAAATAAAAAATCTATTCCAAAAGTTATACTACTCAATTGTAAATGAAGATACAATTTTTGTTTTGTTTTGTTGTTTTCTATATATATGTGTGTTCTCGGTAATTATTATTCACACAAGCGTGTACAAAAACAAGTTCACTTCTCAATTAATTGAAGTTTGTAATTGTAAATTGTAACCATACAATCTTGACTTCTATGGGTATTTAAGAACCTGTAGTTTTGTAAATTTTGTGGATCCAATATTTAATGGTTTACCTATCAGGTCTTGATTTGTACGTTATTAAGTTGAACATTTAATGAATGTAAATACGTTTGTTTATTTATTTATTTTACAGAAAAAATGTTTATTAATTTAGAGAGTTGTTTTCCTTTTTTAATTTCATGAATGGCATATATTAGATATTTCTATATTGTGAAAAGTTATATATATATATATATATATATACACGGTCTTGTTCTTATCAGGACATCCTTATATAACTTTATCAGAATATTGAATGTGAGCCACTCATTTATAAAAGTGATTTGACAAGTATATACATACCAAGTCAAAGTATGTAAAACGAGTAACCCACATTCAATGTCCTTATATAATTCTATCAGGGCATCCTCATAGGAAAATTTCCGTAATATATATATATATATATATATGATGGTTCTCTAATAAAGACCGTTAGCGAACAAACGTCACTATACGTGCGAAAGTGTTGCCGGATAGAACACAAACAAACACAATAACAAAAGAAAAGATAAGATGAAAATAAGTAATTAAATCTAATCACGCACAACACAAGAATTTACGTGAAAACCTAAATCAGGGAAAAAACCACGGCCGTCAGAACGACAAGAGAAAGTTCAAATATGCAGTAAATTGTTATAACAACACACTCATGATTCTCTCTCTAAAATATCCCAAACCCAATTACACCCAATGCTCACTTTGAGATCTCTATAGTATTTGCTATTTTGCTCCACCACAAATAGTCTAGTTATTATGATCTATTTATATGAATTACAAAGAGATTAAGATAAAAGGAAATTATACTCCTATACGTACAAGAATTACTTGTTCCACATAAATACTATTTTCTATTTATGACAAGTCTTATTTTAAGGAGAAATCATATTCCTATAATCATAAGAACTTTTAGAAACAACATATTTCATCTTCCATGAATATTTTCTGATTCAACACATGCTTGTGATTGACTAAGATTCAAGTTGCAGTTAGCCACCTACTTCCTAAACCGTGTTGAACTTGACCACTCAGAAAACCGTGATCCATGCGCCACATCATCGTCGACCGCTCTCGGTACAACTGTGGAAGCCACATCGCTTTCCACAGTAGTATGCACTGGAATTGGAATGCTTTTAGTTTTGCTGCGAAAACCCCACAGCGGTGACCACCGCTGTCAAAGCCACAACAGTCGTCACGTTTCTTCTTTCTTCTGTTCTTCTTGTCCTCAAGCCTCCCTTAAACATAACCTCATGCTCCCAAACGTTCTCACGTCTTCCATGAAGTCTCCGCATTGGTAAATCGCGTTTGGTAACCTTTGGTGATTCAAGCCATATCCAACAAAACGTCATAAAATTATAAGTTAAAGATGTCCAACCACAGTCTCACATTCATATTGGGTGTGGGTATTTATTCATGTGTGGTTGCAGTTGGACGTCTTAAAATTATAAAGTCAGGACGGTCATGATTAGAGAAGTATTATATATATATAATATTACAATAATTCGAGATTTTGAGCAGGGCCTTTTCCAGACATTTTGGGGTCCAAGCGATTTTATGACATTAACAAAAATCGGGGCCTTATATAAAATTGTCTAATTGACTCTAATTGTAACTTGTATTTTTAATTATATTAGTGGATAACTGAGAATCTAAGACCACTAAAGCTTAAAATTAGTGGATACTAATACTATTGTAAATTGTAATTTACTAATTTGTAAATAAAATAAATAATTAAAAGATAAGTCAAAAACTCAAAATCAACATGTAGAAAATAATTAAAAACAAAAATCATACCTTCGATTTAGAGAACAATCAAATGGCAACAGTTTTAAGAAGAAAAGAGAGAGGCAGAGAGAAGAAAAGAGAGAGGCAGAGTGAAGGTTTTAAATTTTGATTCGTAATTTGTTCAGCAGAATAACAAGTTATATATATATATATATATTTAAGTAGTGCACTGATGTCTAAATTCTAATGTTTTTTATTTATTTATTTATTTATTTATTTATTTTTTTTAAAATTGAATTAGTTTATTGGGCCTAAAATGAAACTTAATAAATGAAATCAGAAAATGTTTAGAATTGGGCTCCAAAGAAAAAGAAGAAGAAGAAGAAAAAAGGATCATGAGACCCCAAAGATGAAGAAGAAAATTAGATTAGTTGGGGGCCCCAACATTTTGCTAGGTTTACTGGTCCATTGGGCCGACCCTGATTTTGAAAAATGGTAGACACAAACCTACAATTTCATATTGCAGGTTTAAGGGGCAAACCACTGGGTCAACCCCATATTATTATCGTCAAAAGTTATAACAAATTATAATAAGAGTCTATTTTAATGGACAACTATATGTTATATTATACTCTATTTTCTCTAACTTACACCATTTTTTTTGAAGTATCACAACGTTTGTGGTCCATAGTATCCCATAATACATCAACACTGGAGAATTCCTAGCTACCTTATAACTAATGTCTTGAATAAAACTAAATATAAATCTAACTTTGGATTTTTTGTAATCACAATAGTAAATATGTATACTAAATGGACTTTCCATATTTAATAAAGTTAATGTTAATCTCTAGATTTTTGTAATCTAAATACAAAATGCATATTACATTAACTTCTATAATTAGCTAAATCTATTTTTAATCCCTAGATTTTTTTGTAATCTAAATAATAAATGCTACTAAATTAACTTCCATGATTAGCTAAATTTATTTTTAATCTTTAGATTTTTTTGTAATATAAATAGTAAATGCATACTAAATTAACTTCCATAAAATTTATTTTTAATCTTTAGATTTTTTTGTAATCTAAAAAAGAAATGCATACTAAATTAACTTCCATAATTAGCTAAATTTATTTTTAATCTTTAGATTTTTTGTAATATTCTAAAAAAGAAATGCATACTAAATAATTAACTCCCATAATTAGCTAAATTTATTTTTAATCTCTAGATTTTTTGTAATCTAAATAAGAAAGGCACACTAAATTAACTTCTATTTATAGCAAAATTTATTTTAATCTCGAGGATTTTTTTTTTTTTTTTTTTTTTTTTTTGTAATATAAATAATAAATGCATACTAAACCAACTTCCATAATTAGCTAAATTTATTTTTAATCTCTAGATTTTTTGTTATCTAAATAAGAAATACATACTAAATTAACTTCTATAATTAGCTAAACTTATTTTTAAGCCCTATATTTTTTTGTAATCTAAATAGTAAATGCATACTAAATTAACTTCCATAATTAGCTAAATTTATTTTTAATTTTTGGATTTTTTGTAATCTAAATAATAAATGCATACTAAATTAACTTCCATAATTAACTAATTTTATTTTTAATCTTTGGATTTGTTTTTTGTTATCTATACAATAAATGGATGCTAAATTGACTTCCATATTTAATTAAATATGTTTTTAATCTCTAGATTTATGTAATCTAAAAAATAAATGTTTACGATAATGTGAGGTTGATCTGTTGATAAAGCCTATCACATATTCACAACCACACTACAAGGTTGTGGGTTTGAGTCTCTCCCTTATCCTCATAAAACTTCGAATTATTGTAATATTTCAATAAATAGATAAATAAACACTAAATGTATACTAAATTGACCTCCTTATTTAGTTAATATACACTTTTAGCCTCTAGATTTTTCTTTAATCTAAATAATTAAATTGATTGTCTATACTAGGACTGCAAAGGGAATAAAGTCCAATCAGAAAATCGAATTTGCAAACAAACAAAAAGAATGATTAAAGAGTGATTTTTTTGATTTTAGGCGGTTTGACCATTGAAAAATAAAATAAAAAATAATTGAAGTTCCTCCTCTAAAAATAAAATAAATCATATAATTTGTGTTGTCAACAATCAAGACGTGTCACCAACTTTTTAGAAAAAGGCATTTTATGACAAAATAATCAAAAGAGACGAAAGGAACCGACCAAATTATATATCAACAATTTGAAATAAAAAAATTAAATAAGACATTTAAATATTTTCTTTTAGATAAAATATTAGATTAAGTATTAATAATAAGACCGACTATGTTCCGTTGTAGATAAACTCAAACTTAATCTCATATTTATTTTAATTAAGTTTGGACATTCAAGTGATTACATTTCTTAAATAGATAAGGTAAACCAAATATTCAAAGATTTACAAAGATTTCATTAGATGCCTAGCAATTTTGCATCTCACATTTCCTTACCTTTTAAGGTAACCAAAGATTTTGCTTCTCCAAGCTATCTATGCATAAATGTACTTGGTGGACCCGCATTAGTTTCCATTTTGCATGGTTTGATTGCTTTAAATGTGAGATAAATTTGACATTAAATGAGTCGGAGTTTGTTGAAACCTATTCGAGATCAATCACTTCACTTTAACAATCCGGAGATATTTACTTTTACAATATGAGAAGAAAATTCATCATGATATATGTCGATAAAAACACATGATTAAACTCGAACCTTGTCATTGACATGAATGGAGAAACACAAGTCACTTGTACTAACATATGTTTAAAAGGAATATTTATATAGAAACTTTCATATCTTAAACGAATAGAATTTTATATCATAACTACTTTTGGGGGTGATTCAATTGTGTACATTCCTCGTATTCCCGTATTTGTGATGAGAATTTGAATCTCATTCTGTTCAAGTGTGGGGTTAATAAAAATGGAAATTTACCTTATAAACCCAAAGAATTGAACTTAATTCATACCTAGTATGTGAAGTTGTACATGAAGCAAATTTCCCTAATTTTTTAATTATTTATTAGAGAACTCGTGATACATATATACCAATATACTAGTGATATGTTTTTAATTTTGTATTATAATTTCTTTTTATTATTTCTAAATCAACTAAAGTGTAAACTATTTTACTTGCAATATAAAATACAGATCCATAATCTGCTCCATGATCAAACAAAACCACCATATGATAGCACATGACATTGAATATTCTTCATGTACTATCTTATATATATTTATTTTTCTTCTCTATACATATCTACATATTAAATTTGGGATTGATGGGATTGGGAACCTTGTCATGGAGACCTTTTTTTTTTTTTTTTTCCTTCTGAATATATATTAATGGTCACATCTACTATGCTTTTTCACAATACATGTGAATCTATTTTATCAATTGTGCACCCTCATTAGCACCGTACACTTGGCTAGTTTATTCCCCAAGTTTTCATCTTATTGAGTGATCATCACAAATCAAGCTACTCATTAGAGTTAACTAATCTTATTGTACAAATGGATGACACATTGACACGTCAATAAAGAAGTAAAAATCGAAATGTTAGTAAATTTTCAAAATTCTACTAGTATTGTTATCAAAAATTGACTGATATTATCTATATTAACAATATTTCTATAAATATAAACTTCTAAAATATTTATCGAAACTGATATTTACTATAGGTATTGCTGCTGCTACGATGGTCTCTTGGAATAAGATTTTAGAAGAAAAAATATCAATTTTTCTCCGGTAGACATACAATATAGGTATACTTATAACGTACTAATACATATCATTACATTTTTACCGTGTGTATTATTATAATTGAAGTTACGTTGCTTATATGGTAAACGTGTTGCTTACATGGAAAAGTGTGGTGATGTGTATTAGTATACTATAAAAGTATATTTAATGATAATGTGGGTTGTGAAAAAATTAAATGCCACTTAGAATGAATAGTCAATTTGTTAAAAAATTCATCTCCATTGCAATCTATCTAATACAACTTCAAGCTGAGGTGACAACTTTTTTTTTTAGAGGTTGTCAACATGACTCTCTGATTTCAAAGGGCCTGTTGGACATCCATCTTGTTGGCTTAGTCAGCAACCACTCTTGTCTTCTACTTTATTTTATTCAACAATTCTAATGTATATTTAAAGAGACCAATAATAAATTGACATCTCATTAAAAACATGTATTTTATAAGTGAAGCATTAGAGACCATTTTTTCATTTAAATATCTATCAAGTTTAGTTACCACTTTTTCATTTAAATGACTATCAAATTTAGTTACATACCGAAGTATTACGTATGAAACAATCGGAGAGACAAAAACATGCCACCACAATCTTGAAGTCAAGAAAAAGGTTATTTCAGTGAAATAAAAAAAAAAATAGTAATGGCTGTGAAGTGAATATGAAAAACGGTGAGGTCAATTTAGGAATTTCGGGATACTATTTTTGTTGTTTGACTGAGCACTAGAAGAAGAATACATAGTTGCAGTTGCAGAGAGAGAAGAAGATTAAGATTTAAGAGCAGTCGTTTTTATATTTTTTTGCAGAAAAGATTCAATTTTTTTTAGCAGAAGAAGGTAAATAGAAGAAAACCCATCTCAGCCCAAGATAGAAAGTGAGAGAAAGTGAAAGAAAATAAAGGATAATTAGAGGTTATCACCATGTTTTGCGCTTGAGCTTCAACACAGGTAAAATAATGGCTCTTAAACCCAGTTGAACATCCGATCGATGAGCTTGTCACTTTAAAGCATTTCACAAAAAGGTAAATCATTGAAACTGCCTAGCTCTTTTTAATTAATTAATTATTTGTTTTGTTTTTGGTTTTATTTTATGTTTAAGTTTTGAACTTGTTGCTGTTTATCGATGTTAATGCATGCTACTATAGAGTAATCTACGGTGGAAAATTTTCCTTTTGAGGAACTGGTATTATAGGTTTATTGCTCATCTAATTGTGCTTAATTAATGCCTGATTTTTGATAATTATTGTGATAAAGATTTCTGTTCCACAGATGGTACAAGTGTATTTGAAATATTTTTTAGATGCTATAAAGGTTCCTGTTAATCTGTGCACATGGTAAGGTACAAATCCTGATCAAAACAAGACATGAGATAAGAGGAATTTTGTTTTTTATCCGGATTTGTACAGGTACAAACCCCTCTTAAACTTCTCCCCTATAAAAAGAGAAAGTTTCTGGATACTATATACATATATTGATATGGATTCACTTTGTGAAAATGTGTTCCTACATAGCATGATCATTGTACTAGATTCAGTATTGCTTATTGAGGTGTTAAATGGATTTAGTTTAATTTTTTTTTTTATTGATTTATATTTGGTTTAGTATGCATTACTAGTTTTTGTATTTTCTTTCATGGGGCTTGAATTGTATATTTACCTTCATTTTATCTTATAGCATTACATTTGTATTGTTAATCACTTTATTTCTTTTAATTTTGTGTAGTGCACAGCGTAATATCCTTTCATGGTTATCTGTTAGTTGGAGCTCTGATTATGGATCATCTTTTTTAGACTGCTGACATTACATGAAACTCTCTCGTTGTATGTGAAACTGTAAAAGTCACTGTAGCCAGATTTTAGCAAATTCAGTTTTTCTGTATCTCTTAGCAGTCCCTGATCTTGTCTGTGATCGATGATTGCAATTGAGAATGTGTTGGATGGACTGCTTGCATATGCATTTCCTTTAATCTTCATGTGATTGGGGTAAATCCATTTGAGTTGAGTTAAATGGAGAGAAATCCATATAACAACACAATGGACCAATCAAGAATGCAACAACAGTATCAATACAATTCCATGGAACCTGGAAATGGAGATTACCAGCCAGCATCTCATGCATATATGCTAGACCCCAGTAGCAGCATAAATTCTAGTGTGAGACCTCTTGGCCCAACTATGTCAGAAGTTAAACCTGTACGTAATTTCTCCATACAGACAGGCGAGGAGTTTGCTCTTGAATTTATGCATGATCGGGTGAATCCCAGGAATCCTTTAATTCCAAATATTGCAGGCGATCCCAATTATGCTACTGGGTATATGGAACTCAAAGGAATTTTAGGCATCAGTCATACAGGATCCGAAAGTGGGTCAGATGTCACAATGCACGCTATAGCAGACAGAGGTCCAAAAGATTATGAGCAGAACAACTCCTCTTTACATGAAAACAGAAGGAACTATGGTTCTGTTCAGTCTGTACCACAAACTTCATCAGGTTATTACAGTAACCGAGGATTAGTCCATGCATATACATCTTCTGAAGCATCTGATAGCTCATCTCCAAAGATGAAAGTTCTCTGTAGCTTTGGTGGTAAAATCCTTCCCCGGCCAAGTGATGGAAAGCTTAGGTATGTTGGAGGTGAGACACGCATTATACGTATAACGAAGGACATTTCGTGGCAGAAGCTTAGGCAGAAAACTATGGAAGTTTATAACCAAACTTATGTGATTAAGTATCAGCTTCCTGGGGAGGATCTTGATGCTTTGGTTTCTGTGTCATGTGATGAGGATCTGCAGAACATGATGGAGGAGTGTAATGAGCTTGAAGATGGAGAAGGATCAAAAAGGCTTAGAATGTTTCTGTTATCCAGGAGTGATTTGGCTGATGCTCATACTGGACTTAGCAGCGTGGATGGTGATTCTGAGATTCAGTATGTGGTTGCTGTTAATGGCATGGACTTGGGATCCAGAAAAGGCTTGAACCTTGATGGTTTGAGAAGCTCTTCAGCAAACGATTTAGATGATTTAGATGGGAATAACATTGAGAGGGGGATAAGTAGAGCTGCAACAGGCCCAGCTGGGGTTAGCACTTCGCCTTTGATAGGAAACACTGTCCCATCATCGACAATTCCGTCTTCTGTAACAATTCTACCTAGTTCCTCGAATGCATACGAAATCTATCCACAGTTTTATCATGGTCAGATGATGCATCATAGAGATGTTAAAGAGTACCCAGTGCATTATGGCCATGATCCTTCTAACTACACTCCTTTCGGAGGAATTCCAACTACAATGCCTCCACATGGGCATATAAACCGGCAGGGAGGCTTGAGTGAAGGGCACCCGTATGGTGTTGCACAAGTGCAAAATCCACAGATGACGGTGAGGCCAGGAAAAGTACTGCCTAATGGTTCAGTTCAGCGTAACAGTGACACTGAAAAAATTTCTGCCTCAGATAAACCTGTTTCTTCTTGGCCATATGATGATAAGATGATGAAGAATTTTCCGGTTGAAGAAGCAACGGTTGCTGCTGCATGTGGAGGAGATCCTCCTTTATTTCCAAAAAGTGAGGGAAATCATCAACGACATGAAAAATTCATTCCATCAGCTGATGCTACGAATGCAGAGCGGGTTCCTAATTGTAGTGGTGATGACCTATGTTCCACATCTAACAGCGCATGTGGTCCTGGTTATGCTGATTCAGATTCCAATCCAATTGATTTGAGCTCCCTTGAGCCACCAGTGCCTCCTCAGAGGATCTATTATTCAGAGAAAATACCAAGGGAGCAGTCAGGGTTACTGAATCGGTTGTCAAAATCTGACGACTCCCTTGGTTCTCAGTTTATCATATCCCATTCACATTCTGATATCATCCAACAAGATCCAGTCCCGGAATCTGATGAAAAATTACACAATAGTAACCTCGCTTCTCACACTGGACAGTCCATCTCAAATGCAATTCCATTGTGCTCAGATCCTCAAACAACAGATGATAGTCTTGCCCAATTTCAAAAATACAAAGAGTTTGCTGAGGCAATTTGTCAGATGAATTCAGATCTTTCCGGAGAAATGTTGGATTATCATGAGTTGAAACAGGCAGTTCCAAACCCTTTGGACAACAAAGATGCTGCAAGCAAAGAAAAGGATACAAACAGTTCCCGTGATTATCATAAGAAAATACTGTTTGATGACAAAGGAGAAGCTGGATCAGAACTTCCTGCCGTGAGCCAAGTGGCTTCCGTTATGCAGCATGGAGTGGCATCTAACCTGTCAGAGATTAATGGGGGTGAGAAAACTGGCCAGGACTCTTCTACTGTTTACATTCAGGGGCATCCTCAGCCCTTTTCTTGGGAAGAGATTTCAACTCAAGATGCTTCAAGAGGAATTTCCTCTGATGTTATTTCAGTACCAGAGCAGGTAGATATCCGTGTTGATATTGATGACAGATTCCCTCGTGATTTCCTTTCGGATATATACTCCAAAGCAGTACTTTCTGAGGATTCCTCTGGTATTAGTCCGCTGCTCAAAGGTGGAGTTGGTGTGAGTGTGAACATGGAAAATCCTGAACCAAAGCGCTGGTCATATTTTCGGAATTTGGCTCAAGAAGAGTTTGGTCAAACAGATGTTTCCCTCATTGATCAAGATCATCTTGGTATCTCATCTGCACATAGAGAAGTAGAAGGAGACAGTAGATCATATCATCCTACGCCTTCAACAATTGATGTAGCTCCAATGAGCCATGTCGATGCTCAACTTGATTTTGTTGAAGAAAATCAGAAAGGCTTACCTAGACCATTTGGAGTTGAGGCTAGTGTTAGTGAAAGTATGCAGTTTGATGCTATGATGGAGAACCTTAAAACTCCAGAGTCAGAGTATGAGGTAATACATTTTTTCAAAAGTGATTAGGTAAAAAACTCATAAAATATGTGGTCTTGAACATAAAATTTGACCATTTTAATGCTTTCAGGAAGGGAACTTGGGAAAAAGGAATACTGGTCTGCCTCCTCTTGATCCTTCTTTGGTAGATTTTGATATCACTACCTTGCAGGTACGAGTGCAATATTGATTTGGGCTTTGAGATGATATTTAAATTGTGCAGCTAATTTTCCTGCTGGATTTTTTTTATTTGGTTTTCTTTATGGGGGGGAGGATAGTTCTTTTTCTTGTTCATTTATCATCTTGAATTTGGTAAGTTTGTTGTAGCCTGTAGGTGATTCGGCTTTTCAAATTGACCCATATAGCAAAATATATGGGACCAAAATTGTTCCAGTAACTATGAACAAATTGTTGATATTTAATGCTGCTTGCGGTTTGATGATATGTCATAGTTGATGTTAAATCCGTGTTAATCTATTTTTGTGTTGTTCATTTATGCATTATTTTATTACCCAAGTGGCCAAGAATAAACCATGTCTATTCCAACTTTGCTATGTAAGTATTTATTTGCTTATGATCATGTGTATCATATGCATTGAGAATTAATTATATTTATATTTATAATATCAAGTATGGACTTCTTGGACAATCTTGCAGTGTCCAATATTTCAATGTTATAAAACATCTCATTATTTTTCGCTTTTATGATGCACATACAGGAAAAAATACACTGACATGCCTTTAATATCTTTCATGCTTGCTTTTGAGACCATTTGATCATCTGAGATTGTTCAGTTTACTTTCTACATCTCTTTTTGTCCTATCAATTTGTTCTTCATTTTTGTGCATATGGATAAAAGGCCATAAAGAATGAAGATCTTGAAGAGCAGAAGGAGCTGGGTTCTGGTACTTTTGGGACTGTATATCATGGAAAATGGAGGGGAACGGATGTTGCCATAAAGAGAATTAAAAAGAGCTGCTTCACTGGAAGATCATCAGAACAAGAAAGATTGGTAACCGTTAATTAATTCAGTGACATGTTTTAATATATATAATATATGCATACATATGAGATTATCTAAATTAATATAGTTAGCGAAGCCCTGCGTTTTACTTTTCAAAATGTTTAACTAAGCTAGTCTCTCTTATTTGGACAATGCATATTAGTTTCATATTTTCAAATATATATATATATATATATCATTCGTCCATGTTATCCTGAAAAGTAGCAAATTAAATAAATAATAATTTGGAACCCTGCTCATCGTTTTTCAAGCATGTCAATAGTAATCTTCCTTATTATCCAAAAATATCAAAAAACCTGCTGAAATTTCTTAGCATACTGAATTATCTATACATAGAGGGAATCATGGTGGCTACATTTTATTACATTGATGTGATCTCACTTTCTTGAAATCCTGTTATTGATCAAGGACATCTTCATTCGCTTTCTAGGTAGAGATAGTGTGTGTGTGTGTGTTATAATATACTTTCTTGATATATTATCCTAAGTTCCTAACTTATAGTTGCTGACTTTATCAGACAGTAGAGTTCTGGCGGGAAGCTGACATTCTTTCAAAGCTTCACCATCCAAATGTGGTGGCATTTTATGGTGTAGTGCAAGATGGACCTGGGGGGACGTTAGCTACTGTTGCAGAGTACATGGTTGATGGTTCTCTTAGGCATGTTTTGGTTCGCAAGGATAGGTAAATCCTCAAGTTATACAATCTTTGAATAGGACATCATTTGGGTTCATGCTTTAAATGGGTGCCACTACAATAAATTTTTTAATTCTATTTAGATCATAAATTCTGGAAAATAATTCATGGGATTTTGGACTGGCTAGTCCAAAAGATTTGACTTTCGGAGATGGGTTTTTTTCTGCTGGAAGTTGTTACTTGTTACTCCTTTCATACTTAACTTTTGCTTCCTCTTTTAATCACTCTTAATTAGCAGGCCTCTTGATCGTCGCAAGAGATTAATAATCGCCATGGATGCAGCATTCGGAATGGAATATCTGCACTCAAAGAATATTGTGCATTTTGATTTGAAATGTGACAATTTGCTTGTGAACTTGAAAGATCCTTCACGACCCATTTGCAAGGTAATGTTAATGATGTTACCTGTTTTGGGGGAAAGATAACCCTGTTAAACATTATGTACTGTTTACAAATGTTTCCAAACTTATTGTGACGACTCAGGTTGGTGATTTTGGACTATCAAAAATCAAGCGAAATACCTTGGTATCTGGTGGTGTACGGGGAACCCTACCATGGATGGCTCCAGAGCTGCTAAGCGGCAGTAGCAGTAAGGTCTCAGAAAAGGTAAGATTTCATTTGCTATTTGGAAATTAGAGGATTTGAAATTTGGTGCAACTGAGTGTTCTCATTTTGTTTCTTTATCCTCGTATATAACTGTTGAACGTTGTCCCTGCGAGTATTTGTTACATTTCTTTGATGATCCACAGGTCGATGTGTTCTCCTTCGGTATTGTCTTGTGGGAGATTCTCACTGGTGATGAGCCATACGCCAATATGCACTATGGTGCAATCATAGGTTTGTCTCAAGCACTCTTCTTTTCTTCGGCTTCTATAGATTATGCCCGTGTTACAAATTGGCAACATAATAAACTTCGAGTTTGTAAATTAGGTGTCAATTTGCATAGGACCAAAATGCAATCTAGCACCATTTTAGGATTGTGTGAAATCTGATGTAGAAATTCTATATAATTTTATTTGCAAACAAGTTGCTTCCCGTGGCAACAGTCTCTTTTCTCTCGCAACAATCATATAATCAGTTATAATTTATCTTAAAAACTTTCCTTGATGCAGGCGGAATTGTAAACAACACGTTAAGGCCAACCATTCCGAGCTTCTGTGATCCAGAATGGAAAGTGTTAATGGAGGAATGTTGGGCTCCTAATCCTTCAGTCAGGCCATCCTTCACGGAAATTGCCCGACGTCTACGCATAATGACAACTGCGGCCATCCAAGCCAAGGCTCATGGTCACAAGGCATCAAAGTAATGATCTAATGGTTTCCCAGATATTCCTTTGCACTATTTTTTTTTTACATTCATTCAATTGTAAAACTCCAAGGATAGTTATATATACTTGTATTAATAGAAAGAAGAAGTTGGCTTTCCATAATTGTGTTTGAAATGGAAGAAAGTTTCCCATAAATAATTCTAGTCCTATGCCCGTAGCCCGTATGCTCCCATGTTCCAAAGGCAAATATCGTGTAAAATCGTATTCTGTATTAAAATATGCACCTCGTAATTTTTGGTTTCTAGTTTTGGCTTGATTCTTTGTCAAAATCCGGTTAGAGTCGGTCAAATGATTTTCAAATCGATGATTAACTTATAGATTTGAACTAGGTTTGAACTATTGTCGATGATCAGAACACAAAGAAAATTATTAGGTTTATTGTTGGTTAGCCTCAATAAAACGATTTCTAAAGATGATTACTGTAAAATATTGATAAGATTAATTGAAGTGAGTTTGAACAAAAAATAAACCCAAAAACTAGAAAAACTAGAAAAACTAGAGGGTAGATATTTCAACCAGCAAAATAAATTGAATATTCAAAAGGTAAAGTGCTTGAATGAGCTTATTCAAATTATCATCTTTCAATTCATGAATTGCATCTCTTTTCTATACATTATTACTTAATTGATTTAGGTCATTGTTCTTAGATTCCTTTAAATATAATTGTATTTTTTTGCAAATAAACTTTCGTATGTATATATAAATTTTATATTTGGATTTATCGAAGAAATACGAGGTGGAAACGGAGGTAAAAATGGATTGATAAGGATGGTTGAAATGAGATTTCAACTTGTAGGTTAAAGTTAGACAGAATTTCACATAAGTTTTATCTTTTTGATGATTTGACATTTATAAATGTTTTTCAAAATTCATCACTTTAATCCTTTCTTTTTCCAAAACCCATCACTTTAGTCCATTTGACCAAATATGTGAAAGCCAACCATTTTAAAACTTGTAAAAGTACATTTTTACCCTTATTACTATTTAATTTAGCTTAAATGATTATATTAGCTTTAAATTAAAATTAAAAATAATAAAATTCTCAATAATAAAATCTTAAATAAATGATAATAATAAAATTCATTAAATTTTTATTTTATTTTTATTTTTATCATAATGGATATTTATTTAGCTAAAATGATTATCTTAGCTTCAAATGATTTTTTTTTTCAATTTTTTTTTTTTTTTTGTAATTTGTTTATTTTAGATTTTATTATTGAGAATTTATTGTTTTTCATTTTAATTTAAAGCTAAGATAATCATTTCGCTAAATAAAAATCCATTATGAAAAAAAAAAAAATACAAAATAAGAAAAAATTAATGGATTTTTTAATTATTTATTTAAGGTTTTTTAAATATATTTATTTAAGATTTTATTATTGAGAATTTTACTATTTTGCATTTTAATTTAAAACTAAGATAATCATTTTAAATAAATTAAATAGTAATAAGGGTAAAAGTGTACTTTCATAGGTTTTAAAATAGTTGACTTTTACGTATTTGGTCAAATAGACTAAAGTGATGAGTTTTCGAAAAAGAAAAGACTAAAGTGATGAATTTAGAAAAACATTTATAAATGTAACAAATCAACAAAAAAATAGGACTTATATGAAATTCTGACTTAAGGTTAAAACTTGAACTCTAAGGAAAATAACTAACCAAACTTGGTGGCTAAATTTACAACGCTAAATATACTATAAACTCTGAAATCTATATTGATTAGGAAGTTAAACAACCATTATAAATATGCATTTGTTAACTCTATTCCTCTTCACAATTGATTTCTAATACATATTTTTGCTATCTTTCACGTATACCCTCTTCTTCTCTCACGTCTCTTATAATTTCCATCTTCAAAACTCCCCTCCAAAAGTATATTCTTTTCAAAGCAACTGTTTCCGATGATGATGACAACTGATCATCATCATCAAGTTATGAAGAATAATGAAGTACCGGCTGTAGGTTACCGGTTCGATCCGACCGACAAAGAGCTCATTGTGGATTACCTTTTCCACAAGGTACATGGAAATCCACTTCCATCGGCTACTGCTATCAAAGAATGTGATGTTTATGGTGACAGCCGTGCATGGAAGGGACTCTTCGAAGCCATAGAAGAAGACACTCTCTACTTCTTTACTAGATTGAAGAAGAAGACAGAAAAAGGCAAAAGAATAGATAGAGCGACTGATTCCGGCACATGGAAGGGTCAGCAAGGCGATAAAGAAATATTTTCTTACAATGACGATCATCAAATTGTACACATTGGATCAAGACGCAACTTCTCCTTCATCCCCAAGGAGGGTATTCAAGAAACACGCTGCACATGGGTGATGCATGAGTACCGGTTGGACTGCTGCTTGCTCGATCAAAACAACAACTCGTACGTGCTTTGCAGGATCAAGAAGATGAAGAGGGGTAAAAATGGAAGGGCTGCCACATATTATAATGATGATTATGAAGATAATTGAAGATCTGCTGAGTATGGTGGTCCAATAGATGATGTTGCTGTCATGCTGTGGCTAAGAGAGAATCAGATTTCCAAACTCATCAGGTGGACGTTGTGGTTGCTGATCATACTAGTAGTAATAATAATCTTAGATGAACATTTGATTTCCTTTGTGGTGTTCTTGTGCGTCTTCTTCTTCTGCAGCTTTGGTTTCCAGGTTTTTTTTGGCCTTCTATTTTTTCTTGGCTTGTTGCTTTTGGTGTTGTTGTATTGGCTGCCTGGCTTCTCTTGCAGCGTTTGAAAGATTTACTATTTAATTAATTTCAATTTCTTTTTATATATTTTATATAGCTTTTTCAACTACTAATTATATTAATTACTAGAACCCTAATCAATCTCCGTTTGATCTTGTAATTCATGAAACAACTTCTCATTCATCCCCAAATTAGAGGGCAAAAACAAAAGAGGATATCCTACATTTATATACATAATTAATATACACCTTAGTTAAAATTAAGGATTGATGATCAGAAGGATTCTGAATTTCTGATTCTTTCACTGCATGCTATTCCTGAAACATGTAAACTGCCCTGGATCATTTTACCAACTACAAGTGTGTTCCTTTCTTGCTTGCACTGGCAATGGTTTTTTCAGATCCTGAATCGGAAGCACTATTGCCAGAGCTTCCAACTCTCTGAGAGTCAAAGACCAGCTTCCTCTGATTAAAACAAATCATCCAGAGACTTTTGCTCAATTAAGTATCAGACTGGGTGATATGATTAATCTGTTCAAAATCTCATTAGGAGTCATAATATATGGAACTCCAACCAATTAAGGGCTTCAACGAGAAGCACTGGCCAAATTACATCCCAACGTTCCCATCCCAATAGGCCCATTTCACAAGTAGTTCCCAGCTTCTTCGAGTAGCTTACTATCTCAAGACCAAAGATCCATTTCCTGGTTAGACAAACAAGCTCCTAAATCTGGAATAGTTGTGATAGCAAACATGATTAATGAGCAAGAGCATCCAGATAAAAAGCTATGATTTTGAGCAAACATCAAAGTCAAGAGTGATGAGTATATATGCCAATCCTACAAAAAATCTTGTAAAAACATCTGAGCCCAACCCACAACTTCCTCTAAATTCATCAGAAGGGGACTGAGGATTTGAGATTATACCGTGTGATAGGTGTTTGATAGAAACACCAAACTGTTTGACAAAATGTCAACAGTTTTCACTAAAGAACAATCACTGAAACTTCAATGGTGAAGAGCCAGAGAAGGCAAATGAGAGAGATGATGAAAAGCTGAAAACAAGAGTTTCTGGAAATTTCTTCACAAATTGATTTCATCAATTACAGGCAAAATACAACAAATGATCTCAGCCATTGACTGCTAACTAACTTAGCTAATCTCAACCTCTCATCTCTAACTAATTTTAAATACAACTTGAACTCAGATTTCAACTTGTAGGTTTAGGTTATACTAAATTTATAACCCTAAACATACTATAACTCTGAAATCTATCTTGATCAGGAAGTTAAACATCCTATATAAATATACATTTGTTAACTCCATTCCTCTTCACAATTAATTTCTCATACATATATTTGCTATCTTTCAAGTACACCCTCTTCTTCTCTCACATCTCTTATTTTTTGCTTTCGTTTTTGCTCTAGTCCCGTTTTGAGCTGGTTGTTTTTTGGGGTTTCTTTCTCTGCTTCGCCTGTTGTTTTCTTGGGCTGTTTGCTGTTGCTTTTGGGTTCTGCTGTTGTCCTGTTCTTCGTATTTTTTGTCTCCTCTTTTGGTGTTGCTTTGCTTGCTTTGGCTTCCTGGCCTAATAAAATCTTTGCTGTTCAAGAAAAATAATTTCCATCTTCAAAGCTCCTCTCCAAAAGTATATTCTTTTCAAGGCAGCTGTTTCCGATGATGATGACAACAGCTGATCATTATCATCAAGTTGTGAAGAATAATGAAGTACCGGCCGTGGGTTACCGGTTCGATCCTACCGACAAAGAGCTCATTGTGGATTACCTCTTCCACAAGGTACATGGAAATCAATTTCCATCAACCACTGCTGTCAAAGAATGTGATGTTTATGGTGACAGCCGTGCATGGAAGGGACTCTTCAAAGCCATAGAAGAAGACACTCTCTACTTCTTTACAAGATTGAAGAAGAAGACTGAAAAAGGCAAAAGAATAGATAGAGCGACTGATTCCGGCACATGGAAGGGTCAGCAAGGCGATAAAGAAATTTATTGTTACAATGAAAATCATCAAATGGTTCACATTGGATCAAGACGCAAGTTCTCCTTCATCCCCAAGGAGGGCATTCAAGAAACACGCTGCACATGGGTGATGCACGAGTACCGGTTGGACGGCTGCTTGCTCGATCAAAACAACAACTCGTACGTGCTTTGCAGGATCAAGAAGATGAGGAGGGGTAAAAATGGAAGGGCTGCCACAGATTATAATGATGATGATGAAGATAATTGAAGAGCTGCTGAGTATGGTGGTCCAACAGATGCTGTTTCTGTCCTGTTTTGTTTTTTGCTTTTTCTTCAGCTGGCTTTAGTTTACGGGTTGTTTTCTCTGTTTTTCTTCTGGCTTTAGCTGTGGCACGAGAGAAACATATTTCCAATAGCATATGGTGATCGATGCCAAAGATTTACAATGAATCAATATATTAATTTCAATTTCTTTTTATATTTTTTATATAGCTTCTTCATTTCTACAAATTAATTTCTAGAACCTTAATCAATCTCTGTTTGATCTTGTATATATATTCAATGTGTGAGTAAAGCCTATCAAAGGTGGTGACTCAGAGTACATTATCAAATATCAACAACCTAAATCAAAGAATTTGAAGGATCCTCTTCAATGATAAGAGTTTGATTCAAAGATAATTCCGTGTCATTGAATTTGTTGTACATATGCTACCGACTCTGATTGCTACATTTAGTAACTACATGCGTGTATATATATATATATATTAAGTATTATACTATTACATAAATTCGATCGGGATTTTTTTTTTTTTTTGAGGAGAGGACTTTAACCCGCAATTTTGCAGTGCAGGTGTGAGAGGTTTTACAACCGAACCAATCTCATCTCGTCAGTAATTACATGTATATTAATACTTAAAATCGTCTTATATCATGTGTGCATGCATGAAAACTTATTTTATATATGTTTAGATAAAAAAAAAAAAAAATCTGGATTTAAATTTATTTTTTTGGGATACTTTTTATTAAATATAAAAATGGAAACATCCTACTTGAAATATGAACAATAATATATAAAGAAATGTTTTCTTATAATGGCAATCAAATGGTCCACATTGGATCAAGAAACAACTTTTCGTTCATCCCCAAATTAGAGTGCGCTCAAGAAACCAAATGGTACGGTCCAAGTGATGATGATGATGATGTTCATATGTAAGCTGTTGTGGGTACGACTACGAGAGACGAAGCAGATTTCGAAACCCAACAGGTTGAGGTTGAGGTTGAGGTTGCTGATACTACTAGTACTGGTAATAATTAATCTTAATCGAACTATTAGCATTGATGAGGAAACTATGTACTAGCACAAATTAGTATATGGTGGTGATGCCACACATTTACGATGAATGAATATATAAATTTCAATTTCTTTTTATATATTTTATATTGCTTCAACTGATTTACAAGTATTGAAGAAATACCAAGCAGAAACGGAGACAATAATGAATTAATAAGGATGGCTGAAATGAGATTTCCACTTGTAGGTGCCTGTTGGGTTTGTGAAGCCTGAAACCAGACTGGAGAATTTTTTTTTCTCGGCATTTTGCGCTGCACATACCGTCGGCCAAGCATGGTGCCCAGGGAGCGGCACAAGCAGCGGTCAACTCCAGAGGATGCATGTTGTTCAAACCGCTGGCCAGGCAAAGTGCATAGGGCGCGGCACGAGTAGCGGTTGTCTCCAGAGGTGTTATGCCTCATAGACCGCCGTGCAAGCACATGCCCAGAGAGCGGTATGGACAGTGGTAATGACGTGAATTACGCGAAATAGGAAGTATGCGTAGAAGTGGAAAAATAATCTCCTAGGGTTTTAACTTACCCTAGTGTTCCCATATATATATATATATATACTACATCATGTAAACCCTAAGAGGCGTGTTAAAAATCAGAGTGTTGAAAAAGAGTGGTAGAGAGATTGAGAGCATATTGTAGAGAGATTTGAGAGAGAGAGACAGAGAGATTGTAATCAACTCTGAAAGTAATGGATTGAGTGCGGTGCGCTCCGTGGACGTAGGTAAATTTGCTAAACCACGTAAAATATTTGGTGTTGTTCTTTCTTCTTTATTGCTTTCTTATTATCTATGTTATGTGTTCTGCTTTTAGATTTGTGTGATATCCATTCTTTCTTAACAACAGTACCGAATTCGATGCCTGCCTTAATTATTTGCTTCTTTAACAAGTTATTGTATATATTTTTTTTTAAATATCAAAAATGGAAACTTCGAAAACTTGGTGGCTTAATTTTAGAGTTCTAAATTTACTACAAAACTGAAATTTTTCTTTATATAAATTTTTGTTATGGCATGTGGATTACAATAGATTGTTTTACAAGTAACAAAGACAGAGTTATGACATTCAATAAAGGACAAGTTTAATCAATAAGTAGAAGACTATACACAAACATCACACTCAGTGAGTATGCCAATCCTACAATTAATCCTACAATTGTTAAATTAACAATTAACAATTTTCTGAAATAGCAGAAGAAATTGATTAATCCAATCTCTAGAAATTCCAATGCATATTTTTGCAGTCATATCCAATGATATGGACGTCGACACCGAGTGGTACTCTTTCCATTTCCATTGCAGGCCACACCAACTTCAACTCCCAAATTGTTCCAACTTGTCTTCCTTCCAGGATGGCTTTTCCGAAATCGAAGCCTCAAACAGCAGATATGTTGAGTCTCTTACCTCACTCCCCAACATCAAGTACTTGGTTCCATTCCAGGATTGGTTGGTTGAACATTGATGATCAGGAGGATTCTGAATTTCTGATTCTTCCACTGCATGCTATTCCTGAAACATGTAAACTGCCCTGGATCATTTTACCAACTACAAGTGTCTGCTCCTTTCTTGCTTTTGCAGCCTTGCCATTTCTTAAGGAAACGGTGCACTGGCAATGTTTTTTTTTTCCCATTTCGCACTACTGCCAGAGCTTCCAACTATCTGAGATTCAAAGACCTTCCTCTGATTAAAACAAATCATCCAGAGACTTTTGCTCAATCAGTATCAGACTTGGTGATATGATTAATCTGCTCAAAATCTCATCAGGAGTCATATGTATGGAACTCCTTCCAATTAAGGGCTTGAACAAGAAGCACACTGGCCAAATTACATCAGGGTTTTCCCATCCCAATGTTCCCAACAATAGGCCCATTTCGCAAGTAGTTTCTGGATTCTTCGAATAGCTTACTATCGCAAGACCAAAGCTCCATTTCCTGGTTAGACAAACAAGCTCCTTAATCTGTAACAACTGTGATAGCAGACATGATCTTTGGGCAAGACCATCCAGATAAAAAAGCTATGATTTTGAGTGAGTATATATGCCAATCTTACAACGAAGAAATTGATTCATATATATCCAATCTCTAGAATTTCCAATGCATATTTTGCAGCCATCTCCAACTACATGGAATCCTTCATGTGCTTGTTTAGGTACAGAAAATCCCTGCATCGTAAATTGATTATAATCAGACTTGTATGAAGAATGGAGTACTAAGATCTACTAGAAAAGCCATCATCAAAGGAAGTTACATACATGTATGAATTGAAGTGGTCTAGATTATCAGGATTCACTCCAAACTCACTTGTTGACATGAGATTTACGGTGCATTTCCGTAACACAGCACGTCATATGGTTATTAAACATATCAAACTCACCAAGTTCACACTTCATCGATTGTCTCAGGTACAAAAGTAAGACCTCTAAAACACTGCTGTTTTATATATATATGGCGGCACACATGTAGACTTGTACAAGTGTCTATGCAGGGTGCGGGAGAGGAGATAGAGAAATCGTAATAGAAAGGTTGTGGAACATGGCTCGAGTCTCTTGCCAACTCCAAACCCTTTAACACATTCAAAGATTATGCAATTTCGATAGAAAAAGAAGCAGAAAACCATTTCAAACATGCAGCCTTGACACACCCCATGTTATCTCGAATTACAACTTCCACACCCACCAGTACCTACATTTACTTTGTAAATACCCTGACTTGGAGGCCGCCAACAACACACTCGGGTACCTATACTAGTAGCCCCAATGCTAACATGAGCAGCACGAAAATCTTGTAAAAACACCTGAGCCCAGCCCACAACTTCCTCTACATTCATCAGAAGGGGACAGAGGATTTGAGGTTATACAGTGTGACAGGTGTTTGATAGAAACACCAAACTGTTTGACAAAATGTCAACAGTTTTCACTAAAGAACAATCACTGAAACTTCAATGAACATTGTACGTTCATGGAACAAATATGTTCAAGTACCCTCCTTAATCCTTATCTATCTATATACTACTGGTCTGATTGCTACATTCAGTTACTACATGTCTACATCAATATATATACACACACATATTTGTAGGACATTTTAAGCATATTACTTGCAGTTGCAGATGCAAAAGCCGTATATCTTCAAATACGAGTAGAAAATTTGATGGTAAAATACTAGATTTTTTTCCCCAAAATTTCCCCTTCGAACAAACGTCGTAACATACCATTAATTAACATTGGTCTCTTCATACATACGCACACAATCTTGCTATAAAATCTATAAAATAAAAAAAATCAAAGCAAGCGAATACATACCAAAAAAGTGTGGAGAGTTTTGAAAAGGAAAGCCAGTCTTTTTGAGAAGGAAGAGGACATCGTGAAACTGCCCCGTCAACATCTCCAATGACCATGACGGTCATCAATGGAGAAGAGAATCAAACATATCCCAATTTGAAACACAAGGTTCAATTCTAGGTGTATGATGACTTATGAGTACACCCGGCCTTACTAGCACAAATTGAATACAATAAGTAGAATAAAACTATGAAAAGCAGCATCTGGATTCAATAGGTAGCGATTACCTGATCACCAAGCATTGCAGCCTCAGGCTCTCAGCTTCAATACCCCCAACACCCCAGAACAATCCTTGTAAATGAAAGAATCTAAGCAATCCTCGTAACATGAAAAGAGATTGATTCAGAGTTAATACAACATTGTACGTTCATGAAAAATATGTTCAAGTACCCTCCTTATCTATCTATATACTACTGGTCTGATTGCTACATTCAGTCACTACATGTACAGAGCAGCTATCAATGTTACAAGAATTCAATTATGTGTATGTGTGTGTGTGTGTGTGTGTGTGTGTGTATATACAAACACAGTTGTAGGGCATTTTAAGCAGTACTTGCAGTTGCAGATGCAAAAGCTGTATCTTCAAATACGAGTAGAAAATTTGTTTGTAAAATATCTGATTTTTTTCCCCTAAATTTTCCCTTCAAACAAACATCGTAACGTACAGTTAATTAACATCGATTTCTTCATACATACGCACACGATGAAACGATTGCTATAAAAATCTCAAAAAAAATTTAAAAAATTAAAAATGATGCAGAAACTATTAAAAAAAGAATCGAAGCAAGCGAACACATAATACCTTGGAAGCTAACAAAACCGGAAAAGTGTGGAGAGTTTTGAAAAGGAAAGGCGGCGTCTTTGAGAAGAAAGAGGACGTCGTGAAACTGCCCCATCAACGTCTCCGACGACCATGACTGTCGTCAATGGAGAAGAGAATGAAACATATCCCAAGTCGAAATGACTTCTCCTGACACGTCATCCATGACTTCGTTACGTGAATGAGCACGTCAGTCAAAACTGATGATGTGTCAGTAGAAAGTGACGGCGTGGCAAGGCACATCAGCAAAGAGCGAGGACATGGACTGGCACATCATCATCTGTTAACAGATCAACGATCATTCGTGAGCACGTCATTAAAAAATGAGGACATATCAGCAGGAAGTGACGTCGTGGCTAGACACGTCAGCAAAAACCGAGTACCTGGACTGGAGCGACATACGGTTGGCGTGACGTGTCCGGGCACATCATCACTATAATGACGACGAGGCAGATACAACGATTCAAACACGATCGGCCGGTGAATCCAAACCATTTGCATGGAGTCTCTGTTGCAACAAATCGACACAGACAATAGAAAAGGAAAAGGTACCTCTGCCATTGAAGAAGAAGAAGAAGCTGATTTCGAACTCGAAAGGTTTTTGATGTCGAATTCGAAGAGAGATTAAAATGGAGGATTCTGATTTCAATTGATTTCAAACCTTCAAGTTTTTCACGGCTCGAAATTCGAAAATGGTGGTGACTGAGAAGAAGAAGAAGAAGAAGAAGAAGAACGCTGCCGTTTCGTATAAGATAAGGCCAAGTTGGGCCGACTAGTCCATTTAATAGTAACGCTGCCGTTTCTATGTTTCGTATAAGATAAGGCCCACAAGCCCAATTACCAATAACCTTGTTCAAAATTAAATAATTTATAAACTTAAAACAACTAATCTACCCTCCATTTTTTTTTTTTTTTTTTTTTTAAAATTTCGTTTTGATTTGATTTGATTTCTCATAAATCTTAAATTAAAATAAGTGAAAAATATGATTAATCTTAAATTACCAAAATCTGACCTCTATCTTTACTATTTGGATTCGATTAGAAACGTTTCTAACTGATACCCTGTAAACCAAATTATAGAATAAATGTCGGACACATCTACAACTACCAATGAAAATTTCCAACCACCTCCAATGCGACTTGAGGTTTGAGTCACCACCATTATAAATAAATGGTATATATATATATAAAATGAAAATTTCGAAAGCCATCAATTGGGTATGTAGTATATATGTACTAATTCACGTTATTAATTTCAAATTTCCAACACCAATAAATTCAATAACTCAATTTAAAATTTTTGTAAAAAAATACACAATCAAGAGGAAGAAACATTGTGCACTTGCCAAGCAGAAGCAAGCATTATAGGCCTGCCTTTCCATCCAAGCAAAAGGCACCCTTTTTCACTACCCAAAGTGTAGCCATCACAACCATAAACAGACAACATCATTCTAGCTTGGCTCAAACACTTCAACCCCACAACTTGAAACCCTGCTCTCCCCAATTGCCTCCTCCATTGATCCACTCTTTCGTGTCTTTCGATCCTATCAGAACCCTCGTAAGCCACAATGTTGCGTATCTCCTCCGCCAAGTGAAGTCTCTCAATGTTCAACCTCTGAGGGCTGTTCCTTGGGAGGCAAGCTTCGAGGGAATCGAAAATGGCAGAGTAGTAGTGAAGGGATTCAAGAAACCGGCCAAGGAAAAAAGGACCATTGTGGTTGGCATCTTGTTCCACCACTGTCAGCAATGTTGGGTTCAATTTCTTGATTGCTTGGAGAATTGCCTTGAGAGAGCCTCTACTCTCTTTGACATACTTGTGCAAATGCATAATACTATTCACAAACAATGCCTCACCTTCTCTCAAATTCAGATTCTCTTCGGTTAAAAGTGCAGTCGTTACAGGTTCCGATATCAATGTGAACTCTAAAGCAATGCCTAGTGATGAAATTGCATCCTGAACAAGTATTTTCATATTGGTCTCTATCTCTAACCTGTTCTGATCATGAATCAGCCCCGAAATTCGTATCTTCGGAGGACCCTCAGGCCTCGAAGCTAGACTTCTCAACAGAGAAGGCCATTGAAGTGTATGCTCCATACCCAAATCAATTATATGCAAAGAATCCTTACCTTGAGCAGCTTGTGAAATAGCTTCATTCGCAGCCATGAATCCGAAAGCAATATAAGGAGTCGTCTGATAAAGGAGATGAAAAGCTTCCATTTTTTCCTCTCTATTGATCAATGACACATTCGTAACACCATGCGAGAATGTACCATTAGCATTGATGTTGTTGTGGAGAAGTGAGAGCCTGGATTTCAACCCCAACGCGAAGCAATACGAGACTCTCTGCAATGAGTCTCCCCAAGGATTGGCTGATGCCCAGATTTGGTTGAGCATTGAATCTGCAAGTTGTGTGTCTCTGCAGCCCACAGCCTCGGCACAGGCCAACAAAAGGTGCACCAAATGAAGTCCTTGGTCCACACCATGACTCACTTCCTCCACAGTACTGCTAGGCACCATTTCAGGGACCACTTCAAAATATTGGTCTCCTAATTCTGTCAAGTTTGGAACTTGATCTCCTCCAATTATCTGATCATGATCATGAACAACATTTTCGAAAATCTGGTGCTTCTCGGATGACTTGGTATCTTTATGATCATGATCATGATCAAGATCATCATCATCCATGTTGATGAAGCTGTCAACAAACTCATAATCTATCTCAGAAGTTGCTGTTGCCAAGTGATGATGATCATGAGGACTGCTACTAATTGCATCAATATCAGAAGGAGAAAGACAATCAATTTCATTGTAATTCATTATTGTCTCCTCCCATTCCTTCTGTTCTTGTTCAATTCCTGCAGGACAAAACCTTCTAATGGCAAGGTCATGATTATTGAAGCTCTGATCATTGATGGGAGAGAAGAGCCAACCATGAATGGTTTCCATTGTTTTTTTTTTTTTGGAGGTGTTCGAAGATGATGGAGGAAATAAAAATGAAATGATGATCACACTAAGCAAATTAATATATTTATATGGTGCTTTTTTCTCATTTTATAATTTTTTTTTTTCCTTTTCTTTTTAACTATGTGGTCAAGAATATTCTTTTTGTTTTAATGTGAACGTACAATATTTTATAACAATATACAAATCTGTCTTTCAAAAACAAAACAAAAAAACAATATAAAATTCTATGAATACTTTTTTTTTTTCCATAAAATTTCTTAATTTTGATCATAATAAATCTTTAAAAAAAAAACCATCTTAATTTTATAAAAATAAACCTTAAAGTTTAAGCTATTGGATTAATCTAATCATAAGAGTTATTTGTTTTTGCTCTCTTTTCGATTCTAAAAAATAAGACGGTATTGATCTGGTAATTTTTAAATATAATTAAATGTATTTCCCGTTATAAAAAAGTACCAAGAGACCAAAGAAATTTCCAATTTTCATTATATAAAAAAAAAAAGAGTAGATATTTGTGATTATTATAATAAAAGAATGAAATGGACATAGGTGAAGATGAATGAAAGGGACAAGAGCCCATTTGAATTTTTTGGAAAATTAAGTTTCTATTTAATTAAATAATTAATTAATGAAAATGAAGTAATTAAAAATTGAGAGAAACTTTACAGCAATATATTGGCCGGCTGCCTCACTTGATTTATGCCGATTAACTCAACCAATTAGTAGGGCCTCGATGTACATATATATATTTTTATTGGTTTTATTTTATGTGGTTGTTTGTCACATTAACACTTTTTCCTTGGGCGGCCAACAAACAATGAGACATTACAAGGTGGCTGATTTTACCTAAAATTCTTTGCTTTTATTTTACCATATCAAGAAAAATATCAATCAAAACATTTTTTTTTTTTTTCATGGAATGGTTATAAATTTGGAAATTAAAGATGGAAGATAGATTCACTGATAATTTCATTGGTATGGATACGAAGGATTTACCGTAAGATCATGTCAACTTCAGTTTATAAGAAATTAGATCATATTCATAGATGAAAGTCATCTCAATTTTTGTTTCTCGTACTTTTTTAGAGAGAAGCATGACTCATCTGATAACTCGTTGATTGTTTTAACTTTTGTTTATAAAAAATGTATAATTTTATTTATTTATTTATTTTTTAACTTTCTAAATAAGGTAGACGTAATTCGAACTTACAATCTTATTAAAGTAAACGACATCTTACCGGTTACCATAAAGTTATCTCGATTTCCGTTAACAAGAAATTAGATCATTGACTATAAGAACTACTTGTAACTTTTACATCGACATATTTTACTTACACCGACAATTTTTGCATGTCTAACCACTCACGATCAATAGTGTTGGGTGTGTCATATCATCATTAAAAAATTAGAGAGAAATCAAATCATCGATGTTACTCATGTTTTAATTAGTTTCAACTAATAGCTTAAATCCCTAACTTAAAAAGCATATCATTTTGTCGGCAGAATCTATTCGTCTTCATTTCATATTGCAAAACTGATAGATAATATTGTTGATTCTGGTGGCCGAATTTTGCCAACCTTTTCATATTTGTTTTTCACTAAATTATCTGACTTGATATTATTCACTAAACTTTTGGCCATGTAATAAGGTTCCAGATGGAAGGTTGGGGTCCTATTTTCATTATTACTTCTAAAGGGATGGGTTGAGAACGAGGATCTTTGTTAACTTATTGAAGTTAAAAATAGTTCGGTAATAAACCTCTCACACTCATAATGAGATCATGAGTTCGAGTTATTCACACTCATAATGAGATCGTGAGTTCGAGTTATATTTTCATTCTCTAAATGTATTCAAATATTGAGAATTAACAAAAAGATTATATCAAATTCTAGATGTTTTGATCAATTCAAAGACACGTTCTTGATTCCTCTTGAGTCTTTTATTTTATTTTATTTTTTTATTTATACAATTAATATAAGATTTCGGACAAACATGGGATACAACGCCCGGAAACCACTATATTAATGATGTAGATGTGAAAGGTAAACCGTTAGATCAACCCTGTCTCGATTCTCAACGATAACTCTAATACTCTTGGCTCTATTATCTACTAGAGTACAAGTTAATTAAATCATAGGTATTTTCCAATCATTTAGGATATATTTTCCAATCATACATGATATATATTTCATAGAAAGTCCCTTAATTTATTTTCAAAATGTTCCAATTTTATTTTGAATATAAACTAAATTATATTTAATGATTTTCAAATCACATCAATCACTTACAATCAATTTGTGAAGTATTAATTGATGACTCTTGACTCAGTACTAATTTTTCTATATAAATTTAATCAACAAAGAAAGAGGCGCAATTTAAGGCAACTACCATGAAAATTCAATGTTCTTTATAAAACAAATGGTTATATATATACCACTTCTTCTTGGCATAACGACTTGAATCTGAAATATTCTTAAACTAAATGAGTGGTTATATATTATATCCTAGATGATTTTTTAATTTCTTACTACACTTTACACTAAAAAAAAAAAAAGTAATGATATGGACCAACTCTTCATGTACCCCAACTATAAATGCCTAGCTACATTGAGAGACATCTATATATAATACATAATCCAGCCTTTCATGGTTGGTATTTCAATTTTCAACTAATTTACTGCTCCTTTTTTCCAAAATTAAATGCCCGGACCAGTTTCTGGGTTGCAGATAGAGGAAGGCAGTTAGCTACCATGTGCTGCAAACCAGCACAGATATATGAGAAAAATATCCAATTACTTAGACCGGTTGGCATGCATATCACTGTTGTCCTCTGCACGTATATCCAGTAAAATTGTTGTAAATTTTTTGAAAAGCTAACAAATTCGAAGGTTTATTACTACTATGGGACCAGGTTCTGGGTTGCAGATAAGAGGTAGGCAGTCGGCCACCAATTTTAAAAAAGAGTCAATGGGTTAATTAAGACTGTCATGCTCTCATGCATGCATTCGCTTCGTCCCATTGATGGTTTCCAAAGTCTTCGAGTATGGTAATTATTGGGTTAAAGTGGATAACTTGAAGGAAAGTATGAATAGGTTAGCTTAATAATCATAATCTTCAATGAAGAAAAATGATGTTACAATTTTTTATATTTAATTAAAGGAATTAAGTTTTCAAACTCTTTTTATTTTATTTTTAATATTACAATAATTTAGGTTTTTATTATTATTATTATTATTATTATTTTTTAGGGGAGAGATATTCGAACCCACAATCTCGTGGTGTGAGCGTGAGAGATTTAATCACCGGATCAACCTCATCTTGTTATTAAGTTTACAAATTTGAAGATGGATTATTTTGTGAAATTTTCTTTATGTTTAAATATGTAGTAAAAATTAAGAAAGATAATTTCGATCTTTAGACAAAGTTTATGAGTTTTAATAAACAACTACCAATAAATAAGGTTATGACTTGTGAGAGAAAATTTTCAATGAAACGAACATCATTTATATGCATGTCGATCTAATTAAATTACATCAAGTTATGACGACGGTGATTTTGAATTTGAATACATATTTGGATGTGTATATATCATAATTTTATTGGATTAATAATACATATATGACGAGATATGTTCGTTCCATCAATTTATAAAAAAAAAAAAAAAAAATTGAAATGGCATGAGCAACATTAAGAATGAATAAAAAAAGTATATAATAAAAGAAAATTTTCCGAGATATTGAGATCTTTAATGTTATTAGATCTAATTATACAATAAATCACCTATAAATAATTAGCATTTGTGGCCAACAAGAGCGTAGCTCAGCTGGTAGATGGACGAATTTGGGGTTTGAGTAAATGACTTCCAGGTCAGAGGTTCGAATCCTATAAATAGTGAAAGCTTTAAAAAAAAAGTATCTGGTTCCAAATTAATAGATATTGTCAATAAAAATAAAAAAAATTAACATTTGTGTAATTACGAGAGAGTTAGGATGTGAAAATGAAATTAATCCACATCACACGTGAATATATAATTATGAGAAAAGATTTATACCACCGAGGTTGCGGCACCGCCACGGCCCTGTAGTGGAAAACAAAAGAAAAAACATATGGGCCCCATGTATTTATTATGCGGGTTAAGTGTTTTCACTTGTTTTTCCACCACAGGACTGCGGCACCACGTATAATTGTTCTATAATTGTATTAATAATGTCAAATTGTGAGTGGATACATAATAATGATGATTTATCTCACATATCCCATGTATCCACTCACCATTTGACACCTCACATGCCACATGTAGTGAGATGAAAAATGTGGGATTTTAGGTGGGATGTGTAATATTACTGTAATTATATATGTACACGTTGAATTCAGATATTAATCTACCTAACAATTACAGTTGTATTCATTAAATTCAAATGTTAATCATGTGATGAACCGTTAAACTTGTTGTCTTTAAAACAAATTCAACAAACTGACTAATAATTAAATTGAATTTATACACAAACCTACGTAATAAATACTAATAATTAATAACGATTGTATTCATTATGTTAAACCCTGCCCATTCACAGATCCCAGTTTTTAGAATATCTCTATCTAAATATTTTATAAGAAGATTCTAGATAAATGTAGTTGATATAGATTAAAGTATCTATAGAGATAAATCTATTGAATTAATAAATCTTAATCATTCATTAACGATGTTGATTATTTATAAATAGGTAGACTCATTTATTAATCGACATTATCGACATTCGAATCAAAATATTACCGTAAACACTCATCGAAAGCAATACAATTCTACTGCTTCTCTCGATCACATGAATCTACGTAATAATTATGATTGTATTGATTAATCTCAATCGTTCACGTGATGTTCACAAACACATCACGTGACCCCTCCCATAGTCCCCAGATTGCTATTTCTCATTTTTTTTTTCCCACTTGATACGCACGTGCTCATCGTCATCAGACGAAATTCCAAAAACACCCTCAATAGGGTACTGAAATACCCGAACTACCCCCACCAACATACGCAGTCCTTTTCCTCATACGTCACAGTCGTTTACGTGAGCAACTTGCTCCGACTAAACTTCCAGCCAAATTCGTCCACGTGGAAGCCATGAACACCCCCATTATGAGTTAGAACTCTCACTGGTCGACACGTGTCATCGCACAGATGCCCGCAGAAGTCTACTCTGAGTTTCAAATTTTTCATAGACTTTGGAAAAAAGAAAAAAATAAAAAAAATAAAAACACTTTCAAAACCTCGCTGTGTCCCTCTCTTTTAAGCTCTCTCAATCTCTCTCTCTCTCTCTCTTAGGGTTTCTGCTGCTGGAAAAGAATCTTCTTGAGAAGATTCAGCTGCAACAATTTTGGGTATCTTTTAATTTTTTATGGGTTTTTTATTTATTTGTTTGTTTATTAATTTTTATATGTTCTGTATATTACCATTTTTTGGTTGGTGGCTGAGAGACAAAAGAGAGAGAGAAAAAAAAAAAACATTTTTTAATTATCTTTTTTAAGTTTCGATTTTCAATTCTGGTGTTTTATGTTGATTTGATTTAGTTTGAGCTATAATAATGAAAAATATGTAATTGGGGGCTTGAATTTAAATAAATTTAGTGAATATCTATGCATGATTTTTGTTTGATGCTTTACATTGTGTTCTTTAGCTTCATTTTGCTTTGAAATTTATGGTTATGGTCTTTGATTTGCTTGATGTTGAGAAAGTAAAAATCAGTTTTTTTTTCTTTCTTTCTTTGTTCTAGGGCTGCTCTGTATCATCTATGTTACTGTGACTTGTAATTTGTATATTCATATACATGCATATTTTAGTGAATATATTCTTGCATGTGATTTGAATGACTCACTTTCCCCAATCTAGAGTTCGGTTAATCCGATTCTAGTGGAGGCAATTTCACTTTTTGATTGTTTGGTTTTGTTTCATTAGTACTTGGTAGTGTTCATAATATGTTTGTGTCGTGTTCGTTTGAGATATTAGAGAAAGTGTGATTCTATATTACACTTTAAGGCTAAATTTCGGGCTAGGACAGCAAACTAAGGGTGTCTTTATTTTGGTTGTTTGCAAAATGGTGGAAAAGAAAAGGAGATAAAAATCAAAACTTTGCTTGTTCTAGTTACACACTTGGTTTTACAAGGAATCAAGAAGAAGAAAACAAGTCACAGAACTCAGTCTCAGTAACCAAAGAAGTTCAGCTGTCTCTTTTAACTTTATATATATATATATATATAATATTCTGCATATTTATATGCTTTCATTTTTTGCTGCCAAATGGAAGCCGACGAAAAGGATGCTTAGTACTTGCCTTAATAGAATAACTCCTCAAATGGGAACAGCGTATTGCTATTGTTCTATTTTGCGGTGGAAGGTGATTATAAATTCTTTGTACAAATAAAGAAGGGGTTTCTTAACAATTTTGTGTTTGGAGTCTTCTTTTCTCTTTTTCTTATTAAATTAAAATGACAAAGAGGTCATCATTGGTCTATCTTCTGTGGACTTTTACTAAAAGTTTAATTTTCATTTACCCTCTCTGTAAAACGCTATTGTTTGGTTCTTATAGATGGGAATTTCTATTTCAGTAGACAGCAAGATTTGTCCACAATGCTATGTTGCATTGTATAATTGGTCTTAAATAATTGTAATTGGGTTAATAAACATCACATTATTGTCCATTTTAAATTGTTTAGAAGCAGGAAGCCACATGTGAATAAGTTATCAAATGGCCTCGAAATATTAAGGTTCTCCATTGATGTATGCTGTGTAATGTTGGGGAAAAAGAAAATTCCACATTACCTAGAACGAGAAGAGGAAAAGAGTGGTGTGGGTGTTGGTAGAGTTGCTAATTACTTGGTAAGTAACCAGAAAAGTTGGTGTAAGCTTGACATTAGATATGTGGACTTATACAGGAGAGAAAGATATATTCTAGCGTTGCAGTCAGTTCTTTCTAACAAGGACCGTTTGATGTGGTGAATTACCTTGAGAATATATTAATGACTTTAGCAATCAAAAAGTAATTGGGACAAATCATTAAGTTTCCAAGTGCAGAGTATTCTTTTTGTGCATCTTAAATTCCTTAAATGTCTAATGAAGTTGATACATCTATGTGGTAAATCTTGAAGATGTGTTGGCCATTTCATGGGCCCTTGTTTTATCTGTCAATAGTTGCAGCCTTTACTATTCTGTTTTATTTGGATTCCTACATTTGCTATTATTCCATGTTCCTTGTGAAGCAGTAGTTGGATGCAATTTGCATAGATACAACTTTCTTTTTCAATACATTTGTCTCCTAAGTGATAGGCTTTCAATTCTTTTCTGCAAATTAATGTGATAGTGGTATAGTGATAGTGGCATGATAGATTTTGTTCCTTTTCTAGATAGCAGAACTTTTCGATGCAAGTTGATTCATAAATTTGCTGAATATTGTGTAGCTTTTACAACTCTGTTTTATTTGGATGCCTCCATCTGCTATTATTCAACGTGTATTGTGAAGAAGTAGTTGGAAACTTGGAATGTTGGATATAACTTTTATTTTCAATACAATTGTCTACTAGATGTCTGAACTCCTCAATGTGAATTGCTTCATAAATTTGCTGATATTTTGTAAACGAATGTTGAACATATGTGTTGCTGGGCGAAGGGAACAACTCACATTACAGTGAAGTGGGGTGATTTTATTCATGCAAAACTGATATTTTAACTTACTTTTTGGTAAGGTTGCATATCTTTGGCTTCATTTCAGATAAACTTGAAACTTTGGTTTGAATAATTGGGTTGGTGAAAGCATACAAATATATAAATAAGAACTGGGTTGAATGCCTGCCAGACAATTATGGTTTCACCTTTATATATATTATGTGGTAAATATAATTTTAACCTAGCCAAGGGAAATGCTATAGTTGGTCATGAGAATTTTGAGCCTAGTCAAGCATTTTCATATTCTGTTGGAATTTATTTATTTATTATTTTTTTAACATGAAGTTCTCGTAAAGCAGCATGAATTGATTGTTTCGTAGAAGTCAACCTATGTTGATTTTAGGGTAAACATTTGCTTTGTTTGACGTATTATAGTTTAATTTCAATACAAGCTTGACTCAGATCGAGCATGTTCTTGTTTTTTTTCCTTTGCAGTAATTTATGAGAGAATAGTTATAATAAAGGAAAACATTTCCCTGTAATCAACCATGGATCATTCAGATCAAATCCAACAGCAGCAACATCATCAGCATCAGCAGCAGCCTGTGATGGGAGTCGTTGGTGGTGCAGGTCAGATGGCATATGGTACTTCTCCCTACCAAACTGCTCCAATGGTGGCATCGGGCACTCCTGTTTCCCCTACTCAGCCCCATTCTACTTTCTCTAATTCTGCACACCAACACCAACTTGCCTTCCAACAAGCTCAGCACTTCCACCAGCAGCAGCAACAACAACAGCAGCAGCAGCTTCAAATGTTCTGGGCAAACCAAATGCAGGAAATCGAGCAAACAAATGACTTCAAGAATCACAGCCTCCCTCTTGCCCGGATCAAGAAAATAATGAAAGCTGATGAAGATGTCAGAATGATTTCTGCAGAGGCTCCTGTCATATTTGCTAAGGCTTGTGAGATGTTTATTTTGGAACTGACTTTGCGCTCTTGGATCCACACCGAAGAGAATAAAAGGAGGACACTACAGAAGAATGACATCGCAGCTGCCATCTCGAGGACTGATGTTTTTGATTTCTTGGTTGACATTATTCCAAGAGATGAACTGAAAGAAGAGGGACTTGGGGTCACTAAGGCCTCTATTCCTGTGGGTTCGCCTGCTGATATTCCTTTATTCTGGTCACCACAGCATCCTGTTGCGCCACCTACAGGGATGATCATGGGAAAGCCAGTCGATCAAGCAACACTGTATAATACTACCACCTCCCAACAGCCTCGACAACCTGTGCCGTTTATTCCCTGGCCCCAAAGTCAACCGCAGCAGCAGCAACAGCAATCTCAACAGCAGCAGCAAACTGACTCTTGATTGATTGTAGAGTTAAGGTATATCGTAAAGGTTGTGTTGCGTCTTAGGACAGCAGCTTTCGACTATCAGGATGGATTTTTAAGAAGTGTTTATTTGTAGTAGTAAGTGGTAGCTGTAGTGTTGTTAGTTGACAGTTACAAATATTATCCAAACTTTTGTAGATGATGCCAATTCCATTATGGGGCAGCTGGGATATATATCTTGTTTGAGCTTGAATTTGATCTTCTTTTGATTTTAAAGTTTGTCATTTGTGTTTTTTCTTCTTGATAGAAAGTGAAAATTAATGGCCTATTGTTTCAAAATCCATTTGCCTTGGCAGAGAACCAGAAGTGCTTCACAGGGTTGGTTTTCACTAGGGATGGGCATTGTTGCCGGCACCGCAGCATAATGCGGACACGGAAATTATTGTTTAAATTCACGATTTGGAGAGAGATATAACTCGAATCTACAACCTCATGATGTGTATGAAGATTATACCACCGGGCTAACTTTATTTCGTGTGAAGCTATTGCTGTTTAAATATGAAGTTTGCAGGAGAGTCGACAAATCACAATTCTACATAAAATTGTTTCATATTTTTAGAAACAATTTTGTATAGAATCACACTTGATCTACATTTTGTGTGTTTATTAACAATTTTGTATAGAATGACTTGGATCCTTTAACAATTTGAGTTCCTATTGGGACTAATTTTTATTAAATAATTGAGATTATCAAATTTTAATATATTATAAACTAGAAACGACATTATATATATTTCTTAATTATTTATTTATTTATTTCTTAAGTTTTGGGATTGACTGGTACTTATATCAAAATCTATATAGATATTATTGAACTATTAAATTGAAATTTCATATTTTAAAGAAAATTAAAATAAATTGGGACTTTATTCAAAAATAATAATAATAATAATTGAAATTTCATTTATTTTAATTACCCAATTATAAAATTGCAGTATAAATTTAGTTTTACTTATTGTTTTATGATTATAAATAAATACTAATTAAAAACATTATGAGTCTTATTCTTCTTCTTCAAAGAACAATATATATAGGAAAATTTTCAAGTAAGTGCGTCATGATATAATTTCATCGGTGTGTTGGATGTGGACCATTAGATTTATATGCTTTAACTCAAAGTGTATGCATTTATCAAAACTTCTTCATAATCTATGGTCCACATGCAGCGTATTGATAGAGTTATATCATGACGTACTGAGAAGAAAAAAACTATATATATATATATATATATATAAAGAATTGTCATTTTGACTCATTTCTATATACGGAAAGAAAAGTTTGAGAATCCAATTCATTAATTAAAAATCTGTTAGAAATAAGTAAGAAATCTGACATGATGCACTCTCTAAAATAGTTTCATGTTTTTTTTTTTTTTTTTTAAAAAACTTGTTTGACAAAATAAATGGTTGTATTATTGTATATATGGGTTGATCTTCAACTCTTCAAGATGAAAACAAGCAAACTCCAAACTATATGAATGAAAAAATAAATTAAAAGAGGAAAAAGAAACGTGTGTTTTTCATAGAAAATAATCTTTAAGAGTAAAATCAGAATATAAATTTATGGATTCAAAGCCTCCGTATCAATGATTTATTTTTCAATTATAAAAATATATGTCAAAATTATATTGAATTATGATAAAATTGGTTTTAATTTTGAATAGACTATTTGAATATTTGTTATAGATTGAGTGAATGCACAAAGAAAATTTGGTTTTTAATCTAATAATGTCATTTTAAGTAATTTTTATTATTTTGGAATAAAAATTTTGTGAAAAAGATTAAACATTTTTCTTTTAAAACTTTAACACTGAATACGAAAAAGGATCCGGAAAGACAGATCAAAACATATCTAGCACAACCATGAAAACTATCACAATGATTAAAAAAATGTAAACGAAAACACTAAACATTTTTTCTTGGAAATGTATCGTATAATCGGGATCTGTCGAAATCAATCATTTTTAACTGGGTCAGTCCTACCAAAACAAAATATCAATCTTGATCGACCCCATCGAAAGCCCACTCATTCTCTGCACGAATCTTTGCCTCCTCCGCCGGCGTGAAGTCATTTTCAATACCGAAAAACGCTCTTACATACTCAACGCTCTTGTTCTTGATTCGTTTGGCAGTGGCGTCAATGAGGACATCCAGAAGCTCCTTGGTATTCAGGAAGTTGGCTGCCATAATAAGCTCCTTCAGCTGCTCGTTGCTCTTGTTCTCCAGGAACGCGTCGTTGAATGGCTTCACCTCTTCAGCCGGAGGCGTTGGAATCCTCTTCCGGAACTCCAAGTGCTTCCTGTAGAAGTCAAGTATCGCCGACATATGCTCTGCTGAAACGTTCAGCATCGGCAGAATCATGTCCTTCGTCGTGTCTTCATTGCCGACGTCGAAGAACGACTTAACAGTCTCCATCTCCATGGCCACTGGCTCCTCCACCTCGAAGAGCTCACCGTCTGCCGCCGTCAGGTAAATTTTTTTAGTTTGCGTCGAAGATGAAGAAGAAAAAGAGGATGCCATTGTCAATTTTTGGAGCTGGAATTGAAAAATATTTATAGAATTTTGAAGGCACCAATTTGTGATTGATGCAACATTTCTTTTGGATGATTTATACAACAAATTTTATTAAGTAAATTGCATCACTGCATGATTTATATGGTAAGAAAATCTGAATAACTCAATTATCAGATTATTTGGATTGGGTTTTGGGTTAACTTTTTTGGATGGTATCCGGCTCTATTGTCACCCATAAAATATCTTCTTACACCCATGTTTTGATGAAACTTTATAATTTCTAAAATACTTTTATATTTAATTACTTAAAATACATTACTTTATAATTGGAAATTGATTTGTTTCATACACTCATAAGTTGAATACTTTATACCCAATTTATCATAAACCCTAATATTATATACTTAATCAAACCTAACATTAATCTGAAAATATAATTATTTTTCACATATAGTCAATGAATTGATGAACAATGAATTAATTTCATGGATTCCTACATTCAGGTGTGTTTATTTTAATTTTTATTCTTATTTTGTGATTGAATAAAAAATTGTTGTTGTAGACTTATAGAACTTTTAAAGCAGTTATTGAACTCGATCAAGTCTATACGAATCTCAAACACAACTCACTCACTCCTCAATTTTACACGGATCTCAAACACAAACTCACTCATTCAACCAAAAAGCTTGGTTGTTGGAGTTTAAAATTAAAAAAAAATAAAACAAATTTTTAAATGAAAAGAAATTGGTTTGCTTGGTGATTGAAAAAAAAAACTTTTTTTTTAAAACAAAAGAAGCTGTATATATATTAATGCATATGTATATTGGCCAGGGTGAAACCATGAATTTTTTTTTTATGGGTGGGCTGTGGACAATTTCATATAGATAAAAAATTATACTATATAATAAAAACAAATCATTCTCATTGCGAATCTCAACGATACGAGAGTTTTCATAAATTAAAATAAAAAAGTACATCTAGCCAGGGAACATAATGAATATTACCCTTAATTACATATTCTAACCAAGAAAAAAAACACAAAATAAAAATAAAAAGGAAATACTCATGTGATATAAATACAATAAGATCCTACTTAAATTTGGACAAAAGTCACAAAACAGAGACAAAAGTCAAAAAACAGAGCAAAAAAACAATTAATTTTCATCACAATTAATTAATCACCAACGTAATCACCTGGGTTAGTCAATGTAATCACCAAATATCAAAATTATCATCACAATTATACATTTCTACAATTAATTTTGCAATATAAACTTAAAACTTAAAAAAAAAAAAACAATATAAATAAAATAAAATAAAACTTACGGTTTCCTTGTGTTGACGTCTTTATATCTTTATAAATCCAAAAGCTATGAAACTCACAAAATTGAAATTTTTGTAGAGTGGAGACTGGAGAGTGAGTGTAGATGGGAGACAGTTGGAGACTTGGAAGTTAAGTACTTAAGCTAACTTATACGGTGACACTGTGACAGCTTAGTTGTTAAGTGTTTAAAATTTCCTATTTGATTTTTGTGTTATTAAAGGGTTACAATTCTCTATTTTATTTTTCACTTGGTAAGGAAATCCAATGGGCTGAATGGGTTTGATACATAATATTTAAGTTATTGACTTATTGGGCTTTTATTAAGATAAAAGAAAAAATGGTAAGTTAATTCAGAATTAAAATTGGAGTGGGTGTATTTAGAACTGAATGGAGTGTATATAAAACTATTTAAAAAACTTATTTTTTTTTTTAAAAAAACTAGGGTGGGCTGCCCATTTCCGCCCCTGTATATCGGAAGAGTTAGTGCATGAGGACCAATAAGCCAAGAAGGTTTTGTCGCAGTGAATTTGCTTTTGCAACTAACAATTTACAAAGCCTCTCCAATTCTTTTAAAAATTAAAAGCACTTTTTGATTATATGATTTTTTTTTAATGTTGAATTAAATGGTTAAAATAGTGTTGAATCAAAATAACAGTAAGATCATGAGATCATCATACAAATTTGAAACTTGTTCTTACAAATTTTGAAACTATATATGGGTCATGGGTGTAATGAGAAAAATAGGTAAAATGAAGTGTAATAAGAAAAAAAAAATGTTTTTTTAAAAAAAAAAAATACTTAAAAGATAGTTTGATATTTTAAAAAGTGTAAGGAGTAAAATTAATAATTTTAATTTATTAGTATGGGTGTAAAGAAAAAAAAAAAATGGGTATAAGAAGATATTTTGTGGATGGCAATAGAGCCACCCATAACTTATACGTTACACACTTAAAATTACCAATTACCCATAAGTTATGTTGTTAAAGTTAACAAATAACACGAAGATTACATAAATAAAGTGAGCAATATATGTTACGTAAAGTAAACTTTACTAATTTCATATTAACCGTGTTATACAAAATCAACTCTATACGTCAATTTAACACTTGTATGTTCGTTAGTACTTAATGTGTCATGTTAAGTATACAGTTAGAATAATGCTATGTTGGTAAAATTATTTGTCTAAAATTATATCCAAATAATTTGAATTACAATGATATCATGATATATGTATTTTCTTATTATTGCAGGGATATCTGCATCGTAATGTTACACTACTTGAAAATATAGAAAGAGTAAGAGGAGGTAAAATTAACCATGTCAAAGTTTTAATCACCCTATATTTTTGGGACTCAACTGAATGGTTAGATATTTAGATTTGATCGAAGAGGAAATGCAAGTGCATCATATTATTAATTTAAAGTTTTTATTTTTTTAAATTTAATTTACGTATATACAATTTATATATGTGTATTTATTTTCAGAAAGAAGGTGCGCGTAGTTTTCTTTCTGAAAATATATACACATATCACTTGATGAAGGACTCTAGATTGTCTAGTAAGAATAACTGAATAAGTATTGGGTAATCGAAGAAATTTTTTTTTCTATAACATTATAAAGCTAAACAAAAAATGTATTGTTATAGATCTAGCAATGTTGTGATTTTTTTTTTTTTCAGCAGAAAAGAACCCTCGTTTTATATATATATATATATATATATATATATTGAGATGAAATATTTTTAAAAAATATGTTAAAACTTATGATATTGTATTCGTTTGTGTTTGCAGTACTGGTGTCATCAAAGTACAAAATGCAGCCAATCAAGCACAACATTTTTTTCACCAAAGAAATCTCGAAGGGTGATGTTTTAACATATATATATATATATATATTTTTTGGGTTTTAAACTATTCGTATATACATATTATAAACTTTTTTTTCCGCTGAATATTAGATTTTTTTAATTGACAAGTTGAAGTTGGTCTAGTGGTATGCCCCTTACACCCTGTATTATCCCTTACACCCTGTATTATTAGGTTATATGTTCGAGTCATGTCTCATCTCCCAAACCTCGAATTATTTTAATATTTCAAAAAATTATTATTATTATTATTTTTTTAAACCAACATAATATTTTATCATATATTATACCAAGAGCAGAATCAAAGCAACACATTTGAAATTCCCTAATAAATGCTAATATCATATTATCTAGAAGCATTGTGATCCATATCATCACAGATCACAATCATCACAAAAAGGTACGAGTCAAGAGACAGACAAGAATGGTCTGTGGTAAAACATAAACTTCTATTTGCCTCTCAGCATATCTAAGTTTACCCTCTATCCACTAATCATGCTATATCTTCTCTTTAAAACACTATCTACTTTAGCTCCATGCCTCCATCTCAGTCTGCATAGAGTTCGAATCTTGCCCTTTTACGAGCTATGCCTTCAGCGATGGAAGAAAAACCGACTTTTATCTTTGATCTTCATGCTCCAGAACCCAGTCTAAACTTTCTTACATCTCCACCATGGAGATCCAGCCTCGTAAAAATGCTCACCATCATCCCATGAAATTTGGCATGCTTGAAGACCAACAGCAACACTAGGCTCCTTTCCATGCTGTGAAATCCATTCTGCAATAGTCGTTTCTTTATCATCCTCAGTTGCATATATTTTCTTGCGATTTCCATAGGGATCGAGCCCAGGATATTATTATTATTATATAAAGAGAGGGGAGCTTTCATGTGCGAGATTTCAACATTTTTTTTTATGCTAGATCGGCTTTGTAAGTCACAAAATCGATCTCTTAATTAAAAACGTATAATAACCCCGTAGCTAATAATATTTTAAAATGAAGTGTTTAGTTTACGTTGTGATGATTTGTTAAAAATACATATGAAAATTTGTTAAAAAATAAATTCATAATTAATATGCAGTTTTAATGCCTCTTTCGGGCAATGGAGAATGGAGCAGGTACCAAACTAATCTACATCCTCGTGGCGTATATGTGAGAAGGGTTTTACTGTTTGATTAACGTCATCTTGTGTATTAATTATTATTTTCGATTATTAATTAATTAATTTTTTTATTAATATATATGAATTAATTACACTGTTTATTTTTTAGGATATTATTTCCACCCTCAATTATGAGGTATTGGTCATTTTCTACCTTCTAGTTTGTATAATGGTCATTATCCACCTTCCGTTAACTTTTGTTAACTTTTTATCAAAAATACTATTATACCCTTCTACCTCTCTTTTTTAGATTTTAAATTTGTTTTGTTTTTTTTTTTTTTAATTCAACAGCATCACCAGATTCGATCTCTGCAGTCGATATCAGAGATTGATGGTGGAGATAACTAAGCCAAAAAAAAAAAAAAGCAAAAAATATTTCAACTTCTTCATCTTCATCATGAAACCCAGAAACCAATTTTCGAAACTCAGAAACCTCATCAGTTATCACCCAACTCCTACACCAGCTCCTATAGACCAAGACCAAAACCAATCAGAAAAACAACAACACCAACACCAACTAATTAAAACCAAAATCAATGTAACCACCCGTTTTTTTATTTAGCAAAATCAAATTAAAAGTAAAATAAAAAAATTCAACACTCAAATCCAACCAGTAAATCCAACAACCGAAAGCACCCAACCACCCCCCCTTCAACTGATCTCTTCTCAGCGGAGGAGATCAACTCTCGAATCGCCGGCGACCGCTCCAAACCCAAACCCAAAAAGAAACCCATTCACCACAATCACCCCTACCACATGAAGAGAAATGGGAAGAAGAAGAAGAAGGGGGAAGAGAAAGAGAAGGGACCGGGCGGTGAGAGGAGATCGAGTGGCGTGAAGGAGGAGATCAAGTGGCGTGAAGTAGGAGATCGAGCACCGATCTCGACTCTGAGGAAACCAAGGGAGGGATGGTGCGGAAGATGATTGAATGGGTAGAGATGATGGTAGGGAAGATGATTGAATGTTTGAGAGAGATTAGATTGAGTGAGAGAGAGATTGATTTCCAAAGAGAGAAAAATCAAAGAAAAAAGAGAGAGAGAGAGAGAGAGATCGATGGATAGTGAGAGAGAGAATAACAGAAAAAGAGGGAGAGGGTGGAGATCGATGGTGGCCTGGTGGGAGGTGGGGTGTGAGAGAGAGATTGAGTCAAGATTTTTTATATATTAAATTAATTGTTTTTTATTTAATTTAATAATGATTATTAATTTTACAACTTCATTTACCATTATACCCTTACTGATTTAACAGAAAGATAAAATTTTTAACATAATAGTAACGGTAGGGTGCATTTTGACTATTAACTGAAATTAGAGGATATATTTTGGTCATTATTCAAACTAAATGGTGCAAAATGACTAATACCTCATAAGTGAGGGTAGAAAATAATAATATCCCTTTTTTTTCTTTTCTTTTCATTTCTTTTGATTGATCAGCTGTGCAGACAAAATCAAGTCTTCTTCTACAGGAAGACTTTCAAATTGAAGGAATCAACATTCAACAATATGATGAGCAAATCTACCCATATCATTTAATTTCTCTGAAGAATAGAATAAAATTAGTTTGTAATGGTTATTTTGTTTTGTTAATTTAATTCTATGAATGAGTGTTTAGACTCGAAATTATTTAAGTCAGGACATACGCAATAATTTTTTTTTTATCCAGATCAGATACCATCCGGTGATTAAGGCAATATCTATGACTGTCGGGATAAAATTAAATTCATGAAGTTTTGACTAGATTGCTAGTGTTTAGAGTCCATATTATCTTTAATTTGAGTTTTAATATGAAATAAATTGGTGGATTTTTGTTTATCTCTATGAGATCTCTATTTTTGATGTAAATTTATTATTGAATGGATCAATAGTTTTATGTACATATCAAAGTTTCACTTGACGAATATGGACAAATCCCAAGTGAAATTTGAATTTCTATATGATATGATCACAGCATATCATATAGATAATTGAATTTAGAAGTTTAAATTAAATACTAAAAAATTAATTGAACTTTTACCCCTACCTTTTTTTTTCCTTTTCAAAACAGTAAATAACATAACATTAATTTGAGTCCATGCACCAAGAAGAATACCATAAAATCATTGGCTAATACCAATGAAACATTCATGTTATTGAGTCTGAGCTAACACATCATTCGTTGATGATCAACACAATATTCGGGCAAATATTGACAAGGTTCTAAAGATACCAAATCACCATATGCATTGTAAAAAGCTTGTGAGATCCAAATTTAGAGGGTGGAACCATTCCATCCCATGTTGGATCCCACAGTGTCGTAGAATTTGAGGAAGAACCGTGACTTGGGCACCGACAACTTCTTTTCAAGAATCGTAGCAATTGCAGCACTCAGTTTCTTGTTTGTATCAGGGTTAAGGCCGCCAATGGACACCAACTCACCATAGGCTGCTGGCTGCTCAGTTCCGCCAAATGCTATACGTACTGATCCCTTCAGGACAATAATCACATAGGCCTCGGGTTTTCCGAAGATGCTGGCAATGGTGGAGGTGGCCTCGGAGAGGATGGATGACGTGTCGACGCCATCAAGGTTCACGTTAGTTGAGAGGTTCAGGCAAGGCATCTTCTCTTTCTTCTTTTTCACTTTCGATGAAACCCCTAACTCAATCACCAGAGTCTACTACTACCCTTATTGTTTTATGATTATATAGAAAACAAAAAACTAATTAAAAACATTCTAAGTCTTATTCATCTTCTAGAAGAAAAAAAAAAAAAAAGTAATGCTATTTTGTCTAAATTTAATGTCCAAATCTGGTGCTCAAATGAGGTGGCAACACTATAATCCATTAATTTAAATTATGCAAATCTAATACAATTTAAATAAATGAATTAGAGTGATGCCACATCATTTGGACATCAGATTTGGACACCAAATTTAGGTAAAGTAGAATTATTGTAAAAAAAAACATCATAATCTTGATTCATTTCTATATGGAAAGACATTAAGTTTGAGAATCCATTTCGTTAATTAAAAATCTGAAAAAAATTAAGTAAAAAATCTGATGCCCTTTCTAAAATAGTTTCAAAATGCAAAAATAATTAATTCATAAAGATTAAATAAATTATTGATAAAATCTATACTTTCATACTATAATCTGAGTTTATCAAAAAGGTCATTTATTATGGTTGTTTAAAGAGATTTGATTATTTTTTGTGGCCTATTTATATTGTGATTTCGTAACCCATCATGTACTCAAATCTATCATACTGAAACCATAGTATATAAATTTGAAAAAACTTAATTAAATGAGTTCTCGTCAATTACTACTACAAATTACTAACTTGAAGCAATCCTTCTTCAATGAGGTTATTCTTATTTATTTTTATTTTTATTTTTTTTATTTTTTTTATTTTTATTTTTATTTTTTTTTATTTTTTTTTCCTTTACTTAGAAATCCATTCATTTTCTTCGAGTCATGGTCTAGTACAGATGTTCGGATATTTTCCTTCATTCGAATATCAAACTTGATGGCTGTCGTATGACTCGTATAAATTTATTAAATCAGTTTTACTTTTTAGCTAGAGAAAAAAAATAAGTTTATTTCGTGGTCACTTTTAGGAGAGTGACATTTAATTTTATATAGTCAATCTTGCATGAAAAATAAGTTTGAAAATCTGGTAATTGATAATAATAATAATAATTATTATTATTATTGTTATTGTAAATAGTTGCCATTTTTCTTTTGTTCCTTGCTACTAGGTTTATGTTCATGATTTATTGAATTAACCTTATTATTATATACAATGGATCAGTGATATTGAATATTATTAATAAAAAAACAAAATATTGTATTTTCTTAATTTTGTCAAGGATTTAACCACCATATATTTTTTTGACTCAACTGAATGGTTAGATTTTATTGAAGAGGAAATGTAAGTACATCAAATTATTAATTTAAATTTATTATTTTTTAATTTTTTAATTAATTATATATATATATATATGTATATTTTCAGGAAGAAAACTCCAATTGATCCTATTAAAGTGGGAAGGAGTCTAGATTCTCTTATAAGAACAAGTGCCGGGTAATGAAAAAAAAAAAAAAGTTTAAATATTCATGATATATAATCATTCTCTAGTATTGACAGTCCTGGAAAAAAATTTATGTAACATTATAGATCTAGCAATGTTTTTTTTTTTTTTTTTTTTTGAAGGAACACCTTGATAAAAAAGATCGAACCCTCGTGATTTATATGTTGAGATGAAATAAAACAAAAATAATTAAAACTTATGATATACTGTGTATATTTGTGTTTGCAGTATTGGTGCCATCAGAGTACATAATGAAGCCCATCGAGTAGAACAACTTTTTCACCAAGGAAATATTCTTGAAAAACTATTAGTATATATATATACATATTATTAACCTTTTTTTTCACTGAATATTAGACTTTATATCAAAATAATAATAATTATTATATATAAAGAGAGAAGAAGCAAGCAATGGCGGACCTAAGAGGGGTTGGCATTGTGAGAAGAAGCTGGAATGGTGATACTAGTCGACATGGGTTTTGTGCAGCGAAGAATGGTAGGAGTTGATGCAAGGCAGGTGACAGTGTATGGGCGCTGTGGGCTGATTGGCATTAGTGCAAGGCAGTGTTTAAGTTAGTCCGGACGAGTACGTTGTTTGTTTTAAGTGGGGGAGGAGCTTTCAAGTGCGAGATTTCTGTATGTTATTTTTATGTGGGATCGACTATGGAAAATTATAGAGTGGATCTTGTATAAAAAAACATGCAAAAATCCTGTAGCTGATAATAATTATATATATATATATATATAATTAAGTGTTACTAAAAATGAAGTGTTTAGTTTAGGTTGGGGTGATTTATTAAAAATGCATCTGAAAAATTGTTTTAGAATATTAATTATGGATTAACGTGCAGTTTTGATGCCTCTTTCCGTCAATTGAGAAGGGAGAACCGAACTCTCAAGACCAAGTTTGACGCTCTTTTTGGGGTATGTATTATTAATTAATTATCATTCTCAATTACTAATTAATTAATTTTTTATTAATTAATCAAATATATATATATATATATATACGGTACCGTTCCTATTAAGGCATTTTTATATAACTTTATCAGGATATTGAATGTGAGCCATTAATTTATAAAAGTGATTTGACAAGTGCATACATACCAAGTCAAAGTATGTAAAACGAGTGACTCACATTCAATGTCCTTATATAATTCTATCAGTGTATCTTCGTAGGAAAATTTCCATATATATATATATATACATATTACTCTTTTTTTTTCTTTTTTTTTTCTTTTCATTTCTTCTTAATCAGCTATGCAGACAACTTTAAATCATCTCCTACAGGAAGGCTATCAAATCGAAGGAATCAACATTATATAGATGAGCAAATCTACCAATATCATTTCTCTGAAAAAAAGAATAAAATTAGTTTGTAATGTTATTTTGTTTTGTTTTAATTCTATGCATGAGACTCGAAATTATTAAGTCGGGATATGCACAATAATTTTTTTTTTTATCCGGATTCGATATCATCCGGTGATCAAAGCAATATCTATACCCATTGGTATAAAATTAAATTTACGGTGTTTTGACTAGATAGTAGTGTCTAGAGACCTAGATTATCTTCTTTATTGTCTTTAATTTGAGTTTTAATATGAAATAAATTGGTGGATTTTTGTTTATCTCTATGAGATTGATTGGACGATTTATATACCTATTTGAGGTTCTCATTTCCTATCGTTTGTTCTAATTTTCGAGCATATTTTTGTATATAATGTGTTTGTTGAGTCTTGTGTAGGTACATATTCCCTACAATAAGGTTTTGAGTTTGAAGTCAAGTTTGAGAAGTTAAAATGAGTAAAAAGAAGTCAAGAATGGAAGCTATGCAGAGTTGTGGCGGTCTCACCGTTGACCCCGCGGCGTGATTCATGGTCAACTGTGACAAGCAAAACCACTGTTCCGTGGTGGATCCGCCTTTGAGCCAAAACGCGATATTGAGACCGTGGCACTCGTCAACTCTGTTTTCCAAAGGTTAATGAGTTGACATTGCAAATGCCCATGCAAAACATACAAATTTCAGGGGCCATATCTTCCTTCTCATATCGAACTGGGTTTTTTACCATATATTTTCGGAAGACCTTCTTTGCAGCGATTTTTATGGATCGCGATTCCGAGCTTTCTAAAGGGTGTTATGCCCCGTTTCCATAACAATGCACGAGGCTGGAAACATGACCGTGGCAGAGAACTTTGTGTAGAACACCCAATTTTTGGAGATCATATCTCTCTCCAGATCGAACCACGTTGAACTCTACATATAATCGAAAATTTTCAGAAGTCTACTTTCCAGAGGTTTTTACGGAATGTGATTCTGGGTTTTCTAGATGGAGATATGCACGTTTCCGTAACGGTGCACGAGGCTGAAAAATTCCAATGAAGTTCGCCGTCATGGTGGTTGCCTTCGCCAATAGAGAATGTGGCAGCGACCTCCTCAATGCCAACAAGGGCAGTGATGTTTGCCCCCATGGTGGTCGCCTCTTCTAATAGCGAACTTGGAAGTGACCTTTCGTCGCCAGCTTAGCGAAGGGTCAGTTTTCAAGCCATTTCACAAAGGCATTTTGGTCTTTTCATGCCCAGATCGTGCCCTAACTTTCCTAGTCTATTTATACACCATTTTGAGCCCTCTCTTGAGAAACACAAACCAGCCACCAACTCAAGAACACACCACAACCGCTCCATATTTATCTTCTCACCAAATCGAGAGAGAGAGAGGGAGAGAGAAAGAGAGAGAGAGAGAGAGAGAGAGAGAGAGAGAGAGAGAGAGAGAGTCTTTCAAAGCTCCCATAGAGGTTCTCCTCCATGGAAAGCTCACCACCATCACTTTCCACACATTCTCCACCACATTCAGAGTAGATTCCAAGGAGAAAGGAGAGGTCATGCACCAAATTCGAGCTAGCAAGTATGGAGCTCTTGGAGAAGGCCACATCTTCAAGGGTTGTCTCCTTTAAACTCTTCTATTTGTATTTCTTGTTTTCTAAATGTGTAATCCCACTTGGGAAATATGTGTAAACCTATATTATGCTCATTTATGTGATGATTGTTTATAAATCCATTTGGTTTTTTTATTTATTCTTGTTATTATTGCATAATCTCTTATCTTGATATGCATGTGTGTGGAGATTGGAAATTGATATATGTTCATGGATAAGATTAGGAGTAGATCAACTTAAATGTAGGAGTAGTTGTAATTAAATATTCTATTTGTGTGTGTATATTGATGGAAGGTCGAAATGCCTTATTTTGATGGGTTTGAGTGTATGTGGGTTAGGATTATACCTCCATGGATGACCTTCAGAGTATCGTTTTGACCACTTAGCTCTAAAAGAATGGATGAAACTTGTTTTATGTATGGCCGTGCTAGAATAGGTTTTGGTTATATGTTCATGAGCTTAATGGGTATTTGACCTTAAGACACACTCTTCCATGACTTTTGGTGAGTGAGAATAGATTTTGGTTTCCTTAATCAACGAATAATTCATAATAATATATGATTTGGTTTCAGAACTCCTTAATCATGAGAACGAGCCCTTAACTTGAATTAGATGAACTTAATTGTCTAACAACCCACTAGGTGTACATTTATGAATGATGAGCATAATTACCTGTATGACCACAATCATACATCTTTCTAAGCCACCATTTTATTATTTGTCTCTTTAAACACTATTCGCACCAATTCATATTCTTTTTGTTTTTATTTGCATTCTTTTCTTTACATTTCCACACACACCACACCACAATATGCGTACACCTTACACACACCATTCTTGCTACATCTGCATTCTTATTTACATGCTTTCAATAAACACTAGAACTTAAGACGGTTGACGGACACTACCTCTCTGCGGAACAATACCCTCGTTTACTGCTTTATTAGTCTTTTGCTAGTTATAGCACATTGCGTAGGAACTTTTAAATATAAATATATATTTTTTTATAATCGCAATTTGGAAACGACACAGAAAGAGACAGAGATCTCTCTTTTTGCTGTTTATTAATTTTGAGGGGGTCAATAGTTTTATAAAAATTATATTTTCACTACATGAATATAAACAAATCCCAAGTGAAATTTGAATTTCTATATGATATGACATTATCCTATCCCTTAGACTTATATATAGATAATTGAATTTATAAGCTTAAATTTAAATAAAGAAAATTAATAAAATTATGACCCTACCCTTAACTTTTATTAAAGAGCCTTTTTCTAAAATAAAATAAAAAAATTAATAAAAAAGCCAATATCAAACCTTTTGTTTTTATTTTAAATTCTTAACTCAAAAATATTACATTTGAGACGTGCAGTTTTCTGATGAATGAAAATTCATGATTTTTGTGTGGGGTTCATATAACTTTATTCTTAAAAATAACAAATTTGGCAATACAGTATTGCTCAATCACGAATCACAAATTACATTTACTTTCTCTCGCTAGGATTTCTAATTATTAAATTTAAGATAAACCTATGAATTAAATTTTTTTTTTTTTTTTCGGTGGGATTCATGATTAGTAAATTTTAGGTAAACCTATATATTATGTGATATGTGAGAGTTATAACCACTGTATGTTAGATGAATGAATGATGTGTCGGTTGCAATTTATTTGACACACTTCATTTATACATGATTTTGGTTTAGTCTAGTATTACTACAAAATTAACTCTACATGTATACATGCTAATTTTGTGAGGGGTACCAATCAATCATTGAAGTTGGTGAGATCTCTTGTACTATTTAATAATAAATTTTGGAACAGTATGATATTGGCTATCTGTAAGCCTCTCACTTTTGTATGTAAGACGGTAAGAGATTGCAGGTTCAAATCATGTTTCTACCTCAATTCTGAAATATAATCATAGTTTAATAATAATAACAATGAGTTTTGGGATTGTGCATTCATACCAAAATCTACAGATATTTTTAACTATTAAATTGAAATTTCATACTTAAAAAAAATTGTGACTTTATTAACCAAAATAAATAAATAAATTGAAATTTCATGCTTATTAATTACCAAGTATAATTATAGGTCGTGTAAAAATAACCCAATTATAAAATTGCACTATAAATTAATTTTTACTTCCTTTCAAAAAAAAATAAAGTAATTTTTACTTATCGTTTTATGATTATAAAACAAATACTAATTAAAAATGGTCTAATCATTAAAAATGGTCTAATCATTCTTCTTCAAGAAGAACAAAAAAAAAAAAAAAACATTGCCATTTTGAGTCATTCTATATGGAAAGAAATTAAATTTGAGAATCCGGCCATTTCCTTAATTAATTGTTTGAACGAAATAAGTGAAAAATCTAATAAATAAGTAAAATATCTGCAAGAAATAGGAAAGAAATCCATGCAATTTCTAAAATAGTTTCACAATGCGAAAAATAATTAATTCATAAAGATTGAAGATGTCAAAAAATCGGACCCACCCCGCTCCAAACAAGGCAAGATGAAACCATAATAAATGGATTCTGGGCAGGTTTGTGGGTGATTTCAAAAACCCTCATTTTAGAAATGCGGCGAGTGTGGGGTTAGTTGTACCCCGTCCCAAGCACATCCCAATTCCCAACCCCATTTATTATCTATTTATTTAATAATTAATAATATATATTTAATCAATAACAAAATAATGTAAAATTTTAAATAATAAAATAATATATATTTTATTGAATAATAAAATTTATTATATAAACCATAAAATTATAACGAATGTGAATTCATTCTTATATTTTTTAACAGATAAATTTATTTAATTAAAAGAGTTTTATTTTAACTATTATTATGGAAACCAAAAACCTCATTTATATATCATTCTTTCTTTAGGCAGCCGTATTCCACTCTAAATGATACAACAGCCGTTCACATTATTTTCGTTTATATAAAACAACTTTTTACATACCTTTATTATTTGTACTATAAATGAGCAACCCCTTTTTTTTTTTCTTTTTTGAAAGAGAGGATTGAGCAACTTGAAACTCGTTCGTGACATTCACAATTTACTTTTTTTATTAATTGTTTTTGTTAATTTTATTCTATAATACATTTAAACTATATTTTCTGTATTGATATTGAGCTTATTCAAAATATAATAACTCATTTTACAAAAACAAAAAAAAAAATAGCTATTGAATATTAAAAAAGTGCAGTTTTAAAAAAAAACACACACCCATATATATATATATATATTAATTACTTTTTTTTTTTTCATTTCTTTTTTATCAGCCATGCATACAACATTAAAGACCCGTTTAGAAGAGCTTATTTAAATAGATTTTTTAAGAGTAGATCTTTTAATGGGATGTTGTTGGTCTTTTGATTGTCAATTAGAAAAAGCTTTTTTAAATGATAGAGTTATTTTAGAAATTTTAGTGTTATTAAAAAAGCTCAAAAAGATCTACTTGGAAAAGTCTAAAATTTGAGTTTCTTCAAATAGACGTAAAACAATTTTTTTAATCATCCAAAAACTTTACTGAATGACAACCAAACGATACAAAAAGAATTTTAAAAGTTTTTTTTTTTTTAATTAAAAAAAGCTCTTTTAGTCAGTAGAGAAGCTCCTTCAAACGGGTCTTTAAAGTCTTCTCCTGTATACAGGATGGCTTTCAAATTAAAGGTATCAACATTCAACAATTTGATGTGCAAATCTACCAATATTATTTGACTGAAGAAAAGAATAAAATTAGTTTGTAATGTTATTTGTTTTAATTGAGTATTTAGACTCGAAATTATTTGGTGGGGACATGTGCAGTAATTTTTTATCCGGATTCGATACCATCAGGTGATCAAGGCAATATCTATGCCCGGATAAAATTAAATTCAAAAAGTTTTGACTAGATAGTCTAGATTATCTTCTTTAATGTCTATAATATGAAATAAATTGGTGGGTTTTTGTTTTTCTCTATGATATTGATACCATTGTTTTTGCTGTTTTTTTAATTTTTTAATTTTTAATTTTTTAAATATTACAGTAATCGGGATTCGAATTGAGGAGAGGAATATGTTTTAACCCACAACCTATGATAAATACTTTTATACATACCGAAGCTTCACTTTATGAATATGGACAAATCCCAAGTGAAAATTGGATTTCTATATTATATAGATAATTGAAATTTAAAACTTTAAATTTAAATACTAAAAAATTAATAGAAGTTATACCCCAACCCTCAAAATTTTAATAAAAAGCCTTTTCTCAAAAAATTAATAATAAATAAAAAAATCAAAGAGAATCAAGAAAAGTTATCATGGAAATTCTCTTTAATAAATTAAATTTTCTTTTTCTTATTGAGATTTCTAATTAATAAATTTAAAGACAAACCTATGTGTCTATATAGGTATTTTCTTATTTCAAATAAATTAAAGTAATAAATCTAACTTATATTATATTGAAATAAACCAAAATTCAGAGAATTTAAAAATCAGTCCTTATATTATAAGGTCATAATAACACATTATTCTCTCTTAAATCAGTTTTTCTCGGATTACGCATGGCCCATGCAGTGGTCGGTGTCAAAAAAATAAAATAAAATTCACAGTTCAAATAAAGGAGTTTTAGAAAATTAAAACTCAAATAAATTCTCTAATTATTGGTCAATCACAAAACTTATCTTTCCAAATTAATTCCATCAATCAATTAAACCAATTTCGAAAAAAAAAAAAAGAAAAAGGAATTATTACCAAAATTAAACTAAATTTTAAAAAAGAAAAAAAATATTAATCCTGATCAATGTCCTCAAAAGCAAAACTATTTTCTTGACGAATCTTGGTTACTTCTTCAGGAGTAAAATCATTCACGACCCCGAAATAGTCTCTCATAAATTCAGGGCTCTTGTTCTTGATTCTTTCAGCAATACCCTTTGTTGTTAATTCAAGCAGGTCCTTCAAGTCCAGATAATTCGCAGAAAGAAGCACTTCTCTGATTATATCATTACTCCACCACTCCTCCAGAAGACCGGAATCATAGTCCTTCACATCCTTTTCCGGTGCAGACTTCACCTTGAACTGGTGGTGCTTCGTGCAGTACTTGATGATCTGAACGAGACAGGAGGACGACACATTCAATAACGGCACAGTGATCCAGGCAGCCGCAGCGGCATCACTGGAGGATTCGTTCTCTTCCAGGAACGATCTGACAGTCCCCATCTGTATGGCGATTGGTTCCGTCACGTCAAACCGAGGACCGTCCGAGGATTCCAGGGTTATAATTCTCGTCACTTTGAAGAGGTCTAGTTGATTTTGGGATTGGCTTTGCTCTCCTTTCTGGGATGATGTTGACATGATTCCTCTAGGAAAAAAAAAAAACGGTCTAGGGTTTTTGGAAGAGATTTTCCGGGAAAGTTTCTAGGGTTTTTTAGAGAGATTTTGAGAAAAGAGTTGAAGAATGCTGATAATTATGAGAAATTAAATCCTATTTAAATGTAAGAGGGGTATTTATACATGTATTTACTGATTTCCTAATCCTATTTAAATAAGGAAATAGTTTTTTTTTTTGTTTTTTTTTGTTTATTTATTTATTTATTATTTTTTTAGTTTCATTTTCCTTTATGGATTATACTCTTACACATAGGGATGGCAACGGACGGGTCGGGGTTAAAGAATGTTTTTCCATACCCATCCCTATACCCATACCCGTCCCGGCATTAAAAGAAGCGGGGCTGGGGGCGGGGAATCCCTGTTGGAGGGGCCTTCCCCATACCCGCCCCATTTCCTATGTAATATAAATATACATTTTTTTTTTTTAATACAGTTCAATTCTACTCCATTAATATTGAATGAAAATGAACATCTTAAAATTAGTAAAATGCAAAAACCCAAGATGGAGAGACTAGGAAAATATCGGTTTCATATTGCTCCTCAATTACGGTTTACATCCAGTAGTGCAATATCTTCCTAGTCTCCTACTATATACTCTATAGCAACCTTCAGTGGTTCACGACCTCAGTAAACCTGCCAAATGGGATTTTTGATACCATTTTTTAACAATCCAAGTACGCCTGCAGAATATGAGCAGCAATGCACATGTCAAAAACTTCCTCCGATTTATCTTGAGGCAAATTGAAATGTTCTATCATAAATTTGATACTGTGCTTTAATTGAAAGTCCATAAGCTTTGTTGCAATGAGTTCATCCCAAAAAGCATACTTTATATGGTCAAATTTTCCCGTTTTGCACAAGAAAAAAATAAAATAAAAAGTAAAAATTCATATTTAGCTCAAAATCAAAGATTCTATAAAACAAACAAATTTCTAAAGTTTAGTTAAAAAATATATTTATGTTTAAAAAATTAATATTAAATGATTTTAAAGATCTGAATATTATATACTATATTATATTATATATATATATATATTATATTATATGTATAATATCAGGGAGGGGACGGGGCGGGGTGCTTCCCCAGTTCCCGCCCCGCTTCACCTTCGGAGATAAGACTTTGTTCTCATTCCTGTCCCCAAATATTATCCTCCATCTCTGTCCAGTTCGGGGTGAGGCTCCACAGGGCCCCGACTCCACGGTAAATACTGCCATCTCTACTTACACAAGACATATAACAGTAAGACGTACTTGTAATATAAGTTTTAGAAAACAATTCGCTAGTATAGTCTTTTTTTGATTCTTTTTCCAATTTTGATTTTGATTAGTTTATTATATATATATATATTTTTTGTATGAAACAAATAAAAAAATAATTTATGAAAATTTAATTGTTATTATTTTTATTTTATTTTTTGACTGGGGGTATTGAACTTTTTAGTACCTCAATTTCTTCAAAAAAAAAATGTGGTTACCAAAAAGTTATTGCCTTCAACCGCATCAATATTTTATTTTTGAAGTAGTAAATTTAGGGTGAGTTTATTGCACTGGATGGGACTGTCCAATCCCATGTTTGGTGAGTCCAGACAATCGGACAATTTTTATCCCAACTTCAATTTTATCCCGTTGGATAAAATTATCCTATCCAAATCAATGGGATTATTTTTATCCCACCATCACTGATTCAACTCCTTCATCAACTAGATTCAAACAAATTCACAATCACTTCATAAATCAACTTAATCCATTCAAATTCAAATACAATTTCACAACACAAATTAGATTACAACTTCACAAATCACAATGGTTGAGTTTCGAAACAAACCAAAACAAAATTAATTGAAAAATTAAAACCCAACAATTGGTCCACCACAACTTTCTCTCTCAAATAGTGAAAATGAAGGAGGGAAGACAGGGAAGAGATGAGAGAAAGAGATGAGTGATGGTAACAGAGGAGAGAAAGAGATGAGTTACCTGTTAGACTTGGTGGTAAGATGACATCGTCAATCAAAAAAAGAAAAAAGAAAAAAGAGAGGGATGAGTTTGATGAGTGATGAGAACGAGCCAATTTTTGATGAGTGATGAGTGATGAGAAAGAGAGGAGAGAATGAGAGTTTGATGAGAAAAGAGAGGAGAGAGGATGGGAGTTAAAAGAGATTGGACAATTTTTTATCCAATCCCCTCACATACCAAACACATTATTGGACTATTTTTAGTCCAATCTCTTGTTGCACCAAATACGGAAAACACTATAATTAATCCAATCATATCCAATTCAATCAAATCCAACCTCATATCTTAAAAATAGTTTAATCCTATCCCGCACACCAAACACACCCTTAAAGTAAGTATATATATATATATTAACAGTAATGCTACATATCTCACCTAAAATCCCACATTTTTCATCCCACTACATGTGGCATGTGAGGTGCCAAATGGTGAGTGGATATATGGGGTAGGTGAAATAAATCATCATTAATGTGTATCCACTCACCATTTGACACATCACATGCCACATATAATGAGATGAAAAAGGTGAGATTTTAGGTGGGATGTTTAGCATTATTGATATATTAACACGAAATTTTTGTGTGGGATCATTGATTCCAATTAGTTGGAATTAATTATATTCGTGCGGAATCCCACACTAAAAAGTGATATATATATATATATATATATATATTAGTCTTTCTACTATCAGTTCGTCCTGATATAAAATATATATATCATGACGAATAATGTGGATCATAGATTATAAAGAAGTTTTGACAAGTGCATATACTTGGAGTCAAAGTATGTAAATCTAACTATATCATGATAAATTGACAATAGAAAAAAAAAAAAAAAAAAATATATATATATATATATATATAGTAATTTTCCAATGATGATTTTTTACAGTGCACACTTTAAACACCTTTGAGGAAATTGCATGGAATATACTGAATCTTGATTTGATTTTTTGTATGGATAGTGAAAACATTGAAATACATTTATGGAAAAAAAAATTAAAAAATATTTGGGTGCAAGAACTAATTTTTTCCAATTTTTTTGAAAATAAAACATTTAAAAATAGGAAAATATAAGAAAAAATAGTTCTAAAATCCAAAAAAATTCCAAATTTTTACCAAATGTTTATTTTAATTTTCTTAGAATTAATACAAAAAATATCATCGAAAAACATTTGATTACATGCAATTTCATTAAAGGTACTTAAAATATGCATCTTAAAAGTCTTCATTGGAAAATTATTATATATATATATATATATATATAAACTATATTTTAATTACATCCATATAATGTTATATAGCCAAACACATTTATACCAAAGCAGTTTTAATTGGGTTAATTCGATTGCAATACTTCATCTTTCGTGCATTAATGCTTTATTAAGATCTTAACGTAGAATTGAGTACGATCCAATGCTTTATAGATCCTTTATTATCTCATATTTGATTGTTTAAAATAATAATTTATACACAATAACGATTTTTACTTCTCCAAGAAAAAAAATAACAACTTTATTATTTTTATATATAAGAACGGTCAATGACCCAACAAATGTACATGGTAGCAGAGCCACAGATTTGGGAAACAAAGTTGTTATTTTTTTCTTGGAGAAGTAAAAATCGTTAGTGTGTATAAATTATTATTTTAAACAATCAAATATGAGATAATAAAGGATCTATGAAGCATTGGATCGTACTCAATTCTACGTTAAGATCTTAATAAAGCATTAATGTACGGAATATGAAGTATTGCAATCGTATTAATCCGATTATAATTGCTTTGGTGTAAATGTGTTTGGCTATATAACATTATACGGATGTAATTAAAAAAATGTAATTTATATATATATATATATATATATGGAAAATTTTCAAGTCAGTGCGTTCTGATATAACTCCATCAGTGCGTTGGATGTGGAACATTAGATTTACATGTTTTGACTTAAAGTGTATGCACTTATCAAAACTTCTCCATAATCTATGGCCACGTGTAACGCACTGAGGAGAAAAGAACTGTATATATATGTATATATATATATATATATATAAAGTATTGCAGTGAAATTAATCAGGATAAATTCGTCATGGTCTTGTGAGATATGATTTATAATTCTTTAGTCAAACGGTTCTGAAATTGTTTTCACTATCGTCCTTATGTAACCGTTCAAAAGGACGGCCCTAACTAGATAAATAATTATGATATATATATATATATATATATAGTCTTTCTATTGTCAGTTCGAACTGAACTGATATAAAATATATCAGTTTCTTGTATATGTGCCATTGGATTTAAAAGTTGCTTTGACAAGTTCATGTAGCTAATTCAAAACATTTAAATCCAATGACAATAGAAAATATATATATATATATATATATATATAAATTGACAATAGAAAAACTATATATATATATATATATACACATATAAACACTACAGCTATGAGTAGTTATCAAGTGAATTATACTTTATTTTAATTTCAGTAAAGACTTTGATGAAATCACATCTATTTTTTATGAATTTTGATTTGAATTTGAATTTTAGAAATTTTCAAGTACTAAATACATATATTTTTTTAAAATTCAATTTTATCTTGTAATTTTTTATTACTTTTTTATTTGACCATTTTAATTTTTCAGCATTTTTTTTATATAATTGTTATTTTGTTTGAGTACCTCATCTTGTTAAAATTTCTGGGTCCGTCACTGAATATACTCCTCACACTTGCACCTAGTGGGTTCGAGTCCTTCTCATCTAAAAAAAAACTTAGAATTTATGTAATACTTAAAAAATAAAAAATAAAATAAAAATTCTTCTTGAAATGATTTTCTAAATCTCAAAAGACCAAATCTTATTTGGTAGGGAAATCTGGACAATTAACGTACGTGTCCTTTCATTCTCCATTTTTGATCGTAATTAGAAGTTGTTTTATGATAATTACCAATAACATATAAAATTAAACACTCTAAATTAATCATCATTTCTAATTTTCTATGATCTGAAGATAAAAGTTAAGAGCACGAGATTAAGTTGGTCCATTGGTAAGCCTTTCATACCCTTTTTATTTTATTTTATTTTATTTATTTATTATTATTATTATTATTATTATATTATTATTATTATAGGTAAAATCAGATTAATCTGTAGGGAAAAAGCATCACATACATTCATATGCTGGAAAACTCAGGGCATAACCATCAGGGGTGAACCCAGGAAATATTTACCGTCCGGGCTAAATTATATATAAATAGTATTTTTTTTTCTCTGTACGCATTAACATTATAAGTCAGCTATTTAACTATCAATAGTTGGATTTATCTACTGTTGTTTAGTCGATATATTATAATGCTTAATAATGGCTCACAAATTATTATACTAAATTTATTAAATTTGGTATGCAATGTGGAGAAAACTCTTGTGATTTTTTTTTCCTCAATGTATATTAATATAATAAAGTTAGTATAATATGTGCGAGACATTGATTAAGAATAAATTTTTTTTTATATAAATTTTGATGGAGGTATTTTTATTTTATTTTTTTAATAATAAGATAACACCGTTTCGTCAAAAAAATAATAATAAGATTACCCTGATTCAATAATGAACCACTCAAATATATGAAATACATTGTAAAATTTATGCATAAACAATCATTTAAACATGTAATTAAAGAAAACAATTATTTAAAGTTAAAAAATGGTTTAATTCTATAATGTTAGAAGCTATATATTATTTGTATTTTTAAAACTTACTTTGAATAATAAAATATTTATATTATATTAAAATTAGATAAAATATCATATGTTTATAATATTATAAAAACCTAGAGGTACATTATGCAATTATCCCTTTATATATATATATATTTTTTTTTCTCTAGAGGGCTGCCCGGGCAGTAGCCCAGAGCAGCCCTCTTATACATCCGCCTCGGATAACCATATATATGTCTTCATACTTACATCACATTAGGTTGTGAATTCAAACAGCATCCCATTCCAAAATCTCAAATTTATTATAATAGTTCAAAAAATAAGTAAATAAAAGTTAAGATAATCTAGTTCATTAAAACACAATATCTGAAGTGATTTTCTAATTATGAATACAATCTATTCTTAGATATTGAAATATCTTAGTTTATTATGAACAATTATTATTGTTATTTCTACACACAAAAAATTTCCCGCTATTTATAGTCAGATTTAATTTGATATTTTGTACTTAATTTTTTTAAGAAAAAATTATTCCAATGGATCGTGAACACCTTCGTCAACAGATCGCTACTATGAGGCAATCCATGTTCGATGAGGTTTTTCAATTCTTTTACGTCGTCGTTTAATATTGATGTTCAGAGATTTTCTAATTGATTTCATGAGTCGTTGTGTTCGGATATTTTTCTAAATATATCATTGCAGGGAATCCTCGATCAACATTTTATTCAACTTGAACAACTAGAAAGAGATGGTATCCCTTACTTCGCCGAGGACTTGACATCCGTATATTTCCGAGACACGATCCAACGGTTGGCTTTCGTTGAAGAGGAAATGTAAGTACACATAATTATTAATCTAAAATTCTTAAATATATATATATATATATATATATTTTTAGTTTTTCCTATTCATTTAATTAGTTCAAACTCACATAGTTTTTAATATATACAATTTATTTTTCTTTCATTTATGAGTTTTTCAGGGAGAAAACTTCATATGATTTTGAAAAGGTGGAAAGCCGTCTGTATCAGCTAAAAGGAAGCAGTGCTAGGTTATTGAAAATATAATTAAAAAAATTAGCTTAATTAGATATTCATTATATATATAGAGAGAGATAAAACAAATTAAACATATAAAATTATTGACATTTTTTATGATATTGTATTTCTGTTTGCAGCATTGGTGCCAAAAGAGTCAAAAAAGCAGTCAAGCAAGCGCTGCAATTTTTCGACAAAGGAAATATTGAAGGGTGATATTTTAAGCCTTTTTTTTTTCCATTCATTTTTTTCATCTACAATTTAGTTCTCACCTAAGGACGGTCCTGAAAACTTGTTTTTGCAACGTTACAAAATAAATCTTTAGTTTTGTAACAACACATTACATGTATCTGGTTCCGTAAAGTTACAAAACTAAATCTACTAAGTTGTTTTGTTTTGCAGGATGTCCACACTAGATAATTATTATTCATAACCTTTTCCTTTTCCTCTGAATATTAGATTTTATATAAAATTAGGATTAGATTAAATCAACTTAAATTTGTAATTTCAATATCTATCGATTCATTTGCTATCAATCCAATGGAGGAGAAGAATAGTTAAATGACAATCATTAGATTTAAATCAAATAAATAGATGAATATGGAAGTCACATAATTTAAGTCGAATTTTTAGAATTTTTATGTTGATATAGTCTGACTCATAAAAATCGAACTCTTCCCGCTCAGATATCATGTTCAAATGATTGTTAAAAATCGGAACATTCACATCTGATAATATTTATATATTAATAATCACGCAGATTTAAAGCCTCTTTCCAGCAATTGAGAAGGGAGCATGAAATTGTAAAGACTAAGTTAGGCCCCTATTTTCAGGTATGTATCATAAATCATTCTCAATTAATTTTTTATTTATTTTTTATTTTATGAATTGAAATATCAAATACATATTTATAATAATTACACTTTTTTTCCCCTTATTTGTAATCAGCTATTGAATCAACTTGAATCTGCTCCTCGAAGAAGCCATTCAAAATAATTGAAAGGAGAGTCACCAATATGAGCTTCATGTCTGCTTTACGAGCTTTGTTTTAATTTCAAAATTAAAATCAGACTGTTCTGACCGAATAAAGAGTAATGTTTAGATTTAGAATATCTTATTCGTTGTCATTAATTTGAATTTCAATATGAAATAAATTGTGTGATTTTCTTCTTAATTATCTTCTTTTTATGATTGATTGGAAGTTGGAACACAACAGAGGATAAAAAAGAAAAAAGAGATCGATATATTATTCAAATACAAAAATCAAATTCACTTATGCCAACTACTATTAATTCAATTGTAAATAAATTTTTAAGAGTAATTAATGCTATACAATCTAAAAAATTAACTCAAAATTAACCCAAAATTCAACCCAAGTAATATAGCAAATGAGTTGTCATCATAACATCACTTCATAATTTATGTGAATTTTGAGTCTTGTCCTTTTGTGTGAATTTTGAGTCTTCATAATCACCACACAAATTATAAAGTGATGTGGTGAATGATATGGTAACGACAAATAATTTGTCACATCATTTGGGTTGGCTTTTTGACTAAATTTTTTGGTTGACTAGTATTAGTGAATTTTTAATATCTGAACACATTCATCAAAAGTAAATATCACCGTTTCCCATGGAACCCTGGTGGTTATGACTATCACACTTATATCAGGAGCCGTAAGTTTGAGTCTTGCCCTTCACTCCCTCCTCCAAATCCGTAATAATTCAAAAAGTAATAATAATAATAATAATAATAATAATAATAATAATAATAATAATAATGTACTGATTTGAGTCTTAAGTTTGGGACATGTGTCAAGCAATGAAGTAGGAGGTATGCTTACTTCTAGTTAGTGTGGGTGAACAAAGTTGATCTCTTTGTTTTATATGACAACATTTCTAGTTCTACACATAGACATAGTCCTTTCAGTTTCAACCTAATCATCATGCATGTTTTTTTACTTCACTGGGCTCGGTGTCTGATGGTATACCCCCTAGACCCATACCATAAGTTTTGAGTCTCTCTTTCAAGCTTTGAATTATTGTAATATTTACAATTAAAAAAAAAAGATTGGGGTGTATATTTGATATTTACTTTTAGGGATATTATCATTTCCCCCTTGTAGTTTGCTATATTCATAAATTTACCCCCCCTTGTTTCAGAAATTGTTGATATTCCCCCTGAAAATCAAAGTATTCGAATATTTACCCTCTACCGTTAGAATTTCCGTTAAATAGACGTTTGACAGTTAAAATAATGAAAAAAATACGTTTTTACCCCTGGTTATCATTTTCTCATTTATTTGATAAAAAAAAAATTCAACCAACATTAAAAAAAATTAAAAAAAGAATATTAAAAAAGAATATTTAAAATAAAATAAAATAAAATGGTAAATTTTTTTAAAAGATATTAAAAAATAAAATTATTAAAATATATTAAAAGAATAATATTAAAAAAATAAAAAAATCAATTAAACCCTAATTCTTCCTCTCTCTCCCCACCATCCCTTCCTTTCTCTTCCACCGCTACCAATATTAACAGAAATTAAAAAAATAATATTAAAAAATAATATTCTAAATAAAATAAAATAAAATGGTATTAAAATTATTAAAAGATATTACAAAAATAATATTAAAAAAATAAAAAAAATCAATTAAACTCTAATTCTTCCTCTCATCTCTTCCTCTCTTTTTCGCCACTACCAATATTAACAGAAATTAAAAAAAAAAAAAGAATATTAAAAAAGAATATTTAAAATAAAACGGTAAAAAAATTATTAAAAGATATTAAAAGAATAATATTAAAAAAATAAAAAATAAATTAAAACCCTAATTCTTCCTCTCTCTCTCTCTCTCTCTCCCCCCATCTCTTCCTCTTTCTTTGCCACTCTCTTTTATTTTTTTGGTCTTTGGATTTGTGGAGATCTAGAATAACGTCTATTTGAATAAGATGGATGGTGGAGAGATGTTTGTGATGAAATGGATTTGAAATGGATTTGATGAAATGAATCTGATGGTGAAATAATAAATATTAAATTTAATAATAATAAATATTAAATTTAATAATAAAAAATATTTATTATTTAATTTAATATTTATTATTTAATTTGATTTTTAGGGGGAATATCAACCATTTCTGAAACTATAAAGGGTAAATTTATGAATCGGCAAACTACAGGGGGGAAAATGATAATATCCCATTGTTTAATTTAGCTTTTTAACATATTGCCTTTCTATTTTAATGGTTAAACCTCTATTTAACGGAAATTCTAACTGCAGGGGGTAAATATTCGAATACTTAAATTTTCAGGGAGATATCAACCATTTCTGAACCTAGGAGGGGTAAATTTATGAATATGGAAAACTACAGGGGGAAAATGATAATATCTCTTAATTTTACTTACAAATTGTTTTTTTTTTTTTTTTTTTTTTAAAATTCATTTTGTATGTTAGTTGTTAGTTTGATGAACTTCATTCATTTTTCCATTTATTACCGTATATTAATTTATATTCCAATTCCATTGCCAATTTTGCATCAAAAATTTTAAATTTAAATTCAACTATATTCCTTTTTTTTTTTTTTTTTTTTTTTTACACGGCAAAATTTATTAAAATGGCCCAAAAGTCAAGAAGCAAGCAAGCTACAAAGACCCAGCTAACTAAGAGACAACCAAAAACCCACCAAACAAGCTTACAGACCCAACATCCCATCCCTAAAGAAAACGTCCACCTAAACATCTCCGGGATTGTGGTAGAATTAGAGACTAGATGCTTCTTCTTTTTTGCAGTCTTCTCTTTACACCCGGACAGCTTTCTGTGGAAGTTTAACACCTCCAAGACCTTTCATAATAGGACCTAACTGGACCTTATTGAAAGAAGCCTTGATCACTTCCAAATAATTGGGCTCTTGTCCAAAATACTTTCACTTTCTGAGGCCTACTTATAATTGACCAGTTGAGTTACTTAAATGTTTATCTCCCCAATCTAATCTTCTCTTTCTATTCATTGCGCGTATCTTCTTAGGAAGTTTTGCATCAACAGATTCATCAATATCGAAGTATTCATGCTCTAGTGCACTTTGGGCAGTGATTCTTTTTTTTGGGTCCAAGCACAGCATTTTCTGGTATAGAAAAATCCAATACACAACCTCATCAGTATTTTAAATGGAAATATAAACCTATATACATGCTGGTTTTGTATAAACTTACTGAAAGAAGATCAACGCCAACTGGATCAAGATTCGGAACAAAGGTCACCAGATCCTGCAAGTAATTAATGGTGCACCATATAGAATCACGATCATGTTAGTGAAAAAAAAATACACATTAAACTGAAGCTAATTTTTTATTACCTTAGGAAACCGTAGAGGGAAAAAAGGTCTAAAATCCGGCAAAGAAAAAACTCCAGGCCAAGTGTCTTCATCTGGAGTTCCCATGATGCTTCATACAAAAGGAAGCGCATGTTAAAATTTTTTTGCTAAGATATTTAATTGTATATTGGGAATCATGCATTAAAAAAACCTGAAGATCTTGTACAATTGATCAATTTCAGACATCCCCGGAAAAAGCGGTTTCTGGTTTACCATCTCAGCAAATATACACCCAACTGACCACACATCAACTGAAGTAGAATAATTACGGGATCCTAGCAGAATTTCAGGCGGCCTGTAATGCATTGTCACCACCTATAGAGATACAATAATGGAGATTTTAAAATACTAACGAAACAAATTAAAGCCAGTACATTCATTAATATATACCTCATGTGAATATGTCCTAATAGGAACACTAAATGCTCTAGCCAGTCCAAAATCTGCAAGCTTTATAGTACTGGTACGGCAGTCTATCAGCAAGTTTTGCGGTTTCAAGTCTCGATGAAGAACCCTATGAGAATGACAGTAGGCAACACCGCATAGAATCTGACGAAGGAATGTCTACAGCAAGGATGTTAAACAAAATGTTAGAAGATGTTAAATCATCAACACCATCATAATTTGGTTTTATAGTGATCTCACTTTTATCGCATGTGGATTATTTGCAAAATCTGTACAGGAATCCATGTACTTCTTGAGATCCATGTCCAGATACTCAAAAACCAAACACATATCCTTCTCGGTGTACTGTACATCTCTCAAACTGACAATTGGATAACCATTAGCACACTTAAGATTAATGAGCTAGAGAATCAATCATCTACACATGCTGCTGTGCACGTACATACCTAACAATGTTCGGATGCTGCATTTCTTTCAAGACGGAAATTTCTCTTATTGTAGTGCTTGGCACGCCCACCTTTTCAATATCCATGCTGATCATTTTCAAAGCTACCGTCTCATTGGTGACGCAGTCCCGAGCCTTGTACACCTTACCATAGGATCCCTCACCAATCTTCCCAAGTCTCTCATACTAAAACATAGAACGATTAAGCATATATAACAGATATTAGAGCAAGAAACGGAAACATCTATAAATTAAACACGATCATTTCTCTCTCACCTGATCCATATTGATCCAATCCTGATATAATAACCACTTAGAAGATGGAATGGATATTGTGTTCTAAATTCCGGGAAGAATATAACAGATTTCAGAAAAGCTTGATCAAAATCAAAACATAAATATAACCAGTCAGCAACACTATACATGATATATAGAACACTAAGAAATCATATACACACAGAGTTAATTCACTGCAAAGAACTATAAAAAAAAAAAAAAAACAATTAAAATTGGCAAAACCAACACAAGAATTTGTCGGATTCTGCGCGGAAAGATTTTAATATTGTCCTGGGACTGTTGGTTGCATGCAAAGGTCGCTCTAACACTCTGCTCACTTGTGGAGATAATCCGGGATTTGGTTGGAGTAATTTCCAAGTGTTGTTCGACTGACTCAAAGAATGGCCTCCAAGTGATTGTTGGCATGGTGATTACCAAATATCAATTGCCATGGCAACTCTTCGTACGGACAATCATGTACCCTTCCGCCATGTAACATGTCTCTTGGCAAGAGACATGTCTATTAAATGTGGTCATATTCCTTCAGAATTATCAAGCAATCAATTTTAATTACTGAATTATTCACATAGAACCCAAAAAGTACCACGGAAAAGAGAGCGAGACAAAATCATGAACATACTGGACAAGAAAATCCACAACTCGAGTGTAAACTTTAAACATAGTAACACAAACAAAAACATGGACAAGACCTAGTCAAGATTCGTAAATATCAATCTATCAGAAGAAAATTACATAAAAATTACCTGTGAAAATTTGTTTGGACGGAAAATGGAGAAGAATTTGGGCCTTTTTTATGAGCAGACGACGCAGTATCGATTCGAAAATGAATTCTAACTAACGGTTTTTTTTCACTTGGGAGTAACTAACTTTATCTTACGTGCCAGCTTAGTCATAAACAGAGATTCAGTCTTATTTTTTAAAATTTAAGTCTCGTACCAAGTCATAGAATAGATATCCCAACTGTGGGATTAGAAAAAATTCGAACAGTGCATATACCGATCGATCTCGACATGTTTTGGTAGACACCAACTTGTTCCGTGTCAGATTTAAAAAAAAAAAAATTGAATCGTGTAAAATACATATAAAATATTGTTTCCTAAAGAAATTATATTTATCAAATATATATATATATAAAAGAGGATCATAGAATTCTATATCAAGTAAATGACTAACATGAAATTGGAAACTTTAATGGATTTGGAAACAAATTAATTAACAAACAATTTCTAATTAGGAACCAACTCTCCTCTCATGGTTTCCTTATAGAAATATCACTCATACAACTCTCTCACTCACTCTCGTTTTCATTGAAAGATTGGAGAAGAATATTCATGATGGAGAAGAGGAAGTATTTGTTCGTTGAAGAAGTTGGTGCTGGCGTATTCGGGAGAGTCTGGAAAGCTGTTGATAGATATTCCGGCGAGGTTGTTGCCATCAAGAAATTGATCCGGCAGAAATTTCATTCGTGGTAGGAGTGTTTTAGTCTGAGAGAGATCAAGTCTTTACGGAACTTGAAGCCTCTGAATATCGTGTTTCTCAAGGAACTCTTCAGGATAAATTCCAGGTTGTACTTGGTGTTTGAATACATGGAATGTAACCTTCTTCAGGTTATGAGATCAAGAAGAAAGGGTCGTCCATTCTCCGAAGATGAAGTCAGAAAGTGGTGTTTTCAGGTTTTTCAAGGCTTTCGTTTCATTCACGATAAAGGTTATTTTCATCACGATCTCAAACCTGAAAATTTGCTGGTTTTGGGAGACTTGATCAAGATTGGTGACGTGGGTTCTACTAAGAAGATCAATTCAGACCCTCCACATGCTTTTATTATCATGTCACTTTGGTATCGACCTCCAGAAGTGATGCTTTTCTCACCGAACTACAGCTACCATGTCGATATGTGGGCAATGGGAGCGATATTGGCAGAGTTGCTGATGCTTCAACCTTGGTTTCCAGGTAGAAATGTGTCTGACCAAATATCCATGATATGCAGTGTTTTAGGCAGTCCAACTATGGAGACCTGGCCCGAGGGACTTGCTCTGGCGAAGGGTGGAACTATCAATTCTCACGGTTTTCGGGTGTGCATTTCTCGTCTTTGATGCCATTCGCGAGTAAGAATGCGATTAGTCTGATCAAATCGCTCTGTTCTTGGGATCCAAGCAAGAGACCAACTGCTTCAGAGGCCTCGAAACATCCATTTTTCAAGGATTGTTACAACAACATGAATATTCCACCATCTCTTCCAGACTTGAATGATAATTCAATGAGCGTTACAACATTGGATGATGATGATCAAGTTCCGACTAATAGCAATAAAATCTTAGAGAATCCGATCGGTAAATCGAAATATGGTCCAATTGGGGAGGAAGAAGAGTACTAGCTAGCTAGTTATGTAGAATCAAGTTTGAAATTGAGTGAGGAAACTTATTATAATTACTAGTTTATGTTTTTTTTTTTTTAATTGATAGATTCATGTAACGTTTTATTTCATTGAAATTAATGAAATCAAATTATTTTTCATTATATATATTTTGAGTTTTTGTCAATGTGGTGTGACTCTCTAAGAGGAGACTCCACCACCATAGTTCAAAGCCCATGGCATGCATGTATATATATACATATATACATATATACATTGTCCCATCTTAAGTGTGGGTGTCCTCTCCCCATTTGTGGGAGTAGTAATCTGGACTGTGCTAGTAGAGCTTAATTCCTACAAGGTCCCAGCAGTTATTATACATCAAAAAAAAAAAAAAAAAAAAAAAAAAAAACCCAATTAAAATCACATAATTACATCTTCAATACATTTGTCTAAATTACAGAATTACCAGTTAATTCTACATTAATTTTTGTATATATTCTACATTAATAAATAATCTCATGATTTTGACTATAACAATTCTGGTAAGCTCGTTGAGTCAAAATGCAGCTTTAACTCACACAAAATCAAAAAATTGGAAATAATTAATTTACAATTGCAAACTAATCAACATATATTTTTCTCTTTTTATTCCTTTTCTTCAATAATCCTTTCTCTGCTAGTGTTTTCATTTTCTGCTCTTTCCGTTCTTTCGCTTTCTCATCAAACCCTTCATCCATCAACTTCATTTTTGCCACACGACTAGCATTGAAGATCTGCACATTAAAGGACAAATTTGATTTCAGTCTCGATATGCTAATCAAAGGGAAGTGTTAAGCAATTATTTCGTGTATTTAAACCAAGCCGGAGCTCCTAATGTACATCACAAGGCAATCATGTAATGTAATAGTATTTCAAATTTGAAATGAAAATTCTTTCTATATAAAGATATTTTGTGCTATCTTCGATGTAAAAATCACAGGATTGTATCCCAAGAGATCTTACCCTCTTAATGTCAGAGAGCACCTCTTGCTCTTTACATTCGAATTCTTCTACATTTTCTTAAAGCTTCTGCAATAATTACAAAATACAACATCTTTAACGGAAATTCAATATCAACATCAGTATTAATAGAGAGCGTTAATTATCCTATGTGGCTAGGATTGTTAAGAATCTTAAACTTCACCTAATCCAACTAAGGATCAAACAAAGACGTACAGCATGATTTTTAATTGAATAACTTTTTAAGATAACCACAGCATGAAGAAAGATATCCACAGCTTCATATATAGTCTCTAGTAAAATATTTCAACTTACTTGGGAAACGAAGCTCACAGATAACCCACCTCTGTCTGCTCTTGCGGTACTTCCCAGACGATGAACATAATCTCTCGGATTCCTGAAGGACAGTTAGATTCTACTGTACAAAGGTTTTCTATTTCAAATATATATATACACACACACTAAGAATTTCAGAAAATAACCTGATTATCATAGTTTATGACGAGATCAACAGTAGAAATGTCCGAATCATGACTGGCGACATCAGTTGCTAGCAATATTGAGGCTTGTCCTGATTTAAACCGATGAAGAGAAAAAAGTCTCAGACTGGGATTTAAAAGAATGCAACGCCCTGCAGCTTTCTGATCCAGCTTTTCTAGTAATAAACTTCAACGATGACAATTCTGCTCTCACGGTTATATGAAGATGATCATCGCCCTCAATTTTGTTCAGAATTCTCGGCATTCTGCAATTTATAAATCATAGCATATATTGAGGTCTAGTAGGGAGAAAAAACGAGTAAATTAATTTCAAGTATCAATACGTACCTTTTCTATATATCGTTGTTCTATGGTAGTATTTATTAGAGTTATTTATGTTATTAGTTTCTTAAGTAAGAGCAATCTTGTATTTTTGCTATTGCTTTTTTTACCTTGCCCTACTTGAGCTGTATACATATTTATATTTCTTTGCTTGCTGCCGATAATGTGAAATAAGTGCAGCTCATCTTTGTAACTTTCTTTTGCTTCATCTATGTATTTAGTTTCTCTTTGCATCTCTTTGCATTAGACTTTTCTCTCTCTTTGCATATGATTTCTTCCTTTGCATCATACCAGACTTTGCATCTCTTTGTATTGAGTAATTCACATGGTATCAGAGCTTAGGTATTGGAGAATAAGTTCCTACTGTTAGTACTCAAGTAAAGTGTTCATCTTCAGCACATTCAGTTTGGGCATCGGTTTTGAAATTTCGATGGCATTGTTGCCTTTGGATTTGTTGAAATCTTCTTGGGATTTGTTCTAGTTGCTCTTGATTGAAGTCGGGTTTGGGTTTTGTTGCGATTGCTCTTGGTTAAAGTCAGATTTGGGTTTTGATGTGGTTGCTCTTGATTAAAGTCGGATTTATCGGATTCTTGCCAAGTCTGGTGGTAAAGCTACTCTATATGCCACATTACCAATTCTTTGTAAAACTTCGAAAGGTCCAATAAACCTTGGGCTGAGCTTTCCCTTTTTTCCAAATCTGAATACACCTTTCCATGGCGACACTTTCAAGAAAACATAGTCTCCAACTTGAAACTCCAAATCGCATCTACGCTTATCGGCGTAACTCTTTTGTCTACTATGTGCCGTAAGAAGACGTTCCTTGATCAACCTGATCTTCTCTGTAGTTACCTGTACTAACTCTAGTCCCAACAGTTTTCTTTCACCAACTTCATTCCAGCAAATTGGCGACCTACATCTCCTTCCATACAATGCTTCATATGGAGCCATATCGATGCTAGCATGAAAACTATTATTATAAGCAAACTCAATCAAAGGTAGATGTTCTTCCCAATTTCCTCCTAAGTCAAGTACACAAGCTCGCAACATATCTTCCAATGACTGGATAGTTCGTTTAGACTGGCCATCTGTCTGAGGATGAAAAGCGGTACTAAATTTCAGTTTGGTGCCCATCCTTTGGAGCAAACTAGTCCAAAATCTTGAAGTGAACCTAGGGTCTCTATCAGAAACAACTGATACTGGCATGCCATGCAGTCTAACTATTTCCTGAATGAATAACTTGGCCAACTTATCCATATCGTCGGTTGTTCTTACAGCAAGAAAATGCGCCGACTTCGTTAATCGATCCACTATAACCCATATAGAATCACGGCCTCGTTTAGTCCGAGGTAAGCCAATAACAAAATCCATTGTGATATCTTGCCATTTCCATTCCGGAATTGGCAAAGATTGGAGTAATCCTGTTGGACTTTGATGCTCAATTTTTACTTGTTGGCAAATAAGACACTTGCCTACGAATTCAACAATTTCCTTCTTCATATACCTCCACCAAAATGTATCTTTCAAATCTCTATACATTTTGGTACTGCCAGGGTGTACAGTATAAGCTGACATATGAGCCTCCTCTAAAATCTCCTTTTTCAACTCAAAATTATTAGGTACACACAATCGTTTCCCAAACCATAATACTCCTTCACTAGAAACTCTAAACTCTAGTCTTCCACCCTTTTCCACCTCGCCAATGATCTTAACAAGCTCATGATCTTTTTTTGGATCTCTTTGATTCTATCAATTAGAGATGGTTGAACTTTCAAGAGTGCCAAAAATTCTCTGTCCATGGTTAATCATCTTAATACCATATTTCTCTAAATCTCTCAGTATAGACTTTTGTGTAGTGATCAACATAGCTAAACATCCCGATGATTTTCTACTTAACTCGTCGGCCACTACATTAGCTTTTCCTGGATGATAATTAATGGTACAATCATAATCCTTTACCAATTCCAACCACCTTCTTTGTCTCATATTTAACTCCTTCTGTGTAAACAAATATTTCAAGCTTTTATGATCTGTAAAGATCTGACATGTCTCACCATAAAGATAGTGTCTCCAGATTTTCAACCCAAAGACTACTGCTGCTAACTCTAGATCATGTGTGGGGTAGTTTTGTTCATGAACTTTTAATTGCCTTGAAGCATAAGCAACTACCATTCCATTTTGCATCAATACACACCCCAAACCTTTCCTTGAAGCATCACTGTAGACAACATATCCATCTCCGCCAGATGGAATGGTCAAAACTGGAGCAGTGACTAAACAGTTCTTGATTCTTGAGTTCTTGGAAACTCTTCTCACATGCTTCATTCCATTCAAACTTGACATTTTTTCTCGTCAATTGAGTTAATGGGGCAGCTAAACTAGAAAAATTATTTACGAAACGCCAATAATATCCTGCTAGACCTAAGAAACTTCTAATCTCAGTGACCGTCGTCGGTCTACTCCAATTCGCGACAGCTTCCACCTTAGCGGGATCAACGGAAATTCCTTTTCCTGATGCTACATGCCCCAAAAACACCACTTGATCCAACCAAAATTCACATTTCTTGAATTTCGCGTAAAGCTTCTTCTCTCGAAGAGTCTGAAGCACAATCCTCCAATGCTTTTCATGCTCCTCCTTGCTTTTAGAGTATATAAGGATGTCATCAATGAATATAATAACAAACTGATCCAAATATGGTTGAAAAACTCTATTCATTAAGTCCATGAAAGCCGCTGGAGCATTAGTTAATCCGAATGGCATAACTAAAACCTCATAGTGTCCATATCGAGTTCGAAAAGCGGTCTTTGGTATATCTCCACTTCTAACTTTCAATCGATGATACGCTGATCGTAAATCAATCTTAGAGAACACTTTCGCACCATGTAATTGATCAAAAAGATCATCAATCCGAGGAAGGGGATACTTGTTCTTGATGGTAACTTGGTTCAACCGACGATAATCAATACATAACCTCATAGTACCATCTTTCTTCTTCACAAATAATACCGGAGCTCCCCAAGGGGACACACTCGGACGAATAGCTGGGTTTTTAACTCCTTTAACTCAACCGGTGCCATCCTATATGGAGCCTTAGAAATAGGGGTTGTACCAGGGGTCAATTCTACATTAAATTCAATCTCTCTATCAGGTGGTAAACCAGCCAAATCTTTAGGAAAAGCATCGGTAAAATCTCGGACGATAGGAACCTCCATAACAGAATTCTCCTTATTACAATCAATCACTACATTAGCCAAAAACCCCTCACAACCTCTTGACAACATCTTAGAGGCTTTAATCATAGAAATAAATCCCCTAATAGGTGATTTCCGTGTAGCCTGAAACCGAAACTCTGCTTGACTAGGAATATGGAATACAATATCCTTGGTGAAGCAATCTACACAAGCATGGTAACCTGATAACCATTCCTAGGATTACATCGAAATCATGCATATCCAAGGGTAACAAATCTACGTAGAATTCTCTACCATCAAAACTTATGACGCAAGCTTTATAAACTATATTCACTGCCACACTATCACCTAAAGGAGTAGCAATCGACAAATAATAATCCAGCAACTCAGCAGGCTTATCTGAATAAAGAGCAAATTTGCAAGAAATAAAAGAATGTGTAGCACCAGGATCGAACAATACTTTAGCATCCCTAGAAAACAAGGATAAAGTACCTGACGCCACATTATTAGAAGCATCTACATCCAGCTGCGTGATGGCAAAAACTCGCCCCTGAACCTTCTGCCTTTTCGCCTGACCTCCATCTGTTGAGGTGCCATTACCAGTACCGCGATTCTTTGGGCAGTCCTTAACAGAATGCCCCACCTGTCCACATCCAAAGCAAGCCCCTGAAATACGGTAACATACCCCAGGATGCGCTTTGCCACAATGTTGACAAGGTGTATATACTCTCTGAGAAGATTCACTCTCATTTCCAAATCCTTTTTGACTAGCTCCATTGTTGCCTTGCTTCTGCGGTTGTTTCCCCTGTTTGCTATGGTCTCCTTTGTAAGGTCCCCCTGACTTCTTCTTTTGATGTTGATCTCGAACTGCTTGAGACTCGACTAGGTACCTTTCAGCAATCATGGCTCGATCCACGAAGTCAGCATACAAATTCAACTTGAGGATTGACAACCGAGATTTAATGCCCGGGCGAAGTCCTTCAAAGAACCTTCTACACCTACTAGTTTCAGTAGCAACCAATGTAGGCACGTGATGTGACAATGAGTTGAATATTTCTTCATATTCAGCCACTGACTTTGATCCCTGTATAAGACTAAGAAAATCTGATTCCATCTTATCATGCACACGATCTGGGAAATATTTTTCGTTGAAAGCTACCAAAAACATGTCCCATGTGATGGGTGCATTGGCAGTATCAGGTGTTGTATCCAATCGTGCCCTTATAAGGCGAGAAGCAGCATCCCACCAGTGATCTGCCTCATTCTGCAATTATCATCACAACCAATCGCTACAAATATCTTCTCCAGATGTTTCAACCAAGCTTCGGCCACTAAAGGGTCAGAACTCCCTTTGAAAGTAGGGGGTCCCAACTTCTTGAAACGCTCCAAAGTGTTCGCTTGCGCTTCGTTAGCTGGTTGAGCAGGTAATCCAGTATTTGTTCCTCGTCTTGGAACTTGCCTATCCCGAGCTAGATCCTCAATCAATCTATACTGATTCTCCAAGATCCTAGTTAACAATCCCATTGTCGGATTAGCCGCCTCTTCAGCCATCTGACGAATAGTGGGGTTATTGTCCCCAACTGCAGCCTGAGTGTCATCTGAATTTCTAAGAGTTCGACGTGTCATCTTTGTCTACACGTGTCAAGACCAACACTTACGGAATAGAATTACGAGGATTTATTATCCAAAGCATTCAGTATCTTTAAAATGCCAAATTAACATAAGCGTACAGCTTTAAATTTTTTTATAAATAACATTTCTAGAATCTTTTAAAACTAACAATAAATAAAAATAAAAAGAATGAATTAATCATATCAAGACAGAATACCAAATCATTTAACAATAAATTTGCAGACCAAGTTCATTCTAAGTACTAATAAAGTTTGTCTTCACTTTTCTCTCAGCGGAAGCTTTACTAATTATTGGAATCTCTAATCTAAAAGGTAATGGATCCAAGCTAAAAGGTTTATCATCATTTGTACTAGCACTATATCATGCCTTAAAATACTGACCGTGAGAAACTAAGAATATTGAAACCTAGTAAAAATACAGATATAAAATTTTAGAACCTAACAATACTGATTGTAAAATATTGGAACCTGTCTATTATCTATAACTATCACGCAAAAGTCCATAGAATCCCAAATCTAAGGCTCTGATACCAAGTTGTAACACCCCAAAACTCAAAGAGCAATAAATGACTTTGATATGGAATGTTCTATCATAAACCATAAATTAATTCCCTAAAGAAAATTGATTATTATAAAATACCTCCAAATAAATCATTCTCCAAACGAAAATATATCTCCTAATAAAACCAATACAAGGGTCCAAAACGACCTAAAGGAAATTAAAACAATACCGAGAATCCTAAATTCAAATTCTAAGTAACAAAATAAAATGGAACCGTTACATAAAATCTCAATCACTTCTAACTCCAAGTCTATCGCTCTAGTTGTAAGCTCTTAAGAATCTCTGTCTGCAAAAAGTTAAATGACAAGGGGTGAGCTGTCAACATAATAAGCATTGCATAATACACAATCGAAAACATTTATAAAAAATATCAAAAAGCTTTTAAAGAGTATATAAAAACAAAGATCAAATATTCATATACAAGTAAACTTGTAAAAGTAATATTTTTATTGTACGATAACGATTAATAATGTTTCATAAAAATAAGCTCAAGTCAAAATAGTGTCACCAATACCCCCGGTGACCCGGCCATTTACATTTTAGAAATTGGTACAATACCAAAATCATAACATTTCATTTGTCGCACGCGCTGCAACTACATTTTCACCGGTGATTACCATTCATTTACTACTGACTTTGAGCTAAAACATTACTTTCAAAATATGTATATAATAATACATTTGCGTTACTAACGCACAAAAGAATGGAACATATAAACTTTTAAACAAGACTTCAAGTAAGACAAAACTCATTTAAAGAATTTGGATAAATAACAGTAACAAATATATAAGTAGAAAAATATGAGTTTACATAAGTATAAGCATATATATATATATATATATCGTTTTAGAACATAATAATATAATAATTAAATTTGTTTCATAAGCAAAGTATATATCTTTCTTTTTGCAACCACATACTACGTAAAAACCACTTACCTTGAAAGATAGCAAGTTTAATGCTTCATTAACGATTTGGAAAGTCAAACGCGGAATCTAAACATTTAGAATAATAATCCTTCAATCAAATTAACCAAATAAAAGGAATCTGACTCCACTTCTTAGAAGAAAATACATTTTTATTCATTTTATTGAAGAAACTCCAGTAAAATAGATTTTAGTGCTCAAACATTAGTGATTTGAAAATCTTAAGGGCCTCAAAATATTTCAAAACTTAGTCAATAGACCTAAACATCAGATTACTAACTTGCCTCAAAATATCAGAATTTAATCAAACACCTATGAATTTCTATAATTTCCTAAGTACACAAGGGTCACTCTTGACAACGTAAAATTCGATCTTCCAACCATACTTCGTATCAAAGTTTAACAACCCTACATCCCATGAAAAATTCCAGAATTTTATTTCTAGACAAATATACCAGTAATGTATCTCAATACTGAAAATAATAATTTTATCCCTCTCCGTTTTAGAATTAAAATTCCTACGACACCAAGAGATCATGACTATCAGCCTAATTGTTATGGCTTGAACATCAAATATACCCACCGAAATAAAATAATTACATATCACTAAAATTCATAAAATTTTATATCCAGGTTCGATTATATCTCTAAAACCATAGTACCGAAAATCAGACCTAAATACCACCCCAATATCAATTTAAAATTACTCTAATACCACAAGGTCAGTTTGACTATTCAGAAAATCTGCATATGAAACCGATTTAGAATTAAAATCTTCCTAAGATAATCACCATCCAAAATTCCAAAAATTATAATACAAGTTGATATATAAGTCTATTATTCTCATACTAAAATTTACCATCAACTGCAACCTGTTAGCACATTTAAAATAATCAACACTAAGCTGCTCCACCAATAATAAAATAACTCAAAATTGCAACCTACAATAACACTCACATTTGAACTCTTTAATGAACTCCAAAATCCATGCATTAAAACATCTCCGTCCAAAACTAAAATCGAACAATTGATAGAGGCCCAATCTTTGTTAATGAGATATTTTTTTTAAAAAATAAACAAAGAGTTTTGAGAGACATTAAAACTGTAAATAAATATCTAAAGAGAAACAAAGTTTAAAACTTTACCTGGAAAAACGATGGTTTTCTATATTCTTTGCTTTGTTATCGAAAGAGAAGAAAGCGTAGAGAAATAATTGAGAGTTGGATGTATATATATCAATGTGTTAACAATTTGATAACCCTATATGTAAGTAAGGAGTTTGTGGTTTTCTCCAACTAAACCACCTATCAATCCTAAATGAATTAAACTACTAAACTAACGATAATGCTTATGCTATTATCTATTATTATTATTATTATTATTATTATTATTATTATTATTATTATTTTGAACAGCCAAATTCATCAAACGAAGGCCCAACAAAGGCAAAGCAGACTTGCCACAATATAGCTAGCCAAAAACACAAAGAAACATAGCATTAGCACACAGCCACAAGACCAGAAACAAAACAAAACAAGACCACACACAGGGCAAAAACGCAACAGCCCAGACTAGGCCAAAACACAAACACAGTTTATGAATTTCAGGTCTTACAACAGTGTACAAAGGTTTTCTATTTCATATATATATATATATATAAAGAAACTTCAGAAAATTACATTGGAATATCATAGTTTATGACGAGATCAACAGTAGGAATGTCCAAACCAGGACTGGTGACATCAGTTGCAAGCAATATTGAGGCTTGTCCTGATTTAAACCGATGAAGAGAAAAAAGTCTTAGAGACTGGGATTTAAAATAATGCAACGCTGCAGCTTTCTGATCCAGCTCTTCCAGTAATAAACTTAAACGATGACAATTTCTCCTCTCACGGTTAAAAATCAATACACATGCAGATATTGAAAATTATAGCAAGTTTTTTCAAGATAAAAAGTAAACCTATACATTACACAAAGCTCAAGCTAAATTCAGTACATTGATTGAAAGAATTGATACCTGCATGTGGAGACAAATATGATGGCAGAGCGAATACCCATATCTTCCATTTTAGATAACATATACACAAGATAAACATCCTTCACTTTCTTAGGCATTTTAATAAACTTCTGTTTAAGAGTGTCAACCGTCTTGAAGCCTTCATATGCTTCATAAAAGTACGCCTTATTCGAAGAGAGCTCAAGCAGTGTTTGCAAGTCACTAGTCATTGTTGCAGAAAATAATAGAGTTTCCCGACTCTTCGGCAAGCACTGAAATGCCACTCTCAATTCATCTTCAAAGCCAGCATCCAACACTCTATCTGCTTCGTCCAATACTAAAAACTAGGCACCGTAAAAAGAATGTAATTAAGTAGTTTTTCGAATAATGGCAAAAAGAAGACACACTATATACTCCATTCTAAGTGCACAAACATATTTTAATTAAAGTAACAAATATAAATTCTTAATCACTTTTTCATTCCAAAAACGAGAGCATGAAAGTCAAGGTTTCAATGCGACATTTCTCAATATCCCTAGATGATGCAACCCCTACAACTCTAACCACCAATAAGGCAGCACCATTACAATACTCCTCAACTCCATTTCTTAAACTTCCACAAACCCTTCTTGAATTCTCATAGTAATAACAACAGATAAAAACATTAGGATTTAGGACAATAAGGTTGCAGAATCAAGTCTCAACTACAATCAAAGTTTCTATCATAAACAAAGAAGCAACATAAATCATGCTAAACAATGCAAATGTTGATAAGTACTAAAAACCAACATCAAATCTTAAACCCCTATAATCAGAACCAATAGTAAGGCATAACTCTTACAATACTCCATTTCTTAAACTTCCACAAACCCTTTTTCGAATTCTCATAGTAATAACAACAAATAAAATCATTAAAACAATGAGGTTGCATACTAAACTACAATAAAAGTTTCTTTCTATCTTGAACAAAGATACAACATAAACCATGCTAATCAATGCCAATGTTGATTGGTAATAAACACAAAAAGAACATCATATTGTAAAAATCTTTGTCCTTTTCATTATACTTCGGTTTCGAAAACATGAAAACCCCAGCTCCCTCAATACTTAAACTACAATAAAAGTTTCTATCTCGAGCAAGATAAAACATATATAATGCTAAACAATTCCAAATGTTGATCACCACTAAACATGAAACGAACATAATATTGTAATTTGTAAAAAACTTTGTTCCTTTCATTATACCTTTGTTTCTGAAAACACAAAAAACCACAGCTCCCTCAATACTCAACTACAATAAAAGTTTGTATCTTGAGCAAGATAATAAAACATAAAGAATGTTAAAACATGCCAAATGTTGATCATCACTGAACACGAAAAATTGAAAACGAACATATAATCGAGAAATTTTATCTTTTTTTCTTATACCTTAGTTTTCGAAAACACGGGAGGGATATGGGGATCCTCCTCGAGCAGAACCTTAATCTGACCAGGAGTAGCAATAACCACGTGAGGCCTACCCACCAAATTCCTAGCTTGACTCAACTTGTCCATGCCACCAACCACCACCTCGCACCTCAAGTGGAGGCACGACCCGAGAGCCCTGAACTGCTCCGCCAGCTGGAACGCCAACTCCCTCGTCAGCGTCACCACCAGCGCCAACACCCTGTATGGGTCCTCCGCCAGCAGCTGCAGTATTGGCAGCGCGAAAGCCGCCTTCTTGACGCTACCGGTCAGCCTGAGTACGTCGTGGCCTTCCAGAATCTTGGGAATGCAGTGGGACTGCACCGCTGTCGGCCTCTTCATCCCTAGCTCCTTGCACGTCATATGCTTCATAAAAGTACCCCTTATTTGAAGAGAGCTCAAGCAGTGTTTGCAAGTCACTAGTCATTGTTGCAGAAAATAACAGAGTTTGCCGACTCCTGGGCAAGCACTGAAATACCACTCTCAATTCCTCTTCAGAGCCAGCATCCAACACTCTAACTACTTCATCCAATACTAAAAACTAGGCACCATAAAAGATAGGGGAGGCACGACCCAAGAGCCCTGAACTGCTCCGCCAGCTGGAATGCCATTCTGAAACAGAAGTGCCATTTTGAGGCAAAGATGATGCCGAACTGTGAAGATTGCAATAATAAATAGTAGTCTCTCATCAGTTGAAGGAAAATGAAATGAACCTTATTCCAGCTTGTATTTGAAGCATGACCTCAAATTTTCATCGGATCTCCAGACCTTCTGTAATTATAAATCATAGTATCAGTGTATATATATTCCAAACTATAACTCAGAATAACCTGTACATCATTTTCTTTATTGTACTATATATATTATAATCTAACCATTACAACATTTTCAAACCTGCTTTTAGACCCTTCTCTGTTATAGAGAACTAATATAAAATCATTCCATTTGAAAAACAAAAATAAGAATGCTTTGTTTCACAAGTAATGCATCAAACAAATCCAGAGTAGGGCCACAACGAGAGTGGAAACAGTACGGCCATCATGACTACATTGGTGAAATAATTATTATTTTGGAAAGCTAAAGCAGAGAGAGTTAAGGTAGCAGAGAAAATTCAATTAGAGAACATGAGACATAAACTTACCTTATTCTAGCATTCATACGAAGAAGATCATCGCTCTCAATTTTGTTCATAATTTTCGGCATTCTGCAATTTATAAATCATAGCAAATAATGAGGTCTGATTGGGAGAAAAGAGCAAGTAAATTTCACGTGCCAATGCTTACCTTTTCTATATATCGCTGTTCTATGGTAGTATTGAGGTCGCCTTCCCAACATCCTACATCCTCTGTTTCTCCTATTTTTAGTGTATGTAGTCTCGGTGTGCTTACGACTCCTCGAGAAAATAATTTCATATTTGGGCATCGTATCACTACTTGTTGCAGGGATGGAAATTTGATAGTGCAACTCCCCGAGTGGAAGATTGTAAGACTTGGTAAACCATTAAGTCCCAAATATTCCAGCTGGTTGAAAATGATCTGACCGATTGCTTCACCTTCTTCATGTGTTATGATTTCTTCTATCATTTCACAATCAGTTATATCCATTCTTGTAAGTTGAGTGAGACTTTCAGCTACTGAGGGTGACATTAAATTGAGCAATCCACCACATTTGTCTACTTCCAAAGTCTTCAAATGTTTGAAAGTCAATGAGAATGACATTAAACTTGTTAAGTTGCCACATTGATTTAGTTTTAGACTTTTCAGATTTTGAAAAACTTTGCCAGATTCAAAACTTTCCTCCCACATATGCAGGTCAGACAATTGAAAAAGCTCTAAGCAGCTCAATTTACTGGGCGACTCGGCATGTTTTTCCTTACAGCCAAGCCCTTCACATAACAATAATTCCTTGAAAAAACCTTTATTAACACGAAGTGTCTCAAGGTTGGGCATTTTGTGAAGAAAACAAGATGGACAAATAGCAGTTTCCTTAAAAGGGCCTACCAACCCAAGGCAATTTAGCTTGCACAAGTACTCTGAAAACTTTCCATGTAACATCTCTTTGTGAATGCAATTCCAATCCACTAACAGACATTCCAAGCTAGGGAATGCATCCTAGAAAATACACCAAAGTATTAAATAAATTTTAGTTTCCAAATGTTAAAAAAAAAAAAAAAAAAAATTGTTAGGGTTCATACCTTCTCAACTAAGAACAGGGGCTGTCCAGTTGGGATCTCATGTCGGCCCTCCCCATGGCTCAAAACATGTGAAGCAAGTATCTCCACTTCATTGCAATTCCACACTACTAACCTCTTTAGAACTGGCAATTCTGAAATATATGATCCCTGATAGAAACTTTTGAGTCTTGATAGATTCCACAGATTCAACTCTGTTAATTGAGGAAAGAAAAACCTAAGGACTGTTTCAACTTCTACTGTGTCATCCTTGGCAGTAATTTCATCCATCATGCAACTATTTATAGTAAGCTCTTCAAGTTGAACAAAACCTCCAGCTACTGAAGCTGGAAAGAGGCTTTTCAAACTATCACAATATTTAACAGATATTGAATGTAGATTCTGATAGGATAGAATAACTCGGGAGTCTACATTCCATACATGCTTCAGCTTTGGCAAATCATGTATCTGTAATGTTCTCAGCTGAGCTGCTGCTATAGTATGTGCTTTCTTGCTACCGAGAGCTTCGAGTTCAAATATCTCCTCTACCGAATAACAATTTTGTACTTCCAAAATCTCCAGTCTTTGGAGTCTTCCAAGCATATTAGATGGGAAAACATTCAATAGGTTATTGCAACCATATACCTTGACTTGTTCTAATTTGCTGAAGGAATCCGAAAAGAGTTGATCGAGCCATATTTTTCTTAAGTTATCCATCTCCATTATTGACAATTTCTTTATATTAAGGAGTCCCACCTAAAGAATTCAATTAATTATATTGCATTATTAACAACCCAACTAACCATACACAATTAAAGATAATATGAAATTTAATTTAGATTTTAATTAAAGAAAAACAAATTTATCCAATGGTGTGAATAAAGCAAGAAGAAAAGATGTGAAGCAAAAGAGGAACAAATCACCTTTTCATCAAAGAGAAAATGAATGTTAGCCTGGAGGTTCTCCTTTGAGTCCATTCCACTACATTCCTCGCTTGCAGTCATGTTTTGTTCCATTGAGGAGCGCAGATCTATTAAATTCCTGTTGAAGTAGTAGAATCTTGCGAGTTTTGAAAGATTACGGAGGGTCAGATCTTGTAGATTAGGAAACAGCAGCACACTTGACCCTTTTTCTTCTTCAACAATTACCGCTTCCATAAGCTTACAATCAATTATCTCAAGAATTTTGAGTTGGACTACACTATTAGCCATAGAAGATGAAAATAAATATTTTAAATCACCCAAACCGAAAATGCACAAGAATGTCAAATTGTGAAAGAAAGAAGACGTTGCCAGAAGTTTGCTGTGCCATATCACTTCTGAGCTGATAGAGTTCAGTTTCAACAGCCTTAAGGGTGGCAACGAAACCTGCAGATTAAATTTCTTGTTTCAATGACTTTCACTTGCACTATTATTTTATCCAAGTTCAAAGTCATTTGAATTTGAATTATCAAGTCATATAAACATATGGATTTTCTACCAACTCTGCAGAAGGAAAAAAAAAAGTCACCTTTTTGTCCAATAGAGGATATACGTCAGCACAAGAGCTTGTTGCTTCCTGTTCTTTTCGTACTGTTATGTTTTCACATGTGGAACTAGAGAAGAACATTTTCAACCTAGGACAATCCAGAATCCAAAGTGCTTCCAAGGAGGGGAATTCAATTGAATTTCCGGAGCCAAATCCGGTGAGCTTCGGAAGACCTTCGAGCTGCAGAAAATTTAATTTGGGGAATATCATATTAATTATTCTTTCTTCTTCTGCCGATTCTTCAATGTTAATTATTCTTTCCATTGACTTACAGTTCCGTATCCTTAGTTCTTGTAGTTGCACAAGACTCTTAACCATGGAAGACAAAAACAGAAATTTCAAATTATTACACTCCTCCACGGTCAACTTTGCTAAAGTTTGACATCAAGAAGATACAGCTGGTAGTTGATCGAGCCATCTGCACTCAATGTTAATTGAGCACAATTTCAAGTTCTCCAACCTTGGGAGCAGAACCTGCAAACACAATTTTACTTTTTAGTTTTTATTAAAGGGTTTAAAAGTAAGGTCTATAGGTACAAGAAGTACAAGAAAACATACATTTTCACTGAAAAAAGGGATGAAGTCCGGATCATCTTCAGCAAGGATTTCTTGGAGTCTCATATCAGGTGTAATTGCATTGAAGCCAAATCTAGTGAGACGTGGTAGGCATTGTAGCGTCAAGGTGCGCAGTTGAGTGAACTCAATCTTACTAATCTGTTCATTTTTGTGGACTTGCCTGCTTTCCATGAGAACGATCTGTTCTAGTTTCCTGCAATGAGTCACTTCGATTTCTTGAAGCTGCGAAAGGTTTCCGGCCATGGGCAATGTGAGATATTTCAATCTATCACATATTCCGACTTTCATGACTTTTAATTGGCTGAAAGACTCTGCTGTAAGTTGGCCATGATATATGTTCTCCAAATTGATCAAATTATGAACGACTAATGACTCTAGCCTCTGGGGAAAGATACTGCATAGTCCCCATCCAACTGAGTTGATAATATACTGTATCTGGGAAGCATTCTGTATATGAAGATGCTTCAATTGTTGGAAACCTTCCCCATGAAGTTCGTGAAGAACATTCTTACCGCCTTTCGGTTCATCCAGATAGAGATCTTCAGCTCTATTCAGCAAAAATTTAATCCCATCACTTAGAAAAAAGCTATTGTTCAATTTGAGTTTCAATGTCCTCGAGGTTTCATATTTACCGGACCAGCTCCATACATCTCCAATAAATATTCTAAATCTTTCCAGCTTCCTAGAGAACAAGTCGTGAGGCATAGTCTGGGAATCAAGAACATGTATTTCTAAAGTTGTTAGCTTGGACAATTGCTTCAACTCAGTAAGACTTGCATTACTTTGTCCTTCGACATCCCATTGAACAAAGCTGTTAGCCATATAGAGTTCTTCTAACCGTGCCAAGCTTGATAAGACATTTGGTGTGATTACTTTAAATTTGTAACAATGGCTTAAATCTAACAACTTTAAATGAGTCAATTGTCTAAGTTCACCAGGCAACTGCTCAATTTCTGAACAAAAAAAGCTCAGAATTTCTAATTTCTTTAGCTCCCCAATAATTGTGATATCTCCAATCAAGCAATGATCCAAACATAAGGTTTGAAGGTTTGTTAGCCTGCTAAGCGATGAAGGTAAGGACAACAAATGAAATCCAGTCAAATCTAAAACTTTTAGTTCTTTAACCCCGTCAAAAAAGGCATCTGGAATTTGTAAAGAAAGCTTACTATCTGTGCCCAAACAAAGGAACTCAAGTTTCGGAAATTCCAACCTTTCAGGAAGCTCATAATTATCTCCGTGAAAAGACACAACAATTGAATCTTTTGGCAATTTTTCCCCCAGCGTTTGTCTTATGCTAGTAACATTTTGGTTCTTAAACATGAGCTTGTCCTTGGAGGATGCAATTGAAACTGCAACAGCTTGAATGATGTCATGCATTTTAACAAAGTCCTTAGCATTACCATCCAACAACAAACATGAAGCTTTGAGGTTACCGATCAATGAATGCATTCTATTCCTTGCTTCTTCCAGCGTATCAACATCTTTAAACAAACCCAAACCCATACTATATTTGAATAAGTCACTAGTATGTGAATCACGACCTGGAGTATTTAGACACAAAGCAGGAAAAATGATTGTTCTTCAGACCCCAAAATATTGTAACTCAATTCTATGGTGGAGTAAACACTTTTCTCCATTCCTTTGATGGGCTTTGGATTAGACCTTCTTAGCCATTGCAAGGCATTCTTCCAATCAGCAACATCTTTATTTTTCAAGGCGTTTGCAATTGTTGTAATTGCAATCGGTAAGCCAGCACATTTTCTAACTATCTCAACTGCAATACGGTCGAAATCTGGTTTTTCTCTTGAATAACCGGCAATCTTCCAAAATAAATTCATTGCTTCTATATCAGATAAGACGTCAACATAGAAGTTCCTCTGAGTATTCATATCATTATGTAATACATCCAGATCTCTACAAGTCAACAATAGTTTGCATTTCTTCTTGTAAGCATTTCTTCCTCGTTCTTCTACCTCTTGAGCGACACTTCCTCTCTCATCATCCAAAGAAGGAATCCCAACATCATCCAGATTAAGTTTCTCCCAAATGTTATCTAAAATAACAAGAACATTGGTTTCTTTCTTCAACCTGTCGTGTAAACGAGCAGCTCTTCCGGATAAACTCTCCTCGTGAAATTCAAGACCTAGCACATCAGCAATTTTCCCTTGAATATTTTTTACATCGAGAGTCTGTGTCACATCTGCCATAACTACAACATCAAATAACTTGTCTTTCAAGACTTGAGCAGCAACTCTTTTGACAAGCGTGGTTTTACCCACACCTCCCATGCCGTACACTCCAATCAAGTTGACATCTTCATCAGCTAATGCCATGATAATCTTCTCTAAAACCGGCATTCTCGAACCAAAGTGTTCATAGCCTCTGGCATAGACGGATTTCATTCTTTGAACGGCAAGACTGTGTGAAACATCCTTAAAATTTTCTTCTGCCAACAGGCCGACCCCATCCCTTGCTGTCTTGGCTGCTTTCTTGCTGAGTGAGTAACGAGAAATCAGATTAGGACAGAAGCCAATCGAACACAGCTTCTTCTTTGCTCTGTCTTCTTCACCATCAATAATGGATTTCACGACTAGTTGGGCTGCAAACGCATCCACACTATTGAGCCATTTCTCAACATCCTTTTGGATCTCATCCCCTTGTCTCTTGGCCGTGTCAACGGAATGCTGCACTCTGTCCCTTGCATTTATCAGCTCCTCCATGTTGCTCTCGTACTTGAACGGATAACATATATGCTTTCCAATCGGAACAACCAACAACTCTGCAACTTTTGCTGCAATGGAAATAACTATCTCTGCCATTTCCTGTTTCTTATCACTCCTTGCTTTCTTTTATCTGTCTTTTTTTTTTCTCCTCTCTCGTCCTTTTTAATAACAAGCAGAGCAATAATTTTTTTTTTTTTCTGGAGATACTCGTTCTTGAAAAAGCAGAAATCTAGAAGAAAGTTCTATAAGCTGAATGATTCAAAACTGACTACTGATACAAATGAATCGAAGTAGCTAGGCAAACAAAAAAGAAGCAAAATTGATAGTTTTTTTTTTTTTTTTTTTTCTTTCTGATGATTTTCAATTATTTGTTACAACTACTTTTTTTTTTCCTTAGAGGAGCTCTTGAAAAGCAGATATCTAGAAAAATAAACAACTGATACAGATAATATCTAAAAAAACAAGACCAACAAAGAAGAAGAGAAATTAATAGGTTTTTTTTTTTTTTTTTTTGATGTGAGAGTTAATACAAACTGCAGATCAAAGCTAACAAAATGAAGAACAAACAGTGACAAGAAAGAGGAAAAAAAGAAGAAGGACGTTACAAGTTGAGAGCAAAGTGCACCTCTAAGTGTTTGTATCTCAGAGCAAGTTGAACAACAGAAGATGTAATTGGACTGGCAAGTGAAGAACAAAGTCTCTCGATGGTTTCGAGCAATAATCACTGGACAAGAGAAAATTTTGAAAGATTTAGAGCAACAACTTGTACTTGATTCTCAAAAATGTTTCCAAGATCAGAGTTTTTGCTGTTTAATAAAGATTGTAAGTCAATGACCATGGGGGCCATGAGCCTATGAACGATATTTTATAGAAATTTGGATATCCACGTATATTTAAAAGGTCTTTATAGAAATTATGAATATCCACGTATATTTAAAAGGTCTTTTATAGAAATATGGATATCCAATGAATTGGAGACCAATTTTTCATTTGATTGTCTATAAGGTTTAGCTATATACCGTATAAAAAGCAAGTGTATTGACAATGTTAATATGTCACCATTTTTTTTAAATGTAAACCATAGTTGCATCGGAGATACTCTACAAGATCTTTCCCCAGGTCAGAGGAATGTAGTTAGATTGGGACCCACCCAATTCCCGACACAAAATAAAAAAAATTCAAACGATTTTATTATTTTAGTCTGTCTTTGATAACTTTTTTAACTGTCTTTTTTAATTTTCATTAGCGTAATCCCTGTATTTTTAAAAGTCCATTAATTTGTTCCCTCTAACAGGATTTTTTAACGGTCAACCCTAATAAAAATAGTAAATTGACCATTTTATCCTTATCTTAAAACAAATGATTTAAAAGTACTATTTTAACCTCTAACTTTGTCAATTTTTATAATTTAACCTAACCTGTAATTCAATCATATTTTATGTATAACCATCATCCATTTTTATCAACAACGAGTATCTCACGATGAATAAATAATTTCATGATTTTGATTTGAGTATAACAATTTTGGTAAGCCGCTAATACAAAATGCAACTTCAATTCACACAAAACTAAAAAATCGGAAATAATTAATTTATAATTGCAAACTAATCAGCATATATTTTTCTCTTTTTATTCCTTTTCTTCTATAATCCTTTCTCTGCTAGTGTTTTCATTTTCTGCTTTTTCCGTTCTTTCGCTTTCTCATCAAACCCTTCATCCATCATCTTCATTTTCGCCACACGATTAGCATTGAAGATCTGCACATTAAAGACCAAATTTGATTTAAATCTCGATACGCTGATCAAAGGGAAGTTTTAGTTAAGCTATTCGTGACTTCCTGTATTTAAACCAAGCTGGAGCTTTTAATGTACATCTCAAGGCAATCTATAATGTAATGTATGACAAACTTTAAACTGAAACGCATAAAGACCAATCTATCATTGATGTAAAAATCCAATAATCAAAAGTAAAACTAGATAAATCACCGAATTGTATCCCAAGAGATCTTACCCTCGTAATGTCCGAGAGCACATCTTGCTCTTTAAATTCAAATTCTTCTAGTTGCTTTCCAAGATCAGCTTCGATTGCATGAAGGAGAACTACATCGTTCTGGAAAAAGCCAATGTCCGTTAAGCAAGCAATATTAGCATAATGTATAACATAATTACAAAATATAACATCTTTATCTTAAATTCGATATCAACATCAGTTTCAATAGACGGCGTTAATGATCCTATGTGACTAGGATTGTTTAATCAAATAAATTAAGAATCTTAAACTTTACCTAAACCAACTAAAGATCAAACAATGACAACATGATTTTTAGTTTAATAACTTTTTAAGATTATTTAAAAATCAAATGACACTGAAAAGAGGCATGAAGAAAGATATCCACATATCCACATATCCACATATCCACAACTTCAGATATAGTCTCTAGTATATTTCTTAAACTTGGGAAACGAAGCTCACAGACAGCCCACCTCTGCCTGCTCTTGCGGTAAGCCACACATGATGAACATAGTCTCTCGGATTCCTGAAGTAGGGACAGTCAGATTCTACAGTGGACAAAGGTTTTCTATTTCAAATATATATATATATATATAAAGAAACTTCAGAAAATTACATTGGAATATCATAGTTTATGACAAGATCAACAGTAGGAATGTCCAAACCATGACTGGCGACATCAGTTGCATGCAATATTGAGGCTTGTCCTGATTTAAATCGATTAAGAGAAGAAAGTCTCAGAGACTGGGATTTAAAAGAATGAAACGCTGCAGCTTTATGATCCAGCTCTTCCAGTAATAAACTTAAACAATGACAATTTCTGACCTCACGATTAAAAATCAATACACATGCCGATATTGAAAAATATAACTAGTATTTTCAAGACAAAAAGTAAACCTATACATTACACAAAGCTCAAGCTAAATTCAGTACATTGATTGAAAGAATGGATACCTGCATGTGGAGACAAATATGATGGCAGAGCGAATACCCATATCTTCCATTTTAGATAACATGTACACAAGATAAACATCCTTCACTTTCTTGGGCATTTTAATAAATTTCTGTTTAAGAGTGTCAACCGTCTTAAAGCCTTCATATGCCTCATAAAAGTAAGCCTTATTCAAACAGAGCTCAAGCAGCGTTTGCAAGTCACTAGTCATTGTTGCAGAAAATAACAGAGTTTGCCGACTCTTCGGCAAGCACTAAAATACCACTCTCAGTTCATCTTCAAAGCCAGCATCCAACACTCTATCTGCTTCGTCCAATATTAAAAACTAGGCACCGTAAAAAGAATGTAATTAAGTAGTTTCTCGAATAATGGCAAAAAGAAGACATGTTATATACTCCATTATAAGTGCACAAACATATTTTAATTAAAGTAACAAATATAAATTCTTAATCACTTTTTCATTCCAAAAAATTGCGCATGAAAGTCAAGGTTTCAATGCGACATTTCTCAATATCCCTAGACGCTGCAACCCTTACAACCCGAATCAACAATAAGGCAGCACCATTACAATACTCCTCAACTCCATTTCTTAAACTTCCACAAACCCTGTTTGAATTCTCATAGTAATAACAACAGATAAAAACATTAGGACAGTGAGGTTGCATTATCAAGTCTCAACTACAATAAAAGTTTCTATCTTAAACAAAGATGCAACATAAATCATGCTAAACAATGCCAATGTTTATAAGTATTAAACACAAAACCAACATCAAATCTTAAACCCCTATAATCAGAACCAACAGTAAGGCAGAACCATTACAATACTCCATTTCTTAAACTTCCACTAACCCTTCTCGAATTCTCTTAGTAATAACAACAAATAAAATCATTAAAACAATAAGGTTGCATACAACATAAACCATGCTAAACAATGCCAATGTTGATTAGTACTAAACACAAAATGAACATCATATCGTAAAAAATCTTTAAAATCTCCGTTCTTTAAAAAACGAAAAACACCAGCTCCCTCAATAGCCAATACTCAACTACAATAAGATTTTCTATCTTGAACAAGATACAACTAAAATAACAGTAAACAATGTCAAATGATGATCACCACTAAACACGAAAACGAACATCAAATTGAAAAATTTCATCTTTTCTTCCGTATACCTTAGTTTTCGAAAACATGGGAGGGATATCGGGATCCTCCTTGAGCAGAACCTTAATCCGACCAGGAGTAGCAATAACCACGTGAGGCCTACCCACCAAATTTCTAGCTTGACTCAACTTGTCCATGCCTCCTACCACCACCTCGCACCTCAAGTGGAGACACGACCCGAGAGCCCTGAACTGCTCCGCCAGCTGGAACGCCAGCTCCCTCGTCGGTGTCACCACCAACGCCAGTACTCCATACGGGTCCTCCGCCAGCCGCTGCAGTATCGGCAGCGCGAAAGCCGCCGTCTTGCCGCTACTGGTCTGGCCAGTCCGAGTACGTCGCGGCCCTCCAGAATCTTGGGAATGCAGTGGGATTGCACCGCCGTCGGCCTCTTCATCCCCATCTCCTTGCACGTCTGCACCGCCCATTCGGCGAGCCCGATGTCGGCGAAACTGGCGGAGGAGCTAGAGTTGGTGTAGGAAGAACCACTGAATTTCTCGAGCTGAGTTATATCGAAGATTGAGCTAAAGTCAGTGTCTTGAGGTTCGATTGGTTTAGATTTTCGTTTTGATTTCCCGAAGAGAGGGAAATTTTCGTTGATTGGTTCGATTGGTTTAGATTTTTTCAATTTTGATTCGTTTTTGTTTTCACTGAAAAACAAAGAGAATAATCTGACCTAACCACCAAAGGATCCGTTTAGTTAATTCGGGTTATAACCGGCCCACTCGGCCCATATCCGATTATATTCCACCAAATCATCAGTTGACGTGTGGACTATTTAAGGGCTCTTTCGGGTCTTAGAATTGTAAATTAAAAATAAAAAAACATAAAAAACACAAAAACACAAAAAACCAAAAACAAAAACAAAGACAAAACAGAAACCAGTGGCAGAGAGAGAGAGAGAGAGGTGGTGGTGGTTGTTGTTGAAGAAGAAGAAATCAGTAGTGATGGTATCACCGTTCAAGGAAGAAATAGTGAGAGACAAGGTTGCTTTGATAACCGGAGGTGGGTCTGGAATTGGATTAGAGATATCTACACAATTTGGTCTACAATCAACATGGAGCTTCGATTGCTAACATGGTCGTCGAAATCAAGTGCTTGACTCTGCTGTCTCTGCTCTTCAATCTCTTGGGATCAAGGTCTGATTTTTATTGTGTTTTCTATTAGTTATTGTCTTTTTCTTATATGGGTTCCTTCGATTTTTTTCTGTTTCTATCAATCATGTGTAAATTTTCAGTTTTTCAGTTGTTGGTTGGTGGTGGTATTTTTTCTGTGTGTTATTGTATTTTGTTTAGATTGATTTGCTAGGAAAACAGACCTGTTAAAGTTGTAAAATTTCATGTTAAAGTCTAGGATTTTCTCAAATATGTCTGTGATTCTGGTTGAGGGGAATCTACTGTTTTATTTTCTTTTTAATCTTTTTACTATTTGATTGATCATGATTAGAATTCCTTGCGAAAATGAAGAAAAGTTGAGGAAACTCTATTAGTTTTATTGGTTGAATCCTTTTCATGGGGTTCTGATTCTTATGTTACTGATTCAGGTTGATGGGAATATTCTCTTAGATATTATTTTTATTTTTTCACAATTTAATTGTTCAAGACTAGAATTCCTTACCTTGCAAAAAAGAAGAAAAGTGAGGGAAACTTTGTTAGTTTTATAGGTCGAATCCTTTTCATGGGGTTCTGATTCTTATGTTGTCAATTATATTGATATGTGCACATGCACATATCATATATATATATATATATATATAATCTGTTTCATGCTTTTTTATATTCTTTCATTGATTGCCAATTTGCCATTCAATTGTTAGGCAGCTAATGAAGAATGCAATTAACTTTGTTCAGCTATTGTTTATTCGGGGAGGATGCTTGGTGTTACTCCACTGATGTTAATCTGAGTTTTTTTTTCTAATTAAATTATTTGAATGCTACGATTTTATATGATATTTGAGGTTTTCAGTTGATAGTAAGAGCTAGCAATTCATAACTTTTGGTGTTGCTCTGAAGGCCGTTGGCTTCGTGGGGGATGTTCGTAAGCAGGAAGATGCAAAAAGAGTTGCGGAATCAACTTTCAAGCATTTTGGACGGCTTGACATTCTTGTGAATGCTGCAGCTGGAAATTTTCTTGTATCAGCTGAAGATTTGTCCCCTAATGGCTTTAAAACAGGTTCTATGTTTAAATTGTGATTATATAACATTTGATTAATGTAGAAACCAGTGGCTTTAATAGATTAACTATTTATAAAAGGAAAATGAATGACCATGTAAACTCACTTATCTACCGTAGGCTCTCGTAGTTATTTAGCTAAATGTGTTTCTTTGAATCACCCCTGCAGTTATGGATATTGATTCTGTCGGAACATTCACAATGTGCTACGAAGCACTTAAATATCTCAAAAAGGGAGGACCCGGAAGAGGTTCATCTAGTGGTGGAACAATTTTGAATATAAGTGCTACTTTACACTATACAGCTTCATGGTATCAAATACATGTATCTGCTGCCAAGGTTCACCACATTTGTTGCTATTTTGCTAGCTGTGACAAATAAATAACCTTTATAGTAAACATCTGTACTTTGTTTCTTCTGAACAGGCTGCCATTGATAGTGTTACTAGAAATTTGGCTCTGGAATGGGGAACTGACTACGATATTCAAGTCAATGGAATTGCCCCAGGCCCCATTAGTGGTACCCCAGGCATTAGTAAACTTGCACCTGATGAGATTGATAACAAAGCTCGAGAGTACATGCCGTTGTATAAACTAGGGGATAAGTGGGATATTGCTATGGCTGCTCTGTACCTTGCTTGTGATTCTGGTTAGTAAGCTTATTTGCTTTTGCATATATTAAGATTCAAATCGGAGATGTTTGTTTCCAGTCTAGTACACATGAACAACACATGAAAATAATTCAAACTGTCTTTCAATGATTGTTTCGACAAAAATACCTTCAAATGACACTGTTAAGTATCCACTTATCAAGAAATAATTTTCTTATCCAGTTTGCCACTAATTGATTACAAATTTTCTCATTGTTTTTCTTTTTTTTCATTAGACAACTTACCCGGTATTATGATTTTTTTTTAGGTAAATATGAGAATGGGACCACCCTGATAGTTGATAGAGGACTTTGGCTGAGTCAGCCTCGCCATCTGCCAAAAGAGGCAGTCAAGCAGCTTTCGTGAGCAGTAGAAAAGAGGTCTAGAGCTGCACCGGTTGGGGTTCCAACCAGCAAGCTTTAAACCACAACAATGGAGATGACGGATGCGGATTCCGTCATTAAACTTATGATTCTTACAAAAGAATAAAAGATAAACATATATTTTATTCACATACTACTAATAATTGTCATGCAGCAGGAAATTCTTCTAAAAGCAAACAAGTTCAAATCAGAGGACGATCCACAACAAATTCTAATACAGCCCACCTCTGTCTGCTCTTGCAGTATGCCCCTGATAAGTTAGAATTTAGTTTCAGCAGAGAAGATGGAAAATGAAGAAGAAAACAGGGAGAATACGTATTTATTTTGTAATTCGATACTTTATTTCATAGCAACTTGCCCTTTATAGGCTTACAACCTGACAACTAACAACTAGAAAGTAGGAGCAGATTAGCAATATCATTTCATGCACAATCTCATCCAGACTAGCAACAAGCTAGCAATATCATTTCATGCACAATCTCATCCAGACTAGCAACAAGCTAACAACCAAGTTATTCATTCCAACACTAACATACTAATTTATCCAAACATAATAACTTAACTACTAATCTGACTAGGACACTTCCACTTGCACGTATTACTTGAATTAAGCACATATCAGCCCCACACGATGAACATTGTCTCTCGGATTCCTGAAATAGGTATAGTTGCATTCTGCCGTACAAAGATTTTTTATTTCGAATATATATATATATATATATAAAGAAAATTCAGAAAATTACATTGGAATGTCATAGTTTATGACAAGATCAACCGTAGGAATGTTCAAACCACGACCGACGACATCAGTTGCAAGCAATATTGAGGCTTGTCTTGATTTAAACTGATGAAGAGAAGAAAGTCTCAGATACTGGGATTTAAAAGAATGCAAAGCTGCAGCTTTCTGATCCAGCTCTTCCAGTAATAAACTTAAACGATGACAATTTCTGCTCTCAAAGGGAAAGATCAATAGAATGTGTTAGAATCAATACTCATGCAGATATTGGAAAATATAAAAAGTATTTTCAAGATAAAAAGTAATCCTATACGGCTATACATTACACAAAGCTCAAGCTACATTGATTGAAAGAATTGATACCTGAATGTGGATACAAATATTATGGCAGAGCGAATACCTATATTTTCCATTTTAGGTAACATGTACACAAGATAAACATCCTCACCTTCTTGGGCAATTTAATAAAAAGCTGTTTAAGATAGACAAATATGTTTTATATCAGCAAGTTTTGCAGTTTCAAGTCTCGATGAAGAACCCTATGAGAATGACAGTAGGCAACACCGTGTAGAATCTGATGAAGGAATGTCTGCAGCAAAGATGTTACAAATGTTAAAAAGATTAAATCACGGCCACCATCATAATTTGGTTTGATCAGTTCTCACTTTTCAAAAATCTGTGCTGGAATCCTTGTCCAGATAATCGAAAACCAAACACACTACAGACCCAGAAGTATGAGTCTCACTTTTTATTTTATGTGATGGAATCCATGGCCACCATCATAATTTGGTTTGTTTGGAATGGAACACCTCGCTGTAGTTAAATTGAAAGAAGACTTCTACTTTCTTTTTCTTTTTACAATTTTTGATGTATGCTGTATGAGTGTAATCTCATATGAATATAAATTTGGTGTACGAGAAACCTTAGATCAAGCCTTAACAAGTTTACAAAACAACACTGCATCAAATTCATCGAAATTAAGAAAGTGATTTTGTTTTTGAAAAGAGTAACAATGATTTTTTTAAAACTATAATTATGTCCTCCTATGTAATTTAGTATATAATTAACCATTTTTAGTATATATTCAGTGATACCCAAAAAATGAAAAATAAAGGGGATATATGGAAAATATTATTCATATTTTCTTTATTGGTTAGAGGTGCTTGTCTTAAATTGAATCTAATTAGGATTCCATTGTCCTAATCCTACTACACCTCCTAATTAATCCTTGTAATATACATATAAAATTCAACTTCATTTATTGATTACAAGAATTAATAGACAGCACAGCACTAATGAAGCTCAAATATAGTATATTTTACAACTTACCTGGATAATGCTCTTGCACCACGCCCCATTCGATGAACAAAATATCTCGGTTTCCTGAAGTAGAACAGTTAGATTCTACAGTACGAATGCTTTTTATTTCAAGAAAAATAATAATTAAAAGAACTTCCGAAAATAACGCTAATAAGTGTAAAAAAAGAATTTGGATCCTTTGCTGATCTGATCTTTTTCTGCCTAATCTCATGACATATAAATATTGCAATGAATGTGTAGTTAAAATGTAATCGGTTTATATAACCATTCTATCGACAACCAATCATATGATTTTAAAAAATAATGAAAAATATAATATCAGCATCCAAATCCAAAAATATATATATATATATATATATATAATATGATCTTTTTCCTAATCTTACTTAATTTCATGTGTGGTTAAGATTTGATTGGTTTCTACAACCATTTTATTAACAACCAATCATATACTTTAAAAATACGAGGAAAAATATTAGATCAGTAGAAGATCCAAATCATTGACATTTGAAAAACTAATGATCATGCTCGAAATCAAACCAAGAATATGCATGACTTGAAAGAAAAACAGCCTCTCATGTAATTGAACCATTATTAATAATATTCCAACATGGTTCCAATGCAAAGGCATGCAAAGCATTAATTTCAAGTCTTACTCTTAAAGCTCTCTACAATGTACTTCATCTCTACAACAATAATTTCTTATGCACTCTTGGCTGCTGCAAGCCACCCTGTCCTTGCGAACAGTTCAGTCAACGTGGATAGAATTGGAGTACAGTCATCATCAAGAGCACAGACTGCAGGGAGCTGTTTCCCAGCAAGAATCTGTAAGCCTGCGCTAAATCCGGTTGAGATGTGGCTCATCTGGTTTGCAACTCCAACCTTCTCCACAGCAGAAATTGTGTCATCTCCTCCGATGATCGTGATCACTCCCTTGGCGCTGAGATCCGCAAGCACATTAGAAATTACCTGCATGCATGCAAGGAGAATTAATTAAGGCAGTGTTTATACTTTGGTAAAGTTTTTGTAATTATTAGGATAATATGTATGCACAAAAACAATTATTACATCGTCTATGGGAGAAAACTTGTCGAACTCCAAAATGCTAATAGGTCCATTCTTATCAAACTCCGACTTAATGCTAATAGGTCCATTCCAGATGATGGTTTTGGCTGTTCCACATGCTTCCTTGAATGCCTTGATGGTATCAGGACCGATACACACCACCATTGATCCATCTGGAATTCGATCCGCTGGAACCACCTGCAAAAACATCTTTCTAATATATACAAATGTACTCTGTGTTAGGTATTAATGTGATATGTATATATATATATATAGATATATATTGAGTATTGAATAGATGGATTAGATTCCGTGCAGTACCTGTCAGCAATGACAACATCGGAAGGGATCAGAATAGTCACCCCTTTGGCCTCTGCCATCTCAATGATTGATTTTGCAATGTTAATCTCGTATTCCCTGACAATGTGGGAACCAACTTCGTATCCCTTGGCCTTGAAGAAAGTATACATCATTTCTCCACCCAGCACTAGATTGTAACCACTCTTAATCAAGGTTTCTATAATCTCAGACTTGGCTGGTAAGGTCCCACCAACAATTGCATAAACTACTGACTTGTTGGGATTGTTCACATTCTTAGAATAGAACTCAACTTCCTAAAATCAGAAAACAAACTCAACATGTCAACAGAAAATCATTTTAAGCTGAAAGGCAACTATATTCTTTAATTGCTTTCAACTTAATTAATTTGCAACTCATGTACACTAGACCACCAACATACATATATAAATATATAGAGAAAGAGAAATTTTCAAGTCAGTGTATCCCGATAAAACTTCGTGAGGATATTGAAAATGAACCACTAGTTTTATATACTTTAACACAAGTGTGTATGCACTTGTCAAAATTAGTGGCTCACATTAAATATCCTGATGAAGTTATATCAGGATGTACTGACCAGATCACGACTATATATATATATATATATATGGAAACCAAAATCAAAGAAATTACAACACTAAAACCAAATAGATCCATCTTACTCCCTGCATGACAAGACCACGAACAGAAGGCTTCAAGTACTTAGTCACTCCTACAGTAGAAGCATAGACTTTATCTGCAATGACAAATGCCTCATTTACGAAGACATCTGCAAGCAAAGCTAGCTTCTTGGCAAATTCAGGATCATTCTTTTCTTCCTCCTTGTGAAACCTCAAGTTTTCTAGGAGCAAGACACCTCCATCTTCGATTTCAGCGACCAATTTCTCAACCTCTTCACCAATGCAGTCATTTGCCATTTTGACCTATATTTATATATATATATATATATATATATTGCAGCAGAAGTAAGAAATTAAAGATGAGCATCAAAAAATATATATAAATACAAGAGTAGAAAAATTAATAAGAATCACTATTTCAATAAATAAATAAACCCACAAACCTCGACTCCAAGAATTTCAGATAGCTTTCCCGCAATAGGCTTCAGGCTGTACTTGGAGTTGAAACCCTCAGGGCTTCCCTAAAAATCAAAGACAAACAATTAATAGATACAAAAAGTAACACCACCTGCAAGATGAAAACCAAACAACTATAGATTACCGCAAAAAAAGCAAGAATACCAAAAGCAACAGAGAAAAAAAAAATTCCATTTACATCAAAACAAAAGCTCAAATTCCCATTTTTAACAACAATAACAATATATAAAAGTTAAAATATTTCTAAAATTAACAAAATTAAATAATTAGTTCATTTGATACTTCAGATAAAATTAACAAATCAATAATTAACATAAATATATATATATATATATAATTGGAAACTTTAAAGTTTAAAAAGATTAATAAATTATAAACATATATTAAACATAAATTTCAAATACAAATATAAATAAAATTATTCAAAAGTTTAAAACAAAAATATAATCATTTGTCATAATAAAATACAATATAATCCATAATTTGCTCAAATTAAAATTCAAATCTAATGGATTTTATTATTTAGGATCCAATATAATTCATTCCAATCAAACCTAATGGATTAGATTAGATCCGATCCACTGAATTCTATTGAATTAGATTAGATCGGAGCCTACACAACCCTTAAACAAGCAAAAAATAAAGCATGCATAGATAAAAAAAACTTGTTTACCAAGTGACCGCAGAGAATGACTTTGGCTTCATGCGCAATCAAGTGCTTGATAATTGAGACAACAGTGAGGCACTTGATGGAATCGACCATCTTGATCAGGGAATTCCCATCCAAAGTCATGTCCAGATCGACTCTAGCCAGCACTTTATTTCCCTTCAATTCATGCTCCTTCAAGTCACTGACACACTTCGCAATCGCAACCATCTCTTTTCAACAGTGTTTTTTTAGCAACCTGAAAATGAAACCGAAACCGAAACCAAAACCAAAAACAGATTAAAAAAAATATATGGGTCAAAAGAGAAGAAGAAGAAAATTGTTGAAAAATAAAATGAAAAAAAAAAAGACAGATCGAAGAAGAAGAAGAAAAAATATCAACAACAACGTACAAGATCGGAGAAATCAGGAAAATTGTATGCCGTATATTAAAGCTTCATTTGTTATTTATAGTAGTGTAAGGCGGTGAGAGTTATTTATTTATTTATTTATTTATTTATTATTATTATTATTATTTTATGACAAAGTATTAAAAGATCTATTGACCACTGAAATCTATTAACATCAATCAATATGGATGTAGTTCAGATATTACCACCTCTACTAAAAGGTGATTTGCGGTGAAAGTGCTTTTATTCTCTTTTTTTTGAACTCTTGATTACAACTTTTTTTGAACCAAAATTGGGTGGATCTGAGATTCGAGAACTTTTTTGTTTCTTTCTTTTTTTGAGATCTGAGGACCTACCTGTGTAATCTGTAGAGAGGATTTGAGAGGACGTATAGCCATGAAAAAAAATTATGATGCCAAGAACAGGTTTCTTCATGGGCAGGCAAGCGGGGGTCAAGCAATTATGATGCCCTCATTTTTTTTTTCTTGGCAACCTTTTCTTACTACTTTTTCTGTGCAACACTAAACAATGACTCATGTTTATATAGAGGAAAAATGGAGTATTTTTCCATTAGAAGACTCGCAAGTCAAGTCAAGAGGAAGCAAACAAATTCTTGAGACTTTATAAGAGTGAGACCAAAACAATGAAATCATATTCAGTCCAAGGCGTTGCTGAGATTGAGTTGGAGAGATAGAGAGAGAGAGAAGAAAAGAGGAAGACGATGATGAGTGATGACGAGAGAGGAGAGAAAAAATGAAAAAAATAAAAAATTACTTTTAAAGAAACGGTGTCGTTTTCTAGATGGAGAGAGAAAAAAAATAAAAAAAATTAATCTTAATCATCCATTTGTTTGGCAAGATGAAAAGAATGGGGCTCATGCAAACAATCATCACCATTGGTCAAGTGATGACAATAATATATTATTAAAAAAAATAAACATATTATATTTAATTTTAATAAATAATAAACTACAATGCTAATAAGGTGTGTTTGTTGCACGTGATTGAACAGGATTGGCTTATTTCCAATCCTGATCCTGTTTGGTGGACACTCTGGATTGGTGAAGTGTGAAACCCACCACTAATCCTGTTGTGGCCGTACAAAATAATCCTGCCAAGAACAATGGGACAATTTTTATCTAGGTCTTTTAATTTTTAATTTTTTTAAATTTTTTAAATTTTTTAATTTTTGGTAACGAGGATTTCAGACTTTGTCAGACACCTATCGATCTTTTAATTTATTTTTTATAAAAAAGTTTTTGTTGGTAAATCAATTATTAAAAAAACACTAATCTATACAATAATAATCCGATTTTCTACTTCAATCAAAAACACATCAATTTCAAAAAAAAAAAAAAAAAAAAACACGAACTTCAAGATGAAAAATGGAGCAAATCTGTATCGTAGACATCGCCATCCTCAACGCTTAGTGTTTCTCTATGGCCTCGTGTACTGCATCCTTGCCGAGTTCATCCTTCGGTTTGTCCGCGCCAGCGAGAGAAGGGAGAGATGTTCAATTTTTTTCAAGAAGACAAGAACGTGGTAGGAGTGTAGGAGAGAGAAGGGAAAGATCAGAGAAAGGAGAGAAAGAGATGGGAGGAGAAGGGAAAGATCCAGAGAGGAGAGAGAAAGGCAAGATCCAATTTTTCAAAACAAGAAGACAAGAACGTGGTATCAGTGAAAAGAAGAGAAAGAGATGAGGAGAGAGAATGAGAAAGATTCTCATTAGATTGTTTTTTTTTTTTTTTTTTTTTCAAAACAATTTTTTATTTACAATTTTTTTCTACAATCCCATCACATATCAAGCACTTATATCACTATTTTTAGTCTAATCTAATGTTATACCAAAGACGAGAAACACTATAATTAATCTAATCTAATCCAAATTTTCATAAAAATAGTCCAATCTTATACCGTGCACCAAACACACCTTAAGGGTGAAGATAAATCAACTTAAAATTTTGACTTCAATATTTCAACTACTCATTTCTTTTAATTCAAGAATATATCACTATTTCTCTTAATTCCAGAATATATCACTTGCAATTGTGGCGACTCAAATTGGAACATTGTTAGGTTGCTCGAATTAGTGTTCTTACCATTTAACAACATTGGACATAATAATTACATTTATAATATTGAAAATGTAATTATCAGAATAATATTAAGATTTAATATAACCATATATAATATAATGAAAATATATATGTAATTATAATAAAGTTTGACTTAATTAATCAAGAGTAATGATATACAACCAAAATAATTAACCCAAATTTCAATCTAAATAATGTGATAAGTGAGTTGTCCTTACTATACACAACAATATGATATGATGTAGTTAATGAAAAAAAACACTTGTCATATCATTTGGGTTGAAATTTAGACTAAATTTTTTAGTTTTCTAACATTATTGATTAATCAAATCTCAACGGTTTCAGTTAATCAGATTACAAACCGATTTAATAATCGAAATCACGAAATCCATATTTTTTTCTACTTTAATTGTTCTTCTTTGTATATATATATATATATATATATTTTGTTCTAATTATAGTGTAAATAATTAGGTTCAAACAATGAACAATAATCAAACTTCAGTGAATTTCATTTAAGTTTCAAAGTTATAGAGATTTAACTGAATTAATCCAACTCTGGTAGGTTTGGTTTATGCAGTTGAATCCTTGTTCTTCTCGTGTTATGCTTTGAATTTAATTATAATAAATCACCTAACACATCATTTAAATTGATTTTTGTCTTAAAATTTGAATTTATTTTGTATTGTCTTTTGTCTTAAAAGTGAATCCCTCTAAAATAATCAGGATTTTCATTGTCCTAGTCCATCTACACCTCCTAATCATTGTATATATACACACATTAATGATTTATATACTTATTACTTCATTTATTAAAACCACGAAAAAATTCATTTATTAATTATTATAATTAATTAACAAATAAAAGGTGGTATATATGGCCAATATATATATATATATTTAAACAATATTGATGACAAACAGTCAAACACATTTTTGGCAAATATTTTAGCATAAAGCATTGAGTTTGAGTCCTTTCTTAGCACGTGTCCACATCAATGTGGTAAAGAGTTTTGATTCTTAACTATACACATTTTATAAGTATGAGGGGAGAGTTTGTTTCTTATGCGATTGGAGTAAATATCTATTAGTTATAAAAAAAATATCTAAATCGTGTATAAAGTACTTGATTTCAGTAAGTTCCGATATATACATACTCATTTATGTCATATTATCTTTTTTTATATGTATAAAAAAAAACATGTTATTGAATTATGAGCATAAATATCATTTATGATTTCTCGAAACATTATCGTATATTATATTTTGTTCCAACATGATCATATATATTAAAATCTTTATAAAATAATATTATTAGGATTAAAAAAGTTATTATGTTTTTAAAATATATATATTTTTTAATAATTGTCCCTGTATCATTTTTTTTTTGGATCTCATTAAGTGTACCGTGCTACCATTATGATATTGCATTTTTGTCCACGATCACATTCAACTCTCACATATGCTATTAATTACATGCAACAGTAGTTATCGGTGCAAATAGAATGCTATATATATATATATATATATTACGAAAATATATGTAGACAAATCATCTAATCCATTGAATTCTATCGAATTAGATTGGATTGGGACCACCTGCACAGCCCTACCAAACAAGCAAACATTGAATTCTATCGGATTAGATTGGATTGGGACCACCTGCACAGCCGTACCAAACAAGCAAAAAATAAAGCATGCAGAGATAAAAGAAACCTTGTTTACCAATAGGCCACAGGCAATGACTTTTCTGGGGCCATTAATTAATGAGCAGTTTATCAACATAGTACTTGGTATCATATTGTCATCGACGATCTTAAAGTTCACATCCAAAGGCACGTCCAGATCGAATCTCTCGAGCAGTGTCTTTCCCGGCCTCCAGTTCATATTCTTTCAAGAGTTCAAGTCACTAAAATCTCATCCGTCTTTTTTTCAACAGTGCGTGTCTTAGTAGTAACCTGAAAATGAAACCAAAAACAAAACAGATCAATAAAAGATGGGTTTCTTGATAGATATATCATACCCAAAACAGAAAATTGTTGGAAAAAAAAAAATGAAAATTACAGACAGAACATAGAAGAATAAGAAGAAGAAGAACGATCGACAACAATGTCCAAGATTGAAGAAATCAACAACGTACAGATCAATTGGTGGAAGTGTTTTTTATTTGTTTTTGGAACCGTTGATTACTATTTTTTGGAACCAAAATTGTTTTGTGAAAGTGTTGGTGATTTAAAAAAAAAAAAACATATAACCATTTTTGCAATCTGGATTGGCGGGCGCAAAGTTGAAAAGGTAACGTACAGCCATGAAAGTATGAAACAAATGATGGTCCTCATGCAAACAGCTGAAAAAATATTGCATACACCAAGCGCAATGCACTATGACCAATGGATGCATGCCATGTGTTTGGAGAACTCATTTGATTGGTTTTCCTTGCCATATGGCATGCATCCATAACCCATTGGACGGGCGCATTGCACCGGGTGTATGTAAGATTTTTTCACATACAATCACTATTGATTAAGTATAGAAGAGAATAATATATATTTAAAAAATTAAATATATTTATATTTAATATTTTTATTTTGCGTTTCATCACCGAACCAACCTTATATTTTTATATTATATTTAATATTAATAAAAAGATAATTTCAGAGACAAGTGTTATAGGTCATGGTTTAATACACTACAATGTTCTTTCTAATATTTTATTTTTTTATAAATAAAATGCAATATTTTGTAATGTAATAAAAAAATAAAAAAATAAAAAGATCATTTCAAAAAAATAAATAATAACATACATTTAAAACATAAAATAAAATGAAAATGTTATTAGAATAATATTAAATTTAATATAATTACATTTATCATGGATAATATAATGAAAAATTGTAAATATATATCAATAAATTGAATTCTTTTTACTAAATTAATCCAATCTCGACGGTTTCAGTTATTTCGATTACGAACCTATTTAATAATCGAAATCTGCCAGCTCAGCTATTTTCTACTTTAAATCGCTCTTTCTTTGTATTTTTCTTTTTGTTCTAATTATAGTGTAAATAATTAAGTTCAAACAATGTACAATATTCAAGTTTCATTTAAGTTTCAAAGTTATAGAGGTTTAACTGAATTAATCCAACTTTAGTAGGTTCGGTTAATTCAGTTGAATCGATAAATTAATCCAATTATCGTGTTCTTTTAGTTTTATGCTTTGGGTTTGATTCTAACAAATCAGCTGACACATTATTTGAAATGATTATGAGTTGGTTTTTTTGTCTTAAAGTTTGAATTGATTTTGAGTTGACTTGTAGGAAAGTGAATCCCATTAACATTGAGGGTGCTATTGGCACACCCCCTATCTGTCTATTTATACCTCATTTTTTTAATTATACAGTATTTTTTTTTCCTTTATCAAAATTACTTAAATGGATATACAATTTAAGAAAAAAAATCTTTTACAAAATAAACCTATTAAAACCCCACATTTCTTGAAAATAAAAAATAAAAAAAAATAAAAAAATAAAAAAACCATGTTCTTTTAAACCTTTTTTTTTTTTTTTAATTTCTTAACTCTTAAACCCTAAATTTTGCTTCTTACATACATACAAAAATATTATGAAATAGTCTTTGAAAGATATCAAGCATATGGAAGAATCGTTCTTTAAATGATATTAAGCTATCGTTGTGTTGAAGCAACCATGTTAATTTTTTTTTCTCTTCCACCATGAAATAAGAAGAAAAAAAACTCAAAATAAAGTAAAATAATAAGAAGAAAAAATAAATCATTTAATGGAGGTGAGAGAAAGATGTATACAGAGATCAAAGATGAGGTGTATTAAGTTTGAAAAATAAGTAAATTGGATAGTTTTGGAAATAAATCAAAACAATTAATAAAAACATTTTATTTTATTTTATTCAGTCAAAATTTTAAAAAATGGTGCATATATAGATTGGTAGGGGGTGTGCCAATAGCACCACTCTTAACATAATCAGGACTTTATTGTCCTAGTCCCACTTGGGCACTACCCACCAGTGGCCTAATCATTATATATAATTATATATACACATTAACTTATATACTTATTAAATCATTTATTAAAACCATAAAAAAAAAAAAAAATCAATAATTAATTAACGAATAAAAAAAACTACTCTAAACAAAGGTGGTACATATATGAATTTTTTTTTTTTTGCAGTCCACTTGTTCAATGTTCCTTATCTACGAATCAAATGTTTTCTAAGAAAATAAGGTCAACAACAATATTAATCACACTATATATATATATATATATATATATATATATATATTCATATAAAACAATATCCCCCTCGCACCTCCTAATGTTTCGTCGACAGTCACTCCGCTCCAAATAGGTTTGGATATAGAGCGGAAATCAAAAACTCTTTCGGAGTACGAGTCGGGTCCCAACCGGGTTTCCGGTAATGGGGCATGACTAACCGGCCATGATTCGACCCATCTCCGGTACACTCTACCAACTACTCAACTAGTCAACTACCAAGCAATCCAACTAACAATCACTCCTCTATTTAGAAAAGAGTAATTCTACATATAACCACAAAGTGTACAATCGTCGTATAGCCACTTTAAAAAAGAGTGAATAAACACATAGGACCTATGTTTTTTTTTTAATTTTTTTTAAATTTTTTTATTTTTTATATGTAAATCTCATATGTTATTTACTTTTTTACGAAATGGTTACGTAATGGTTGCTGTGCACTTCACTATTGTACGTGGTATTACTCTTTAGAAAATATAAAGTCAGAGCCAACTACCTATCACTCCTCGTTTCCAGACTGGAGGGTACCAACTACCAATCAACCAATCACCATGATTACTTGAGTACTTGACTAGAATCATTTCTGTTGCAAAAAAAATTATTATGTTTTTTTTTTATTATTATTTAAGAAGTCAATTACTAAATAAGTTTCCAACTTAAATAAAAAAAAAAAAAAAAAATTACAACCAATTTATTTCTTTTATAAAAGTGATCAAATTGATCCTATTTTTTTATAATGCCAAATCAGTTCCTAACTTTTTTAAAATACCAATAGGTCCTTATAAATAGTTAATTTAGACTGTCGACTTGACTGAATGGTGAAATTACTTTAATACCCATATTTTAAACTGATAAATTAATAAATAAAATAAATATATATTAAAATAACAAATAAAAACAAAAAATAATCGTTGTGACCTCCACGATAGATTGAACATGGCCATGCCACCGTTTTCGTAGCTATGTTCTTAGGTCGCAGCGACCTCATGTCCTTCATACCTGTAGTCCCCGATCCCATAGTCATGGTAATTTTTTTTTCTCTCTTCTTCAATAATTTTTACTTTTTTATTTTAATGTTTGGGTTTTGTTTTTAGTTGTTTATAATTAATTTTGTTGTTTTGTTTTCTTTTTGTGGAAATTGTTAAAAATGACAACATATAATATAAAAAATTTATTTATGACCACATATGAAAGTTTAACCGTTAATAACTATTTTATATAAAAAAAATTAAGTATATACCGAAATTATAAAAATAACTCTGCAATTGGCTTTTAAAAAATTACGAAAAAGTGAAATCTGGAAAAAAAAAATACTTGAAATCTAGGAAAAAAACTTAAAATCTTAGAGAAAATTGTGAAAAGTAAAATTACTAAAATAACCCTATAAAAATCATGTTTTAAACTTTTTATATGGTAAAATTACCAAAACAGGCCTCCAAAAGAGAGTAATTTGCCTTTCTTCCCTAGATTAGGGTTTTTTTTTTTTTTTTTTTTTTTTTTTCCTACAGATTACAGCGCCTTCGAGAAGATAAAGCTCCGGCAAGCAAAGAGTACAAGATGCCATGTTTCTGTGTTAATACTAGCTAGCTTATGTAGTAAAATTATTTGTCGTTGTACAATAGTACTCTCGATTTCAAATATGATTCATATTAGGACAGCAAAAGGTTTAGTTTATATATCTTTGTAATAAAATAAATTTTTTCTCACAATTTGCTTCACGCTCTACTACATAACCATCATCCATTTTTTATCAATAGCTTTACTTTTTCATCCATTAAAAAGTAAAAACTATATCGACATATTGTATATAGAGCAGAAAGATATAATTATCCCACTCCAAGTAATCCTCTTCATCCATCTTATAACTATTCTCAATTGAACTATCTTCTAGTATCTTTCGATGGCGGGTCATGATTCTAGGGTTTCTAAGGTTTTTTTTTTCTAGTATATCATATGTTATTTCTAATTTAGGATGTCTTTTTATTTTCAATTTAGATAGGCCCGGCCTTGAGGCATGGCTGATGGGTGGGGCAATCGCCCTGGGCATGCCCTAAAAATAGGGGGTCCAATTTTTTTATTACACTATAAATGATAATTGCTTGTACGATATTTTTTGTTTTTGTTTTTTTTTTTTTTGTTTTTTGTTTTTTTTTTTTTAAGAGGGCACAAAATTAAGATGGAATATAAGTTTAACTCTTTTATTATCCAAACCAAAATTTTGCCTTTATAAATGGTTAGGTCTAATTTCTCAGTTTTTTATATTGGCCTAATATGAAAATGAAATTTTTTTTTTTTTTTTTTTCTGTTAAGGCCTATTTGTTTTTTTTTTAATCTCAAGTCATAATAGTCTACTAAGAAATTCATTCAGTTTTTTTTTTTTTTTTTTTTTTTTTTTTCAAGTCATTTGAAATATTTAAAAGTAGAAAACTTGACATTTTTAAGGGAAAAAACTTGACTTAAAAACTAGTAAAATGTTTTTATATCTTACTTTCAAACTTGCCTTTGAAATATATGTTTGGTATTTCTTGTCAAATTTTGTTTATGAGTTATGAGAAATTTGTTTATCATAACAAATGTATTTTTTCTATGATATCATTTTATATTTAATGAAATTATCATTTTCATGCAAAATATATGAAAAGCAAGTATATATATATATATATAGTAAGTCTCTCATAAGGATATCTTATTTTAATTTCGGTAAGTACCATGATGAAAACACATCGATTTTAATGAATTTTAATCTGATTTTTTTTGTGGATGATGAGTTCAATAAAATCTACATATAAACAAATTTTGAGAATTTTCAGAGCACTAGAACTACTTATCTAAATTTTATTAAATATAAAGGCATTAGAAAATAGGAAAATTCAAGAAACATAGTTATAGTATTTGAAAATTTCTTAAATTTTGTTCATTGGTAGATTTAATGAACTCATCAACTATAAAAACAATCAGATCAAATTCATTAAAATCAGTGTATTTTCATCAATGTCCTTACCGAAATTAAAATAAGGGATCCCTCATATGTATATATGTTGGAGTTTGGTGAAAACCTCAAGTCAACAAAAGAAGCTGATGATGCTTTGATATAGGGGATAGCAGAAATTTGCACAGCGGCAAGGACATCGGTCCACCAATCAGAAGAGGTCGCCATGTGTTGCACTGTGTCTTTCACATCGGTGTGGACATCGGTCGTGTCCAATGGAAAGCGCTTTGTGAAGCGCTGTGTAATTTCGGCAGGGGTATTGACAGTGGTTCAATTCCAGTAGATTTCGTTGTGGGAAACGATGTGGCTTTAACAACGATATTGACAATGGTTTGGCAGATTCAAGCGAGAATAGGAAATCTTGCGTAAAAAAGAAAGAGAAAAAGGAAGTAGATTCCAATTAGGATTTGGCCAATCCTAGTGCTCCTATATAAATACCACAATTATGTTTACTCTGATCTGTGTGAAGAAAACACCGTGAGAGAGTGATTTTCTGTGATCAAGCAAGTGATGTGGTGTAATCACCGTGAGTGAGAAAAAGTTGCTAGAGAGATAAAGAGCAATTGTAGAGAAACTGAAAGAGAGACAGAGAGATTGTACTCAACTCAGAAAATAGTGGATTGAGTGCGGTGCGCTCCGTGGATGTAGACAAATTGTTGAACTACGTAAATCTTTGGTGTCGTCTTTTTCTTCTTATTGCTTTTCATATTATCTACATGTGTTTGGATTTATGTGTGCGATTTTTTCTTACAACAATTGGTACACTCTTCAATCTTGATGATACTGTTGAATATATATATATATATAAATTTATATATTTGTTTTGATATAAGTTTTTTAAAATAAAATTGGATCCTATGTGTTTTTAATTTAACAAAAAAAAAAATATTTGTTTTCTTTGGGAAGAAAATTACCAATATTGTGCAATTGTGTAAAATAAATAAAATAAACAACAAAAGTTTATAAAATAACAACTATTTTTATAAAAGAAAGTCTTGCATCAAAATAGATATCATAAGCATATCTTTGAATCAAAGATTTTTATTTTTTTAAATGTTTGAATCAAAGATTTTGAATGGTGCTATAGTTATTATACGGTACAGTCAACATATTCCGGTACAAATGTACAATGTTTTATTATTTTTTGGTGTTGATCTGAAGGTTGTTGGCTACTTGGGGGATGTTCGTTAGCAGAAAGATGCGAAAAGAGTTGTGGAATCAACTTTCAAGCATTGCGGACGGCTTGACATTCTTGTTAATGCTGCAGCTGGAAATTTTCTTGTATCAGATGAAGATTTGTCTCCTAATGGCTTTAAAACAGGTTCTTGTGATTATAAAACGTTGGATTAATGTGAACACCGGTTTCTTTTAATAGATTAACTATTTATAAAAGGAAAATGAATGACCATGTAAACTCACTTATCTACCGTAGGCTCTCGTAGTTATTTATCTAACTGTGTTTCTTTGAATCACCCCTGCAGTTATGGATATTGATTATGTCCGAACATTCACAATGTGTTACGAAGCACTTACATATCTCAAAAAGGGAGGATATGGAAGAGGTTCATCCAGTGGTAGAACAATTTTGAATATAAGTTCTACTTTACACTATACAGCTTCGTGGTATCAAATACATGTATCTGCTGCCAAGGTTCGCCGCATTTGTTGCTATTTTGCTAGTTGTGACGAATAAATAACCTTTATAGTAAACATCTATACTTTGTTTCTTTGAATAGGCTGCCATCGATAGCGTTACTAGAAATTTGGCACTAGAATGGGGAACTGTCTACGATATTCGAGTCAACAGAATTGCCCCGGGCCTCATTAGTGGTATCCCAGGCATGAGTAAACTTGCATCTGATAAGATTGATAACAAAGCTCGAGAGTACATGCCGTTGTATAAACTAGGGGATAAGTGGGATATTGCTATGGCTGCTCTGTACCTTGCTTGAGATTCTGGTTAGTAACCTAATTTGTTTTTGCAATTATCTACATATAAACTACTTGTCCTGTCTTTGCATATATTAAGATACAAATCGGAGATGTTTGTATCAAGTCTAGTACACATGAACGACATGAAAATAATTAAAACCGTCTTTCAATAATTGTTTCGTTAAAAATACCTTCAAATGTATCCACTTATCAAGAAATAGTTTTCTTATCTAGTTTGCCACTAGTTGATTACACATGTTCTCAATTTTTTTTTTTTTTTTTTCATGAGACAACTTACCTAGTATTATGAATTTTTTTACGTAAATATGTGAATGGAACCACCCTGATAGTTGATGGAGGACTTTGGCTGAGTCGGCCACGCCATCTGCCAAAAGAGGCAGTCAAGCAGCTTTCGCGAGCAGTAGAAAAGAGGTCTAGAGCTGCACCGGTTGGGGTTCCAACCAGCAAGCTTTAAACCACAACAATGGAGAAGGTAGATGTGGATTCCCTCATTAAACTTGTGATTCTTACAAAAGAATAAAAGATAAACATATATTTTATTCACATACTACTAATAATTGCCACGATCAGAAGAAGATCCACAACAAATTGAGATACTATCATTTAAATATTTCAAGAGAGCTGTTGCTTTGTTGGTCATTGTATTCTTCTTCATGGATCATTTAAATTGAATTTGCATCTCTAATTATAGCATTATAGATATCTCTATTGTTCAGGGTGTGAATGCCCATCTGGAGCTAATAATCTTGGTTTCTATAACCAAAATCTCAAAGGATTGAGGCAGTCCCAACTGATAATTAAAAGAATCAAGTGTTTTTGTATTGATTATTTGCCTTACATATTTTGCAATTCATATGAAGTATGTAAGTAGTTCACAAAGTGGATCGGATTTGTATTTCTGTAGACAAATTGATAACCTTCCAATATACTCACATTAGTACTCAGCCATGTAACATCCTCATTTCAAACTATGAAGCTATACTTTTTGGACAGTTTTTTTTTTTTTCAAAATCCAACTGCTAAGTGACATGGGGATATTAGGAATCCGCCGCAAACTGGTTATCAGGAGCGTCGACGAAATTTTCTTCATCAAAGCTGTAGGTAGACATCTCTATCTTCCGTTTGCCCAGTAATGGTAACAATGTGACTGCTGGCTTTCACAACAGAGCACACATCTTTTCCGAGCTCTTCATTTGCAGTAACGGAAGCAACCATGACAAAATTGTGAGCAAGGAGTTCGAGGTGATGGAACTTTGGGAACATATAACTTCTGTGAAGTGGTGCAGGATATATGTCCAGTGGTTGATATCGCACGCGGTCATTATGAGGCAATGGTCCCTCCTGAGAGAATTTCAAAGAAACATAAGTTTAATACTAACATCACAGAATTCAACATGATTCCAACAAAATTCTAAACAACTATTGAAATAGATAGAGATAGTACCTCTAGCAAATTTATCTGGAATGGCTTCACATAATCTTCAAACATTACTGGAGAGAGTCCCTTCAATTTCTCTTCAACTTCCTAAAAAAAATGAAAAAGCACAAGTTGTTTTGTCAGGCGCATAACCTAATCATTCTGTTAGGTAATAGGGAAACCTGTCGTGATGGAAATGGATAATGACAGAGCTGAAGAGGGAAAAACCTCCATCTCTATAATTCTTCTAAAACTATATCTGGGAGGGAAAAACGAAGAAAGGAAGCTAAGAATACAAATAGAGTGTAGACCATTTCCCCTACTCTGTACGAAAGAAATTGTGCTAGAGAGGTGGGAAAATGCATCTCATCCCTCAGAACTCACCTATTTTAGTCCTTCCATACAAGGGTGGAAGAGGGAAGGAAAAATACACCAAAGAGAGGATCATTTTATATTTTTATCCTTGTCCCTACACCATTATGAACGTAATATACAAATTCAATATATAAGGTAAGGGTCTAATTAACGTATAAGGATTTCTCTGTTCTTCCATCCTTAGAAGGATATCAAAAAATTAAAAAAAAACAACATGGAGGCATATAGAAAACGTTCAGTTCCCATTGAGACAAACAGTTCCAAAATTGTTCTAAATCTGTATTTTTTATCAGAAATAAAACTTACTTATATCGATGAAAAGGAAAGGGAAAAAGGAGGGAAAAAAGAAGTAAACAGGCTGTCCAAAGAAAATATAGTACACAACTTAAAGATACAATAAGGAATGGGTGTCTCAACATACCAGTCCAGTTATCCTCGACTTTTCTAGTAGTTCCTTCGCAATTATGTCCAGTATGTGTCTGTTATACTTTAAAGCATTCATTGCAAGTTCTTCTGTCTCTTCAATGTACTGCAACCAGCATCAAAATAAATACATCTCAATAGAAATTAAAATACACAAAAAGGAATTTCCAGAAAAACTAGATAAGTGTTTCATGTCTTATTTTAGAAGCAAATTACGATTATACGGAGAAAAAGAAACCACCAACCTTAAAAGCAAAGATTTGGATTCTAAGGATTATTGGTATGCAATATGCAGGCATTTATTGAATCGCATTTATTGAAACCACAACTGCTTCTAGACAAATTTAAATATCTCAGATGCTGTTTGTCTGCAATATGCAGGTATCAACACTCATTACACATAGTATACAATTCTGAGAGTGAAAGAAACAGATTCATACCCTTGTCAACTCTCGAGAAAATAGCTCAGACAATTCAAGTGTCATATCGGCAGGAATGACATGAGGATTGTCCCACTGGCAGCACAAAGAAGCATAAGAAAAACCAGCTGATCAAACATATGAAGCTGAAGAAGGCATTACATATTTTATGTTAATTTGTAACTCAGGATTTTGAAGAATATACCCTTTATTTTATCAATTCACCATCAGAATTATCTGGTCGATCCAAAAGTCCAACTCTTTTTGTTAAAGCAGCAAGACCCAACCTTGTCCCATACCCTCAAGCAACTGTTTATCTAATACATCAACAATATCTTGCTGGTAGATATTGAAATGTCCTTTCCTCACCTGCAACCAATAATATTATACATATCGGAAAAGTAAAAGAACATAGAGAACTCTTCAAAAAATAACTTCTGGTAAAATGCATGAGAAAGATCACTACAGTCTACATATAAATTAAGAGATGTTAAACTTGAAACTAGAGCAAGATATTCGCAAATTAAAGTACAAAGATGACATAATTTATCTCATAGTGGCAGATTAAAGTCCAACTGACTAACAATTCTTAGCAGATAAATATGTTCCCCCCAATCTATAAAGGCTGACTTTACGAAAACAACGATCTATGATTAATTTATCTTGTAAGTGACAAGTGAGTGATGAAAATTTATCATTGCCGAGAAAATGCATGCCAATCAAATCGAGTGAGCTAGTAATACGTGACCAGCTTCATGTTCTACCATCAATCTCCTCTTTTCAAAAAACACCTATTATATCAAAAAATATATATATATATAAAATAAAAATAAATAAAAAGATGAAGAAAAACAATTAGCACCATTTTCACTTTGTTCTATGAAACAATATAGGCAGGCACATATAGTTTGCTTGATTTTTTGTTGTTCTTCCTCTGTAAGAAGCACTCCCATACCCTTAAGCAACTGTTTATCTAATACATCAACGATATCTTGCTGGTAGATCTTGGAATGTCCTTTCCTCACCTGCAACCAATGATATTATACATATCGGAAAAGCAAGAGAACATAGAAAACTCTTCAAAAATAACGTAACTTCTGGTAAACTTGAAACCAGAGCAAGATATTCACAAATTAAAGTACAAAGATGACATAATTTATCTCATAGTGGCAGATCAAAGTCTGATTGACTAACAATTCTTTGTAGATAAATATGTTCTCCCCAATCTATAAAGGTTAACATTACAAAAACAACGACCTATGATTAATTTATCTTGCAAGTGACGAGTGATTAAAAATTTATCATTAAAACAAAGATGAAACAGGAAGCAGTACTCTCATCATCGTGTGCACCTGGCAACTACCATCCGCATAGGACAGAAAATTTGCATTGAGGTCGACTTGGAATAAAAAACTCCAAATATAAATATATCTATATAATAATCTAGACCATATAACTTTCTATTTTTGAATATCATGAAACAACCATAAATAGTGCAAAAAGTACATGAATATCCACATTGAAAGGTAAAAGCAGTAAAAATTTATCATTAAAACTTTCTATTAGCGTGCCCACCTCTGCCTCCTCTTGCAGTACGCCCCACACGATGAACATAGTCTCTCGGATTCGTGAAGTAGGGACAGTTAGATTCTACTGTACAAAGGTTTTTTTCATTTCAGATATATAAGAAACTTCAGAAAATTACATTGGAATATCATAGTTTATGACGAGATCAACCATAGGAATGTCCAACCACGACTAGGAACATCAGTTGCAAGCAATATCGAGGCTTATCCTGATTTAAACCGATGAAGAGAAGAAAGTCTCAGAGACTGGGATTTAAAAGAATGCAAACCTGCAGCTTTCTAATCCAGCTCTTCTAGTAATAAACTTGAACGATGACAATTCTGCTCTCAAAGTTATATGAAGATGATCATCACCCTCAATTTTGTTCAGAATTCTCGGCATTCTGCTATTTATAAATCATAACATATATCGAGGTCAGATAGGGACAAAGAAGCGAGTAAATTTCAAGTATCAATGTGTACCTTTTCTATATATCGTTTTTCAATGGTAGTATTGAGGTCGCCTTCCCAACATCCTACATCCTCATCCTCTGTTTCTGCTATTTGCAGTGTATGTAGTCTTGGTGTGCTTACAACTCCTCGAGAAAATAATTTCATATTTGGACATCGTATCACAACTACTTGTTGCAGGGACGGAAATGCGATAATGCAACTCCCCGAGTGGAAGATTGTAAGACTTGGTAAACCTTTAAGTACCAAATATTCCAGCCGATTGAATATGATCCGATCGATTGCTTCATCTTCTTTATGTTTTATGATTTCTTCTATCATTTCGCAATCATTTATATCCATTCTTGTAAGTTGTACTAGACTTTTAGCTACTGAGAGTACCATTAAATTGAGCAATCCACCACATTTGCTTACTTCCAAAGTTGTCAAATTTTTGAAAGTCATTGAGGAAGGCATTAAACTTGTTAAATTGCCACATTGAAACAGTGTCAGACTTTTCAGATTCTGAAAAAATTTGCCAAATTCAGAACTTTCCTCCCACAAATGCAGGTCAGACAAGTGATAAAGTACTAAGCTGCTCAATTTATCGAGCGACTCGGCGTGTTTTTCCTTACAGCCAAGCCCATCACATAACAATAATTCGTTGATAAAACCATTATAAACAGAAAGTGTCTCAAGGTTGGGCAATTTGTGAAGAAAACAAGATGGACAAATAGCACTTTCCTTAAAAGGGCCTAACAACGCAAGGTAATTTAGCTTGCACAAGTACTCTGAAAACTTTCCATGCAACATCTCTTTCTGAAAGCAATTCCAATCCACTGCCAGACATTCCAAGCTAGGGAATGCATCCTAGAAAATACACAAAAGTATTATATAAATTTAAGTTTTCAAATGTGAAAACAAAAAAAACAAAAAAACAAACGGGTTCATACCTTCCCAACTAAGAACAATGGCTGTCCAGTTGGGATCTCATGTCGGCTCTCCCCATGGCTCAAAACTTGTGAAGCAAGTATCTCCACTTCATTGCAACTCAACACTTCTAACATCTTTAGAACTGGCCATTCTGAAACATATGATCCCGTATAGAAGCTTTTGAGTCTTGATAGTTTCCACAGCTTCAACGTTGTTAATTGAGGAAACCAAAACTGAACTGCTTCTACTTCTTCTCCATCATCCTCGGCAGTAATTTCTTCCATCATGCAACGACCTATACTAAGCTCTTCAAGCTGAACAAGACCTCTAGCAACTGATGCTGGAAAGAGGCTTTTCAAACTATCACAAAATTGAACTGATATTGAATGTAGATTCTGATAGGATAGAATAACTTGGGAGTCCACATTCCATACATGCTTCAGCTTTGGCAAATAATGTATCTGTAATGTTCTCAGCTGAGCTGCTGCTAAAGCATGTGTTTTCTTGCTACCAAGAACTTCAAGTTCAAATATCTCCTCTACCGAATCACAATTTTGTAATTCCAAAATCTCCAGTCTTTGGAGTCTTCCAACCATATTAGATGGGAAAACATTCAATAGGTTATTGCAACCATATATCTTGACTTGTTCTAATTTGTTGAAGGAATCCGAATGGAGTTGATCGTGCCATATTTTTCTTAAGTTATCCATCTTCTCTAATGACAATTTCTTTATATTAAGGAGTCTCACCTAAAGAAATCAATTAATTAAATTGCATTATTAACAGCTCAACTAACCATAAACAATTTTATTTTATTTTTTTTGACAATACCATACACAATTAGAGATAATATGAAAATTAATTTAGATTTTAATTAAAGAAAAACAAATCTAACCAATATAAAGAAATTGGATAGATTTAATCTATCCATCTATGCAAGAAGAAAAGATGTGAAGCAAAAAGAGGAACAAATCACCTTTTCATCAAAGAGAGGTTGAATGTTGGCATGGAGGTTCTCCTTTGAGTCCATTCCACTACATTCCTCACTTCCAGTCATGTTTGCACAAATTGTTTTGGAGATAAACGTTTCCATATCTGGGCAATTCATACTCCTTTGTTCTGACAAGGAGCGCGGATCAATTAAATTCCTGTCGAAGTAGTAGAATCTAGCGAGTTTTGGAAGATTACGGAGGGTCAGATCTTGTAGATTAGGAAACAGCTGCACACTTGACCCTTTTTCTTCTTCAACTATCACCGCTTCCATAAGCTTACAATCAATTATCTCAAGAATTTTGAGTTGGACTACACTATTAGCCATAGAAGATGAAAATAAATATTTTAAATCACCCAAACCGAAAATGCCCAAGATTGTCAAATTTTGAAGGGAAGAAGACGTTGCCAGAAGTTGGCTGTGCCATATCACTTCAGAGCTGATAGAGTTCAGTTTCAACAGCCTTAAGGACGGCAACGAAACCTGCAGATTAAATTTCTTGTTTTATGAGTAACTTGTTCAAAGACTTTCACTTGCATTTAACTCTTGCACTATTGTTTAGCAAATGAAATCAGATCTATTAAAGTTCAAAACCATTTGAATTTGAGGCACCAAGTCATATAAACATGATTTTCTACTAACTGTACACAAGGAAAAAAAAAAGGCACCTTTTTGTCCAAGAGAGGATATATGTCAGCGCAAGAGCTTGTTGCTTCCTGTTCTTTGCTTACTGTTATGTTTGCACATGTCGAACCAGAGAAGAACATCTTCAACCTAGGACAATCCAGAATCACAAGTGCGTCCAAGGAGGGGAATTGAATTGAATTTCCGGAGCCAAATCCAGTGAGTTTCGGAAGACCTCCAAGCAGCAGAAAATTTAATTTGGGGAACATCATATTAATTATGCTTTCTTCTTCTGCCGATTCTTCAACGTAAATTATTCTTTCCATTGACTTACAGTTCCGTATAACAAGTTTTCGTAGTTGCACAAGACTTTTAACCATGGAATACGAAAACAGAAAATCCAAACCGTTACACTCCTCCACAATCAACTTTGCTAAAGTTTGACAACTAGAAGATACAGCTGGTAGTTGATCAAGCCATCTGCACTCAATGTTAATTGAGCACAATTTCAATTTCTCCAACCTTGGGAGTTCAACCTGCAAACACAATTTTACTTTTTAGTTTTTATTAAAGGGTTTAAAAGTAAGGTCTATAGGTAAAAGAAGTACAAGAAAACATACATTTTGACTGAAAAAAGGGATGAAACTGTCCAGATCATCTTCAGCAAGGATTTCTTGGAGTCTCATATCAGGTGTAAGCGCGTTGAAGCCAAATCTAGTGAGACATGGTAGCCATTGTAGTGTCAAGGTGCGCAGTTGAGTGAACTCAATCTTACTAATCTGTTCATTTTTGTGGACTTGCCTGCTTTCCATGAGAACGATCTGTTCTAGTTTCCTGCAATGAGTCACTTCGATTTCTTGAAGCTGCAAAAGGTTTCTGGCCATGGGCAATGTGAGATACTTCAATTTATCACATTTTCCAACTTTTATGACTTTTAATTGGCTGAAAGACTCTGCTGTAAGTTGGCCGTGATATATGTTCTCCAAATTGATCAAATTATGAAGGACTAATGACTCTAGCCTCTGGGGAAAGATACTGCATAGTCCCCATCCAACTGAGTTGATAATATACTGTATCTGGGAAGCATTCTGTATATGAAGATGCTTCAATTGTTGGAAACCTTCCCCATTAAGTTCGTGAAGAACATTCTTACAGCCTTTCGGTTCATCCAGATAGAGATCTTCAGCTCTATTCAACAAAAATTTAATCCCATCACTCAGAACAAGGCTATTGTTCAATTTGAGTTTCAACGTCCTCGAGGTTTCATATTTACCAGACCAGCTCCATACATGTCCAATAAATATTTTAAATCTTTCCAACTTCCAAAAGAACAAGTCGTGAGGCATAATCTGTGCATCAAGAACATGTATTTCTAAAGTTGTCAGGTTAGACAATTGCTTCAACTCAGTAAGACTTGCATTACTTTGTCCTTCGACATCCCATTGAACAAAGCTGTTACCCATATAGAGTTCTTCTAACCGTGACAAGCTTGATAAGACATTTGGTGTGATTACTTTAAGTTTTGAACAATTGCTTAAATCTAACAACCTTAAACGAGTCAATTGTCTAATTTCTCCAGGCAATTGTTCAATTTCAGATCTCAAAAAGCTCAGAATTTCTAATTTCTTTAGCTCTCCAATAATTGTGATATCTCCAATCAAGCAATGATCCAAACATAAGGTTTGAAGGTTTGTTAGCCTGCAAAGCGATGAAGGTAATGACAACAAATGAAATCTAGTCAAATCTAAAACTTTGAGTTCTTTAACCCCGTCAAAAAAGGCATCTGGAATTTGTAAAGAAAACTCATCTTTGCTCAAATGAAGTAACTCAAGTTTCGGAAATTCCAGCCTTTCAGGAAGCTCATAATTATCTCCACGAAAAGACACAACAATTGAATCTTTTGGCAATTTTTGCCCCAGCGTTTCTCTTATGCCAGTAACATTTTGGTTATTAAACATGAGCTTATCCTTGGAGGATGCAATTGAAACTGCAACAGCTTGAATGATGTCATGCATTTTAACACAAGTCTTAGCATTATTACCATCCAACAACAAACATGAAGCTTTGAGGTTACCGATCAATGAATGCATTCTATTCCTTGCTTCTTCCAGCGTATCAACATCTTTAAACAAACCCAAACCCATACTATATTTGAATAAGTCATTAGTATGTAAATCATAACCTGAATTATCAAGACAACAAAGCAGGAAAAATGATTGTTCTTCAGACCCCAAAATATTGTAACTTAATTCTATGGTAGAGTAAACACTTGTCTCCATTCCTTTGATGGGCTTTGGATTAGACCTTCTTAGCCATTGCAAGGCATTCTCCCAATCAGCAACATCTTTATTTTTCAAGGCATTTGCAATTGTTTTAATTGCAATAGGTAAGCCAGCACATTTTCTAACTATCTCAACTGCAATACGGTCGAAATCTGGTTTTTCTCTTGAATGACCGACAATCTTCCAAAATAAATTCATTGCTTCTATATTAGATAAGACATCAACGAAGAAATTCCTCTGAGTATTCATATCATTATGTAATACATCCAGACCTCTACCGGTCAACAATAGTTTGCATTGCCTCTTATTAGCATTACTTCCTCCTTGGTCTACTACCTCTGGTGTGACACTTAAAGAAGGAATCCCAACATCATCCAGAATAAGTTTCTCCCAAATGTTGTCTAAAATAACAAGAACATTGGTTTCTTTCTTTAACCTGTCGTATAAACGGGCAGCTCTTCCAGATAAAGTCTCCTCGTGAAATTTGAGACCTAGTTCATCAGCAATTTGCCCTTGAATATTTTTTACATTGAGAGTCTGTGTCACCTCGGCCATAACTACAACATCAAATAACTTGTCTTCCAAGACTTGAGCAGCAACTCTTTTGACAAGCGTGGTTTTACCCACACCTCCCATGCCGTACACTCCAATCAAGTTGACTTCTTCATCAGCTAATGCCTTCATAATCTTCTCGAAAACTGGCATTCTCGAACCAAAGTCTTCATAGCCTCTGGTAAAGACAGATTTAGTTCTTCGAATGGCAAGGCGGTGCGAAACATCCTTAAATTTTCCTTCTGCCAAGAGGTCGACCCCATCTTTTGCTATCTTGGCTGCTTTCTTGCTGAGTGAGTAACGCGAAATCAGATTAGGACAGAAGCCAATTGAACACAGCTTCTTCTTTGCTCTGTCTTCTTCACCATCAATAATGGATTTCACGACTAGTTGGGCTACAAACGCATCCACGCTATTGAGCCATTTCTCAACATCCTTTTCGATCTCATCCCCTTGTCTCTTGGCCGTGTCAACGGAATGTTGCACTCTGTCCCTTGCATTTATCAGCTTCTCAACTTGTTGCTTTAGCTCCTCCATGTTGTTCTCGTACTTGAACGGATAACATAAGTGCTTTCCAACCGGAACAACCAACAACTCTGCAACTTTTGCTGCAATGGAGGAGCTAACTTTTGCTGCAATAACTATCTCCGCCATTTTCTGTTTCTTATCACTCCTTCCTTTCTTTTATCTCTGTCTTTTTTTTTTCTCCTGTCTTGTCTTTTTTACTAACAAACAGAGCAATAAATTAAAAAAAAAAATTTATGGAGATACTCACTCTTGAAAAAGCAGAAATCTAGAAGAAAGTTCTATAATCTGAATGATTCAACACGGACTACTAATAAAAAGAAATCGTAGAAGCTTGACCAACAAAAAAGAAGCAAAATTGATAGGTTTTTTGTTTCTTTTTTCTATTTTGTTACAGTTACTGGGCTCTTGAAAAAGCAGAAATCTAGAAAAATAAACCACTGGTACAGATAAAATCTAAGAAACAAGACCAGCAAAGAAGAAAAGAAATTAGTAGGTTTTTTTATTTTTTTTATTTTTTTTATTTTTAATTTTTTGATGTGAAAGCGGATTCAAACTGCAGAGCAAAGCCAATAAACTGAAGAACAAACTATTGATTAAAAGAAGAAAGACAGCAAAGTGCACCTCTGTTTTGTATCTCAGATCAATAACAGAAGAAGAAGAAGCAATTGGACTGGCAGCAAGTGGAGAACAGAGTCTTCTCTCTGAAATATGTTTCGAAGATCAGAGTTTTTGCTGTTTAATGAAGATTGCAAGTCAATGCGGATGTTCTAACTCCTAAGTAATTATTCAGTTACTTTAATACAAATTGATCACCACTAAACACGAAAATAATTAAGAATTGCAAATTGCCAACAAATAATTAAGAAGTGCAAATTGCCAAAACAACCGGACATTTTCCCTCATTTTCTAATAATTCAAATTGGAGACTAAAGACAAATGTTGGAAAGTAACAACAACCTTCATTTTAAATTTTTCTCATTTTCTCTGTTTTCCTAGAAACCAAACAGATTCTTGAAAGTTTGGTTTATTTTATTGAATTAATTTTCAACCACCCCAAATTGTTGTTTATTTTTAACAATAATGCTAAACATCCCACCTAAAATCTCATATTTTTCATCCCACTACATGTGTCATGTGAGGTGTCAAATTGTGAGTGGATACACATTAATGATTATTTATCTCACCTACCCCATGTATCCACTTACCATTTGACACCTCACATGCCATATATAGTGGGATGAAAAAGGTGGGATTTAAGGTGAGATGTGTAACATTACTGTATTTTTAAATGCGGGCACTTGATCAAACCTTCCAAGATGGCCTATTTTTTTAGCTAATTACATCAAACTCTCATAAGGTTTACTCTTTTATATATGGAAACAACTTTATTAATAATTGACACTCGCCTCCTTTACCATTAGTAAAAGTTTATCAAACTTAACCGTTGACCAACTATGACTATCAAAACTAAGGGCAGTTTAGTCATTTGAATTTTTAATTTTTGTGATATGATTGAGGCAACAAACATGATTTTTTTTTTCCAATTTTGAATCCTTGATTCAATCTAGACTTTTTGTTGGTAACAGATTTTATTTTTCAAAAAAATTTGCTCTATTTTTTTTTTTAAAAAAATTAGTTAATGGAAGGTGGAGATCCATTGAATTTTTTTTTTTTTTTTGAATTTGTTTTAATTTTTAAATTCCATTTATTAAAAACATTAATTTTTTTAATAGAAAAATAAAATAAAATATTTTTTTTTTTTATTTGAAAAAATATATATTTTTGTTATATATCTAAGCATTAAAGCATAGAAGTAATACTAACCGAGAGAAAACTAATTCTATTTAGTTTATTTATGTGTCTTTTAGAATGCTTACACAATAAACATATAGGCATAGGGAGAGTTGACTCTACAATGAAATAGGAAATCAAATCAAGAGAGGTAATTACTCTACAATAAGATCAAGAGAATTAATTGCGAATTATTCTCTAGACGGTGAAAGTCAATTATATCACAACAATTTTTCTATTTTATAAATAAAATTTGAGCTTTTTTCCATTTTAAATTGTTTTCTAATTTTTTTAAAAACAAAAATTTGGTGTCTTAGGGGTATTTCCGACTTTTACCATTGTTTAACGATAAACCCTTACTCATAACGGTAGGTGAGATGAGTGTCAATTTTCGATAACGTTGTTTTTTAGTGTAACCGGATAAATCTCAAGGGAGTTTGGTGCAAGTTGCTCAACCACCCCAAATTGGAGTTTATTTTATTGAATTAATTTTCAACAACCCCGAATTGTTGTTTATTTTTAAATGCAGGCACTTGGTCAAACCTTCCAACTTGGCCTATTTTTTTTTTTTTTTTCCTCTGATGGTGTGAGAATGCGTATTTTATATTGTATTTTGCACACATTTGTGCAACAATGAAAACTTGATTCTACGGAACAGAAGTAGTACTCTTCTTCCTCCCGATTAATAACTTGATAACAAAGGGTACTAGTGCTATTTAGGCCCATTCTCTTATTAAATAAACCCACACAATTTGTTTGATTTAGGGTTTTTCAGAATCTTCACCCATAATTGATTTTGTGTGGGTTTGAAGAGAAACAATTTAATTAAAATATAATATTTAGGATTATTGTAAATGTAAATTATTAAAGAGCTCTTCTTCTTACGATCCACAAATTATCTATTTACACTCTAATTTAATTTTTTTTATTATTATAATTTTCACCTAAATTAAAATTACTAAATAAGCCAAAAAAAATTTTAAAAACACTTCAAACTAACTAAATTATTAAAAAAATATATATCTCTCCTAAATCATATATTAAACTCTCTTTCCTAAATCTGTTACTGACATATTAAACACTCTCCCCTAATTACTCTCTCTCTCTCTCCATTTTTCAAAAAATAAAAAATAAAAACCCAATATCTCCATACTTTCTCAATCAATCTCTAATTAATACTTAAAGAAAAAAAATTATGAATATTTTGGTTTTTTACTAACAGTAATAAATATATATATATATATATATATATATATATATTAAAAAGTCAATACAAATATCTTGTTTTTCAGAAGAAAAAAAAAATAGATATATGAAAACTTGATTTGTTACAACTAGATTCGATTAAACTCAGAATTTCTAGGAATAATGACAAAATTAAAGTTCTCTACGTAATCACATACTTACAAAAGTAACAGAAATCATTTTCATATTTCGATTTTTTTAAAAAAAAAAACAAGGTACTTGTTTTTTGAGTTTTTTTCTTTTTTTGATATATACACATATACGGATCCTAAAAATAAAACTTATTCATAAGTTTTTTTTTTTTCTTAACTGTAAGGGTCATTTGTTTTTTCCACTTAAAACTTAATGGATATGAATCATAATTATTAAGTTGTTTTGTTTGTTTTTTAAGTGGTCAAATAACTTAAAAATATCAAAAAACAACTTAAAATAAAAAGTAAAAAATCCTGACTTTTTACTTAATTGTAAATCACTGAATTGCATTAATTGTAATCCAAAATATTTTTTTCCAATACTATCCTCCATATATAACATATCTTCAATTTCATCATAATTATATATTGTATAAAAATCTTTATTTTAATATATTGCTTATTTTAAATAGCTTTAAAAATAAAATAAAAAATCATAATCACTTCTCATATTGGTGTTTAATATCAATAGTTTATTATGATAGTAGGGCGATGTATTTATATATTATTTTTTTAGAGTGTTTTGTGTGAGTTTTCCTGTTGCTCCTTTCATTTTTTGAAAAAAAAAAAAACCTTTTCTTTTCTTAGTAAAAATAAAGTTTGTTTGTAATCGAAGAAGAAGATCATAATCATATGTGTTCATATATAATTATTATTATTGGATTGTTTTTATCCTATATTATATGTATAATTGTTTAACATGAGTATAGATGTAAAATTATTTCTTCTCAGAAAATATTATTTTTAAAAAACAAACATATTGACAGTACATTCAAATGTGAGAAAAAAAAAAAAAACATGTCATTCAGATTCAGATTTCAGTCACTATTCAGTCTTCAGTAAAATTCAGGAATATTCAGTCTTCAGACAAAAAAACAAACGACCCCTTAGTCATGCTTGAAAAAGAATGAAGATAAAAAGTTAAAGATATGTATTGGAGAAAAGATAGTTTAATATGGTAATTAAAATTTTAGGAGAGAGTATTTAATATGTAATATTTAATCTAATGATTTAGAAGAAATAATTTCTTTTTAATAATTTAATTCAAAAAAGATTATTCCTCAGATGAATTCAAAAACTACGAAGATTCATCCTAACTTTTATTAAAATAAAATGAAATGTCTTTAGAAATTGTTTTTTTTTTTTTTTTTAAATGAAGTGTCTTTAGAATAGGAGTGGCAAAAAATAAAAATGATCATCTTGGAACAAAAGGAAGTGTCTTAAGAATTTTTTTAAAATTTAAATTTTGAAAATGAAGAGTCTTTAGAAAAGAAGTATAAAAATATATATATATATATAAAAAATTGGATTGTCAAAAGATGCTATCATTATTAAATTTTAAATTATTTTTTTACAGTAGGTGTAAAGAGTAAATGGGTGTGTGGAGAACTATTTTAAAGATTGTAAATGTAAATTGTTAAATTTCAATTTTTTTTTTTTTACGGTATGTTGAAGGAGTAAATGGGTGTGTGGAAAAATAAATTATAAAATTCTAATTTGATGCAATCTTATTGGACGGTTTTACGGTTTCACCATGTGGCAGTCCCATATAAGATTTTCTCCTATTTTAGAGATTGTAAATGTAAATTATTAAGTTTCAATTTTTGTTAGGGTAGATGTGAGTAGTAAATGGTTGTGTGGATAACTATTTTAGAGATAGTAAATGTAAATTAATAAAATTCAATTTTTTTTACGGTAGATGTAGGGAGTAAATGGGTGTGTCATGTGTGGTTGGGTTTACTGAACGAACCCACAAATGTGTTTTGGGCTTAAAATCAGATAAATCATATCCATAAATACATTAATCAGCTGGGTTCTATTAAGGTCCCTTCAAATAAAACTCAACTAAAATCACATAATTACATCTTCAAATCAATTGTTAAAATTACAAATTATCAGTTAATTCTAAATTAAAATTTTTGTATATATTCTTCTTCCATTTTTTTATCGTACATCAAAAGTATTTTAAAAAGCTTAATATATAGATATTAAAGTTTCAACTTGTTGTGAATCTAGATCCCTTACCAGATTCTAGATCCACTCTCTATTACTATAACCTATCAAGATTCACTTGAACACAAGTAATATAAAAACAAAAGATGTACCAAGCAGCAGTAATAATAACAAGAAAACAAAAGAAAACAAAAGAAAATGAGACACATATTTTATAATGGTTCGGCTTGAGAACAAGCCTACATTCACTTTGAGTCAGACCGAGAGACTCATTCCACTATATGAGAAGTTTATACAAATCTAGTCTATCAAGGACTCAACCTGATAACCCTCAAAAGGGAGCCCAGAAACCCAATACAACCACACTCAACCACATAGGCTTCTAACACAACCTATGCCTGAAAAAGAACAAACCTAGAAAAGCTCAAAAGTTACAGCAATAGAATCATGATCATGATCGGTCCACAACCACACAATGTGACTCTCGTAAGTGTACGAGGTCGGAGTGTAATATAATGGCCGAGTAGGGATCGATCCCACAAGGACTAAGAATTGATTACCGGCTTTAATCGTCTATATACTATTTGGACAATTAAGATTGAAAGTTTCCAGATTTTTAACATTAAACTAATTAATTCTAAAGCAAGTAAAATACCAACCACAACAAGAACAAATGTGAATATATGATGAAACAGTGCTAGAACATCAAATCCACCTCACCCTTCTAATTAACTCTTGACTCACTTAACTTCTCATTTGTGCAAGTATAGATTATAGGTTTGTATTCCCTTAAATCAATCTCTAATCTCTCTCGATGTCTTAGAGATTGTATCCATATATACAAAATATGAATGAACTCATTAAGAATGTTGGAACACACACAAGAATCTTATATGCTAGCCTAGTGTATCTCTCACTTTCTAGTCATATATAGTGAATATTTTGTTTATCTAGTGATCATTCAACAAGATGGCCAATCAAGACAAAAGCATTAAGCATACAAAACATTCATATAACTATGCAAGCACTTGTAGAGAAACTAAGGAATATTTAACAAAAGATCAAGGGTTTGGTTTCATCATTGTTCTAACACAAGAGTATTTAGCTCATGTTACACATATAAACCATACAAAATATCCAATAAACATAGACCATAACTAATGCAAGAAGATAAAAAATAGAGTTTATAGAGAAAAACTAAGATGATGGTCTCCTTCTTACAAAGCTTGGTCTTCAATGGCTTCCGATGGCTTCCCTCTTCAAGAATCAACTCCTCAAGCTCTAATGTTGATGAAATCCACCATTTTCAGAGAGAATATAAGAGGTTTCTACTGGGAGAAGTGTGTGGTCGGAGTTGCTGGGTGTGAGGCTCAATAAATGGATTTAAGAGAGCTTCCACCAAAGTCTTCCTCATCACTCTCCAAGAACAAGCATCTTTAATGCTTCTTCAATGAAGAGGGCCTACCAAAATCTCCACTAACTCCTCCAAGCTCTTAGCAAGGTCAATAGTCAGAGACAAGATCTTTGATTGGCCGAAATTTTGTGGCCCAAGAATCCGAAAATGGCAACTGAAGTTGACAGCATCAGGCGAAATCGGCGCCCTTGTTCGACGTCCTGTTCGGCGGCCTTAGGGCGTTGAACTGAGAAATGAAGCAAATCTGCCAACAAAAATGAGCCTTTTTTGGCGATCCAAGGCCACCGAATCAAGGGCGCAGAATTAGTCAAGAAAAGCGGACCTTCTGGTCCCTTTTTTGCGGCCCCTAATCGCAAAACCACAAGGGCATTGAATACTTTCTGAAATTGTGCTTTTGCCCTAGAATTCTTATATTTTTGCACATAAGCCTCTTTATTGGAAGAAATCCCGAAACACTTATTTAAGCCGTTAAAAATACGATTTTACTCGAAAATTGAGCATAACAGATACAAATAAAAGGGGCTATACTTCGTGTAGAAATAAGAGTTATCAACACCCTCAAACTTATTTTTTGCTCGTCCCGAGCAAAACAAAACAAAGAAAAACCTACAAAAACCAAAATAAAACAAACAAACAAAAATTATTTCTACTAAGCCTAATGAAAAGTGAGTTGCAACATTGAGTGTAACCAAGAGTAGGCATATGAAAATAATGCTAAGATCATTGAGATAAGGCAAGAATTTCAAAAGTCAAGGTGCTAAAACAAGAGAGATTGCAATTCCATACTTGATAGTGAACTAAGCTTCAAAAGCATCGAACACAAGAGTCAGAAGATAGCATTTCGCTTCGACTCTAACCTTTCCGGTACTCTCTTATTTTACCACACAGAACCTAAGCTCACTCATTAAACTCATATGGTTGGAAGTTATGCACAAAAAGATTATCAAATTATACGTATGATATTTCTTAAAAGACCGCTAGAGTTAGAATGCAATAGGACCATAAGAACGGAATCAAACATTAAGAACAAGGCAAAACACCAAAGAATACCTTGTAAGCAAGCTAAATCCCTCCCAAAGATCAATTAGGACTTCTTTTAAGGCACAAATGAGGTGATGGAATATTCAGTGATGGAGAGGCTAGGTGGATATGGTATTTTGGGCAAGCTAGCAATTATGATAAAGATTCTCACTTAACACATGTATCTCCTTTTGAATGAGTGTTTTAGGCACAAAAACTTATTCTAAACATATTTAAAAATCAACAAACATTTATTCTTTTTTTTTTTTAAACTAAAGATCACTATTTACCAAATTGGCCTAAAAACACACTTCTTTTCGATCTGAATCTTTTGAGCTTACTTCTCAATGATCTTTAACCATAATCGAAGCCAAGGGGTTGGTTTAGTGTTTAGGTGATATGTGGTGATGTATTTATGGGACGAGAGGATATAGTGATTGGTTTTAGAGTGCGAGATATAAATGATAGAACATTAAAGCGCACACACACACAAGGCTGTGGGATTGTGTTTGGGCCATTTTAAGTGACTAACACGAATTTCCCATGTCATCTCTTAAGGCACGGATTTAGCAAGCAAACCAGGCGGAACTAAGGTGATGCCCTTAAGTGGATGTTCTTTAATGCCCAATGAAAGGTGTGAGGTCCTTAAAAATTTATGCTCAATTATCTAAAAAATGAGTGTTTAAGATTTTGAAAGAAAAATCACACTCATAAGGACGAAAAATAAGGCTCTGGCCTCACCGGGGTAGTCTCTACTAATGATCTCGACATCTTAAGCACGATACTCCATTTGCTAAGACACATTAAAGTCTGGCAAAATGTGTGCAAGCAATGTGGCGTAGCTTTGACTAATGCTACCCAAGCCCGGATTTAGTGAAACATAGCATACAATGAAATCTGGCCCACGGAACATCTCATAAGCAACTCAACAAAAAACTGAAAATTGGCTCATTTTTACAGAAAAACTAACACATTATTCCAAGGCCGTACCCTTAAACTTAAACTAAACTTTGTCCTCACAGTTTGCATATTTTAAAGATAATTGGACAGAGTTTCATCTAAAAAAAGGGAATACTACCAAATGTTACCTACATGAAAAGCCACACAAGCACACACAAAACACTACCAACCAAGATAAAATATCCAAGAAGTTGTAAACTCCAACTATAAGCAAAGATTAAAACTAACATCCAATAATAAGAAAAACATCCGAAAAAAGTAAAATCCAACAACCAAAAAGTGATGAGATAACCTTGCATGTGGTGGCCAAAATGTCATCCTAGTCAGCATGCTCTTAACTCCTCCCCGCTCCATTGCGACGCTCTGAGGCACTCAAGCACTCAAGTAGCTATCCTGGATAGCTTTCATCAAATCAGCAATCCCTCTCTCAAGAGCGGTTTGCCTCGTCTCCAAAACTCTCTAGTTAGTCTCCATAGCAGTTTGCCTCTGGGAAAACTCATCGACCCATGCTGGCCTTTGCAAAAGCTCATCTACCCAATCCGACCTACGGTCCCCTGCTAGGACTGCACCTGGGTCATCATCTGCAGTAAAACGGGCAGCAGCATCCCTCATCTGCCTCTTCCTAGTGGCAACTGGTAGCAAGCCCGCCTCATGTCTCTGAGCGGAGATATCATTAAATGTCCTGGAGTTCAGAGGCCCGTCCATCTGTTCTATACTGTCCCCCTCCTTAGGCTCTATGCCAGCCTGCTCATAGAAGTAAGTGATCAGAGCAGGGAAAGGCAGGACTAGGTTGTCAACTTTTTCAGCCTGAATGATTACTCGCCTAATTACTTTTCCTACATCCACCCTCTTCTAATGTTTGATATAATACAGGAGTTTGGCGAGCTTAAAAACTGTGATGGTAATTTTCCTTGATGGCTTCAATAAGGATGACACAAAGATTACCCAAAAAGCCCAAATTAGCTCCAAATCATGCTGAAGCAACTGATGGCCATCATCTCACACCCCAACCACAAACGACATACGTAGCTCCCCTGCAAGATCTAAATTGTACCTTATTAAAATGCTGAGCCCGGGAACTCCCGTATCTAGATCTCTATGGTTATGGGTACCATAATACCTGTTGATGTCTTGAGCACTGAACCCTACATCAACTCCCCTCACCTTGACCGGGGTACCCTTCTCAAACTCTTTGCAATCCATAGCTGCGTAAAATCCTCGGACAAGCCTTTCGTTAATTTGATGAGCGGTGGTCACAAATTGGCACCAACCCATGGCATCCACCAGCTGCGGGACCTCAGACCCTATCAAATTGTTGAGGTCCATGTTTCTCTCACTCAAAATAGCCCTGCCCAAATTGTTCTCTAACCGAAGAACATAACCCGAGCAGCGAACCCCAACACTTGACCCACTGGTGGAAGCATCCTTGCTTGATTTCTTCTTACTGGCTCGAGGCATGGTTGAAACAAACCTGTTGGTTCATGCAAAACAAAATATAAACACAATCCATGTACAATGCCACGCAAAAATCACCACTCTTAGTCTAGAGAAATAAAAAGAAAGAAATAATAAACTAGCATACATAAATAAAACTAAAATTAAAATTAACTAAAATAAGCAAATATTATCCAAAAGCTATATAAAAATTACAAAAACTAAATAAATAAATAAAATAACCGAAAATAGAAGAAAATTAATTTCCAAGCGACCAAATCATTAACCAAACCGAAATTGGCTCACAAATTACTCTATAACCAACCAAAGATTAAGAGAAAATGAAATTAACCCAAGAGTCATCATTAAAACTACCAAAATAGCAAAACCCATGTTTAGAACACGAAAATCACTCATCATATGCAAACCCAACCAATAACAACAAATTCTATGCCCTAACTTCATAAATTTAAGTTTGTGCATGAAATTATTGAGATATGAGAGATGAAGATTGAATTCGTACAAGAAAAAATGAAGATTAAGAGGAGATTTACCTTGATTACGCGTGAATGGGGTGGAGAGCAGTTAGGAGAAGAGAGAAAATCAGTTTGGGGCGTTTTAGGGTGATTTAGGGCATTTACCTAACAACCCTCGTTTTTGTGTAGAAATTGAGCTGTTTTGCGCCCTGTTCGGCGCCCTTGGCGGCCGATTAGGGCCCATAATTGCTTTTTAATCAAACGGTGCGTTTTGATAAGTGAGATTTCTGTGCCCTTTTATGTGTTTAGGGGTCGTCGATAAGGGCGCCGAAAAGGGACCAGAGGGTCTTAGTTCGTTTTGCACCCCTGATTTATACGGCCATTGGCCGCAGAAATACCCACATGCTTATTTCTTCAATTTTCTTCATCATCTTCACCCAATTTCACTTATACACAAGTGATAGCCTGGACAAACCATCAAAACCTGCTTGGAAACACAAAAACATACAACTGGGAAGAAACAAATCCTACCTAACACATGAAAACATAAAAGGAAGCAAAATATTGAAATATGCAAAATAATAGCTAGCTATGTACAAAGTGGTACTTCCCTCGTTGAGGAGGATAACCTCCCGGTTATCCTCTGTTTCTTGCTCCCAGTAGAGCTTCAACCATTGCTCGTTTACCTTAAAGCTCTCCTTAGCATCGTTCTCAATCTCAATGGCTCCGTGCGGAAAGACTTTCTTCACTGTAAACGTTCCTGTCCATTTGCTCTTAAGCTTTCCAGGGAATAGTCTCACCTTGAGTTGAACAAGAGAACCCTATTGCCAACCTTGAGTTCTTTGAAGGCCAACCTCTTATCATGCCACATCTTCGTCTTCTTCTTGTAAATTCTTGAGCTCTCATAAGCCTCAAGCCTTAATTCCTCCAATTCACTGAGTTGAAGCAACCTCTTTTCACTAGCTTCTTTCATTTCGAAATTCAAGGCTTTTATTGCCCACCAAGCCTTGTGCTCTAACTCAAAAGGTAGATGGCATGTTTTCCCGTAGACAAGTCGAAATGGTGACATGCCTATAAGAGTCTTATATACGGTGCGATACGTCTATAATGCATCCTCCAACTTAAGGGCTCAATCCTTCCTTTTGATTCCCAATGTTTTCTCAAGTATCCCTTTGAGCTCTCGGTTCGAAATCTCGACTTGGCCATTAGCTTGCGGATGGTACGGGGTGGTTATCTTGTGCTTAACCCCATTCTTCTTCAATAATGCTTCTAATCGCCTATTGCAAAAATGGGATCCTCTATTAGTGACAATGGCCCTATGTGTCCCAAACCTTATGAAGATATGCCTCTTCAAAAACTTGGTGACTTCATTGGCTCCACATGTTTGGGTTGGTATGGCTTCCACCCATTTAGACACATAATCCACAGCCACCAAAATTACCTATTTCCGCAAGACATTGGAAAAGGACCCATGAAGTCCACTCCCCACACATCAAAGACTTCTACTTCGAGCATTATGTGCATTGGCATTTCATCCCTCTTTGTCATGTTTTTGGTTCTCTGACACCGGTCACATGCCTCTACATAGCTTCGAGAATCCTTGAATAGGGTGGGCCACCAAAAACCTGACTGGAGGACTTTTCTTGCTGTCCTTGATGCACCGAAATGGCCTCCACTCTCTTTTGAGTGGCAATGGCTCAAAATCTCCTCCATTTCGTCACCGGGCACACATCGCCTAATAATCCCATCACTACACACTCTGAATAATAGTGGATCATCCCAAAAGTAGTGCTTCATTTCAGAAAATAATTTCCTCCTTTGATGATAATTCAACTCGAACAAGTTATCAGAGAAGAAGTTGGTGTAGAATGTGGTGTTATTGTTACCAACTCTTCCGATGACCAACATACCTCTAATAGAAATAGTGGAGGAAAAGATGATAAAGATGGTGGGGATGAGGTAAGAGGTTGAGATTCTGGTGCAGGAGATTGGAATGTTGGTGCAACAAGTTGGGATGTTCGTGCTGGAGGTTGGGATATTGGTGCAACAAGTTGGAATGCTAGTGCGGTAGGTTGGGATGTTCATACAGGTAATTTTGATCAAATTCGCGGTAGACAACATGGAAGAACAAGTCAAATTTATGAAGATTCTTTGAATATGACTCTCTCCTCAATGAGTATAGACACAAAATAGTTCTTTGGTTTATTTGCAGACAATGTCAGGTTTTCATGTACCATATTATGGTAGTTATGGTGTCTGCAATATATTTGATTATCCTTCTCCACAAATACCATATGAAATACATATGCATGCAGATCAACAATATCCACCAAGTTGAGTAAATCCAAATTACCCAATTCATGGATCGATTGGAAGAGATCAAGAAACATATATGTGGCATATTAATAACTACATTGAAAACTATACAAACACGCTTTTTGGGAAAATTATTATTCGAATCAAGATAGAAATATATTTTATGTATTTGAACCAATAAAGAATTCATTTTGGTTTTAAATTTCAAACACGCAATGTATTATATTATGTATGAATTATGATTTATGATAGAATCTTGGAAGTATGGAACTATATATATATATAAATGATAATTTTGTTTGTCAAATATTTAATCTCTTTATATTGTATATAATATTGTAAAGGTGAAACAAAATATTATTCTATTAAATACTCGATTTTAAAAATTATATATAGACTTTATCTATGTTATAATTTATAATAAACTCATAACTATATTAATTTATCGTTAAAATATGATTCATTTGATGTATAATTACTTGTTTAAGCTTGTCCTAAAATTTCACAAAAAAAAAAATTAACTTTAGATGTAAATATTCATCATTTTTTTTTTTAAATTTTTGATAGAATATCCACCGATATCAATAATATCCTCGAAATATCCATCAATTTAGAAGCACAATATCGATATCGATACTGATATTTTATTCCTTGGTTGCCATCAAGAAATTGACCTCACAGAAATTTCATTCCCGGGGAGGATCTAGTATTCAAATCATAAAACACAAAAATCAAGAACTGAAGATTAAAAAAATCAAGCAATAGAAAAGAAACTTTTTTTGGATACATAGAGAGACAAAAATCTCATTCCCTAATCAAAATTTGATCAAATCAAACCCAGATCAAAAATAATTTGCTTTCAAAAATAAACCTAGAAACATCCCCAACCAAAATGAACCCAGAAACCCCTCTCACCACCACCACACAACAACCCAGACTAATCCAGCCACTACCCACCAAACCAGAAACACCCACCACCACACAATAACCCAAACTAATACAGCCATCACCCTCAATCCAAAACCCTAATCGAAATTAACCACCCACCAACACCAACATCCACAACCACTACCAGTTCTTCATTCACCTACACCTACACACCCACACGATGACAACCACCAATAGCGTCAATTTGGGGTTCGAATCAGTTGATTTGTAACGGTTAAAGAGGTTTGATTAATGGGCACTGAAAGAGAGAGAGTGTGTGTGTGTGTGATTCACGAGAAAGAGTGTTCAATCTTCTCGTCTGGATTTAGAGAGAAAAAACTGATGAATATAGTGGTGGTGGATGGTTGATGGTGGGTTTGATAACTTTGATCTGGATTTGGTTTTGAGAAGAAGAGATTGGGGAGAGAGAGGGGAGGAGATGGCGGTGGATGAGTGGTGAGGTTGAAGATGAATAAATGAGGATGAGATGATGGAGGTGGATGAGTGGTGGTTGATGATATTGAAGATGTTGAAACCTAGGCAGCCGAGCATTTTAATTAGGTGGAGAAATTGAAATTTTTTTTTTTTTATTTTTTTTAATTAAACAAATGTATTCCTAATTTTTTTTAACAGTGAAAAGGCAAAAATGCCCTTTGTAATTATGCACGTGAAGCACACATGCAAGGAAAATCAAACGGAATAAGGGTTCCATCCCCATTTCGTCAATTATTGCCAATTTCCAACAATTATAGGGGTTTAACACCTAAAAAAAATATTTATGGGGTAGTTTACAACTTCACGTATAATTCAAGGGGGTCTGATGCCAATTAGTCTTAAAAAATAATAATAATAATAATAAATAAATAAATAAAAATTGATTTGAGATGGGAATAAGGGCTACACGGTCATACCAACTCTAAAAGCACAGGAAATTAAAAAATTATAGAAAGTAAAAAAGGAAGTGGGGAAACAAATGGGTCCCACCATTACTATTGGGTTGTCATCTGGTAGACTTGTAGAAACCTAATAGTAATGATGATGAGACTCATTTTGTTTCCTTCCTTCCCTTTTTAACTTTTTATTTTCCCTATTTTAGTTTAAATTATATTTTAACTTTGAATAATACTATTTTATCTAAATTTTGTGTTTAAACTTAATGTCCAAATGATGTGGCAACACTCTAATTCATTCATTTAAATTATACAAATCTAATACATTCTAAATTAATGAATTAGAGTATTGCTACATCATTTAGACATCAAATTTGGATAAAGTAATATTACTCTTTAACTTTTTAGTTTTCTTATTTCAATTTTAAATTATTTTTTAACATTATATTTCTCCTCCATCAATTTTAGGTTACTTTTTAACTTTTTAATATAACATTTTTTTAAGGCTTATTTTATCATTATTAACTCTACATAATCGATTTTTAATACTAATTTGTATTTATTTTATTTTTTTTGAAGAAATTTGTATTTTTCTATTATATTATAATTTTAAAAATTGATTCAATAATATAATTATAAAATGAGGTTTATAACCATGATATAAAAACCATTATAATATAAAAACCGTTGTAGTGTCATGATGGTTTTTAAAAACCATTATGATGTGGCGATAGCTTTTAAAAAAGTGTCATAACGTTACAATGGTTTTTAAAAACCATCATAATGTTATGATGATTTTTAAAAAGCACCATAACCATCATTATTTTATATCATGAATCATCATTTGTGTAGTAGTGGGAGTGTTTAAGTTTGAGAGAGATCAAGTCTTTGTGAATCCTAAAGCATCCGAATATTGTGACTCTAAAGGAACTCTAATACTAGGTAGTACTTGGTGTTTGAATACATGGAATGTGACCTTCTTCAGGTTATGAGATCAAGAAAGGGTTGTCCATTCTCGGAAGATGAAGTCAAAAGTGGTGTTTTCAGTTTTTCAAGGCCTTCGTTTCATGTACGAAAAGGGTTATTTTCATTACTATATCAAACCTGAGAATTTGTTGGTTTCAGGAGACTTGATCAAGATTGGTGACATGGGTTCTACTAAGAAGATCAATTCGGCCCTCCACATGCTTTTCTTATCATGTCACTTTGGTATCGACCTCCGGAAGTGATGCTTTTCTCACCGAACTACAGCTACTAAGTCGATATGTGGGCAATGGGAGCAATAATGGCCGAGTTGTTGATGCTTCGGCTTTCATATCCGGGCAAAAATGCATCTGATCAAACGTCCCTAATGTGCAGAGTTTTAGGCAGCCCAACTATGGAGTCTTGGCCCGAGGACTTGCTTTGGCGAAGGGTTGGAACTATCAATTCCCACAATTTTCGGGTGAGAATCTCTCCTCATCGATGCCATTCGCGACTAAGAACGTGATTAGTCTGATCAAATCACTCTGTTCTTGGGATCCAAGCAAGAGACCAACTGCTTCAGAAGCCTTGAAACATCCCTTTTTTTTTTTTTTCCCAAAGCTGTTACAACAACATGATTCCACCATCTATTCTAGAGTTGAATGACAATTCAATAAGCTTTATTACAAGTTTACAACAAAAGTAGAAGTACTTACTGGTGGGGAGGATGATTACCAGGTTCCGAATAAGAAAGATAAAATCTTAGAAAATCCGATCGGAAAATTGAAATATAGTCCGATTGGGAGGAAGAAGAGTACTACTTATGTATTGAAATTGAGTCATCAGGAAACTTAATACTAGTTTTTTTTTTTTTTTAATTGATAGATTGATGTAATGTTTTCTTTCGTTGAAATTAATGAAATCCAATTACTTTTCAGAATTATTTTGTTTTCTTTGAGTTTAGACGCTTCATCTTTTCTCTGTACTTCAATTCAATGGATTTAGAAGGCAAAGAAAGGGCAGCTAAAATAATTTTCAGCATCATCATCATCTGCTCAAACACACCGCCTACACCATATGATGATCGCCAAGAAATCGATCGAACCATAAGTGAGTCGTCATCATCAGCAACAAGGTTTCATCCAGCAAGCAAAGATGCTATTCAAAGATTGGAAAAGGTGAGGTTTGATCTTGATGATCAGTGCGTGTATGTTCTTAGAGGAATTCTCAATCTGTATAGACTATGCAGATGTCATATGGGCATTTGTATCATAGAGAGTGTATTGTCTATGCCGATATGAGATGCCATGTAATTTTGTGGATACTAGCTAGCTTAGATAGTAAGATCGTTTTTCTTTGTATGAGGGGGTTCGACGGTTTATATATACATATTTGTAATAAAATTACTTTTTCATAAAAACTATTGAACACTACAAAGAGTATCTCGCAATGAATAAATAATCTCATGATTTTGACTATAACAATTCTGGTAAGACACTGGGACAAAATGCAGCTTTAATTCACACAAAACAAAATTTCGAAAATAATTTACAATTGCAAACTAATCAATAGATATTTTTCTCATTTTATTCCTTTTCTTCAATAATCCTTTCTCTGCTAGTGTTTTCATTTCCTACTTTTTCCATTCTTTCGCTTTCTCATCAAACCCTTCATCCATCAACTTCATTTTCGCCACACGACTAGCACTGAAGATCTGCACATTAAAGATTAAATTTGATTTAAATCTCGATATGCTGATCAAAGGGAAGTTTTAGTTAAGCTATTTGTGACTTCCTGTATTTAAACCAAGCTGGAGCTTTTAATGTACATCACAAGGCAATCTATAATGTAATGTATGACAAACTTTTAACTAAAATGCAGAGAGACCAATCTATAATTGATGTAAAAATCCAATAATCAAAAGTAAAACTAGATAAATCACCGAATTGTATCCCAAGAGATCTTACCCTCATAATGTCAGAGAGCACATCTTGCTCTTTACATTCGAATTCTTCTAGTTGCTTTCTGATGCAGCGGAAAATTCAACACAACAACAATCGATAAAAGAAAGGATAAACGATTCGGATCCGTTGATTCGCGCACGAATACCGGAAACAAACCCTACTAACGCTCCGTTGATTCGTGCACGAATACCGGATTATTAGGCTTCAAATACGATAATCGACTTCGCGCACGAAGGATAATGTAATTGGATAGTTGAGAAACATCTCTGAATTTTATTTAATCAAAATCTGACTTTCAAACCCTAATACAATCTACTTAAATAGAATTGCAAAACTTAACTAAAAAGAAAATCCTAAACAAAAGGAAAAGAATCCTAAATGAAAAAGAAATCAAATCTCCTAAAAATCAAAAGAATCCTAAAACATTAAAAACCTATCTAAAAAGGAAATTAGATTTGATTTAAAATTCAAATCATAAAATAATTAATAACCTAATTACATATAAACTAAAAGGAAATAAAATAACATGTATTAATTACAAGAATATTTTTAAAATAAAAAGTCTTCAAGAAAATCTCCAATAATATCTCCTGCATCACTTTCCAAGATCAGCTTCGATTGCATGAAGGAGAACAACATCGTTCTGGAAAAAGCTAATGTATGTTAAGTAAGCAATATTAGCATAATGTATAACATAATTACAAACTATAACATCTTTAACTTAAATTCAACATAAACATCAGTTTCAATAGACGGCGTTTCACAAAGTTCCTCCTTGTAAGGCTATATAGAAGAAGCCACATCGTTCTAAATCCGTTTTCTTTATCAGAAATAAAACTTACTTATATCTATGAAAAGGAAAGGGAAAAAGGAGGAAGGAACAAAGAAGTAAACAGGCTGTCCAAAGAAAATAATTACTCTATAAAGATACAATAAGGAATGGGTGTCTCGACATACCAGTCCAGTTATCCTAGACTTTTCTAGTAGTTCCTTTGCAATTATGTCCAGTATGTGTCTGTTTTCCTTTAAAGCATTCATTGCAAGTTCTTCTGTCTCTTCAATGTACTGCAACCAGCATCAAGAAATAGATCTCAGTGGAAAACTAAAACACAAAAAGGAATTTCCAGAAAAACTAGATAAGTGTTTCATGTCTTATTTCAAAAGCAAATTACGATTATACGGAGAAAAAGAAACCACCAACCTTAAAATTATGGGTGGGTATTTTCGGGTTGGGTTGGGTTGGACTGGGTTGGGTTAAAAAAATTTCAACCCAATCCAACCTAACATAAATTTTAATCCACCCAATATTTGCGGGTTGGGTTTGGTTTGGTTGATCGAGTTGGGCTTTTTAAGCGCAATAAATAAATACATATTTGAATTCAAATTTTATTATATCAAAATTCAAATTTAAAATAATTTTTTATCCAAATATCACATCACATAGAATTAAATTTCTTAAAAGCATCAAAATCAAGTCACGACTTATTTGGAAAGTCTCAATCTAAGTCTCTCATCCATTTTATAATTATAATCAATTCTTTGAATATCTCGTGGTTAGATAATCTATTATTTATTTCAATCAACAAAATAGCTTGAGTTTAATTATATACAATTATTAGATTTTTTTCCTACCAAATTCTTAATCAAATCCTACAAGTGAGATTGATATGGTTAAGACAGTTTAAAAAATACTGCATAAAATTCAACCAAACAGTTAGTTTAAAACTTAAGGTGTATATGAGGGCCTTGGCTCAGGCGGTACAGTGGTACAAGTGGTAGCAGTGAGGAACGCGTATATTGCTAGAGGACCGATGTAAATTAGGTATGAGGTCGGTCAAGGTAGAGTTCAATCTTAGGATAACTCTTAGAAATGGTGAAAAAAATAAATAAAAAAATAAAAACTAATGTAACAGAAGTTATATTTATCACAATGTTGCTCAGTTACCTTTGTTATCTTTTATAGATCATCCTTTCCTCCATCAGTTACGCCATCTCCAAAGACAACAGGTTCAGCACAACACCCACCATGAGCCACCACCATTTGCATTTTCATGTATCCAAAGGTTGTATAACCTTGGTCTACCATGTCTTCACGGGGGAAGAACACAGATATTGCAGTTTCCAACATAAGAAGGTATGGGAAAGAATAAAGACTATATAAGAAGGTATTAACAAGCATACTGGCACGCACATGAAAAAAGAAAGAAGAAAAATCATTTCCTATGAGTACAAAAGGTACCTTGCCACCAGGCAGGAGCTGAGAAAATGCATGCCAATCAAATCGAGGGAACAAGAGAGCTAATAATATGTGACCAGCTTCATGTACTGCCAGCAGTCTCTTCTTTTCAAAAGACACCTATTGTATCAAAAATAAAAACATATTAAAAAAAAAAAAAAAAGATGAAGAAGAAAAACAATTAGCACCATTTTCACTTTGTTCTATAAAACAATATAGGACTAACTTGTTAATTGATTTAAATTAATAAGACTAACTTGTTAATTGATAAGCACCAAGCAGTGGAAAGGCAGGAGTTTACTGGACAACAGTTTACCATGTCAGGAAAACTGTAATTGAAGAACATGAAGCTTATGATCAGAGTTGACTTAAAGTCTTAAACCGTCGATGTCACATGAAGTTAAGCACAAGGAATATTTTTATTTCTTTTCAAGACAAGAATATGATGGCTAACTCACCGACATGCTTCATTCACAAGATTTCGAATATCTGCCCCGGAAAAACCAACAGGACAGAATACGAAGTGAGAGAAGAAATAGATATGCCAAAAAGGCGAAAACTTAGCTGAGCTTTGAGACTTATAATTTAGAGTTGAAAGGTCAATAACAATTGCAAGATAAAATGGACATCAATGCATTCAAAAAAAAGCATGCGACTAAACTAACCACTTACCTCTTCAAAGTTTACATCTTCTGCAAGTTGCTTTCCTGCACTGTGCACACCAAATATTTGCACCCGTTGTTTGGCATCAGGCAAACCAATGTACAAATGACGATCTATGCGTCCAGTGCGGACAAACTCAAGGTCCAATTCATCTGGCCTATTGGTGGCACAAATGAATATCACAGCTTGTCTGAGTGAAAACCGGTCAATGTCAGTTTTTTCCTTCCTATATGAGATAGCGTCGATATGAACATCCATCAAATAGAGAAGAAATCCCAAAAGTATTTGCTTGATATAAATGCAGAACCATAGAATTTTTAAAGTTAAATCGACCAAACTAAGGAGCATCAGAAAAAGGTTGATTTGTAAAGTTAAATGCATGTTTAAAAGGGACAAAAAAGCATGTTAAAATTGCAGTCTCTTTTATGATAGAGGTAATTAACAACTACTTACTAGCATGTTTAATTGAGAAATAGGTTGATCTTGAAAGCATCTAAACTTATGATAGGTTGGTCAGTAGCAGTTGAGTATTCAAAAAGTAGCCAGTAAATCTTTGGATGTAGGTTTTTGACAAAAGGAATGTACACAGCACAACTTCTCCAATTCAAATATCATTTGTCAAAAACCTACTAGCATCCCTGTTTAACAAGGATTTCCATGAGAACTTCCACAATATTCAAATTAGATATGGGTCCAGATAAAAACATTATTTGCATTTAAATCAGTTTAAACTGATACACTTACTCGCTATCAAGTTGTGCAATTAGAGCCTCAAATGTCGCCCTTCTTCGAGGATCCTTCATTGCTTGCCTTCCAGCAATAGCATCAATTTCATCAACAGATATAAAAGCAGGAGCCTATAAAGAAGATTCATGTATATATAACATTGTTGGGTGTTTATAGAGTTACAGTGTACTACCAAATTATTATATTCATAATATAGAGGAGCAAATATATAGAGCATCTAGAGCGAGAAATCAAAATATGAATTTAAAAGAAATGACCGTTGAAATAATACTTATAACGTATTTTTATTGAACAGAATAAGAAATCCAATGATTTCGGATGACAGACACAAGCACAATGTCTGGCACAGTATCTTGTTTAAACAATGATAATAATCTACAAGGTGAGATTGAAACTTATGTTAACTTGTTTAGCGGTAAGGTGTATATGAGGGCCTTGATGACTCGAGCAGTACTGTGGTAAAAGTGGTAGCAGTGAGATAAATTGTAAGTTTCTATACAAGTATATTTGTGATTAGTACTAAACACAAAACGAACATCATATCATAAAAAATCTTAAAAATCTTGGTTCTTTGCATTATATTTGGTTTTTGAAAACACAAAAGTCCCAGCTCCCTCACTACTCAACTACAATAAATTTTTCTATCTTGAGCAAGATATAACTTAAATAAGACTAAACAATGTCAAATGTTGATCACCACTGGACACGAAAAGGAACATCAATTCAAAAAATTCTGTATACCTTAGTTTTCAAAAACATGGGAGGGATATCGGGATCCTCCTCGAGCAGAACCTTAATCCGACCAGGAGTAGCAATAACCACGTGAGGCCTACCCACCAAATTTCTGGCTTGACTCAACCTGTCCATGCCACCAACCACCACCTCACACCTCAAGTGGAGGCACGACCCGAGAGCCCTGAACAGCTCCGGGTGCCATTCTGAAACAGCAGTGCCATTCTGAGGCAAAGATGAAGCCGAACTGTGAAGATTGCAATAACAAATAGTAGCCCCTCATCAGTGGAACAATGAAACGAGCCTTGTATTTGAAACATGACCTCAAATTTTCATCAGATCTCCAGACCTTCTGTAATTATAAATCATAGTATTAGTGTAAATATATTCCAAACTTTAACCCAGAATAACCTGTACATCATTTTCTTTATTGTACTATATACATTATAATCTAACCATTACAACATTTTCAAACCTGCTTTTAGACCCTTCTCTGTCATAGAAAACTAATATAAAATCATTCCCCATTTGAAAAACAAAAGTTAGAATGCTTTTTTTCACAAGTAATGCATCAAGCAAATCCAGACAGAGTAGTGTAACATAACAAGAGTGGAAACCAAAGGGCCACCATGACTACAGTGGTAAAATAATTACTATTTTGGAAAGCTACAGCAGAAGAGTGAAGGTAACAGAGACAATTCATTTAGAGAACATGAGACATAATGCATCACAAAGCACATAAACTTACCTTATTTCAGCATTTATACGAAAATGATCATCTCCCTCAATTTTGCTCAGAATTCTCCGCATCCTGCAATTTAAAAAATCATAGCATATATTGGGGAGAATGATAGGGAAACAAGAGTTAATTTAAAGTGCAAAGGAGAATGAATATATATTTCGAGTATCAATGTGTACCTTTTCAATATATTGTTGTTCTATGGTAGTATTGAGGTCACCTTCCCAACATCCTACATCCTCTGTTTCTGCTATTTGTAGTGTATGTAGTCTTGGTGTGCTCAACACTCCGCAAGAAAATAATTTCATATTTGGACATTGCTTCACAACTACTTTTTGTAGGGATGGAAATTCGATAGTCCAACTCCCTGAGTAGAAGACTGTAAGACTTGGTAAACAATTGAGTCCCAAATATTCCAGCCGGTTGAAAATGATCCGATCTACTGCTTCATCTTCCTTATGCGTTATGATTTCTTGTATCATTTCGCAATCGGTTATATCCATTCTTGTAAGTTGCACAAGACTTTTAGCTACAGAGGTTGCCATTAAATCGAGCAATCCACCACATTTGTATACTTCCAAAGTCGTCAAATTTTCGAAAGTCATTGAGGACGGCATTAAACTTTTTAAGTTTCCACATAGTGATAGTCTTATTCTTTTCACATTTTGAAAATTTTTGCCAAATTCAGAACTTTCCTCCCACATATGCAGGTCAGACAAATGACAAAGCTTTAAGTAGCTCAACTTATCGGGCGACTCGGTATGTTTTTCCTTACAGCCAAGCCCTTCACATAACAGCAATTCCTTGAGAAAACCAGAATAAATAGAGAGTGTCTCAAGGTTGGGCAATTTGTGAAGAAAACAAGATGGACAAATAGCAGTTTCCTTAAAAGGGCCTGCCAACTCAAGGTAATTTAGCTTGCACAAGTACTCTGGAAACTTTCCATGTAACATCTCTTTCTTAATGCAATTCCAATCCAGTGCCAGACATTTCAGGCTAGGGAATGGAACCTACAAAATACACCAAAGTATTATGTAAATTTAGGTTGTTCGGGTTCAAATGTCAAAAATAAATAAATAAATAAATGAAAAATAAATTGTTAGGGTTCATACCTTCTCAACTAAGAACAGGGGCTGTCCAGTTGGGATCTCATGTCGGCTCTCCCCATGGCTCAAAACTTGTGAAGCAAGTATCTCCACTTCATTGCAACATCGCACTTCTAACGTCTTTAGAACTGGCCATTCTGAAATATATGATCCCAGATAGAAACTTTTGAGTCTCGATAGATCCCACAGCTCCAACTTTGTTAATAGAGGAAACCGAAACCTAAGGACTGCTTCCGCTTCTACTCCTACTCTGTCATCCTCGGAAGTAATTTCTTCCATCATGCAAGAATGTATAGTAAGCACTTCAAGTTGAACAAGACCTCTAGCTACTGAAACTGGAAAGAGGCTTTTCAAACTATCACAATATTGAACTGATATTGAATGTAGATTCTGATAGGATAGAATAACGTGGGACTCCACATTCCATACATGCTTCAGCTTTGGCAAATAATGTATCTGTAATGTTCTCAGCAGAGCTGCTGCTATAGCATGTGTTTTCTGGCTACCGAGAGCTTCGAGTTCAAATATCTCCTCTACCGAATCACAATTTTGTACTTCTAAAATCTCCAGTCTTTGGAGTCTTCCAAGCATATTAGATGGGAAAACATTCAATAGGTTATTGCAACCATGTACCTTGACTTGTTCTAATTTGCTGAAGGAATCCAAATAGAGTTGATTGTGCCATATTTTCCTCAAGTTATCCATCTCCTCTATTAACAATTTCTTTATATTAAGGAGTACCACCTGAAGAATTCAATTAATTATTTTGCATTATTAACTTCCCCTATAATGTCTAACCATACACAATTAGAGATAAGAAAATAAGATGGAAATTAATTTAGATTTTAATTAAAGAAAAACAAACCTATCCAATAGTGTGAATAAGAAAGAAGAAAAGATATGAAGCAAAAAGAGGAACAAATCACCTTTTCATCAAAGAGAGGTTGAATGTTAGCCTGGAGGTTCTCCTTTGAGTCCATTCCACTACTTTCCTCGCTTGCAGTCATGTTTTGTTCCGACAAGGAGCGCGGATCAATTAAATTCCTGTTGAAGTAGCAGAATGTAACAAGTTTTGGAAGATTACGGAGGGTCAAATTTTGTAGATTAGGAAACAGCAGCACACTTGACCCTTTTTCTTCTTCAACTATTACCGCTTCCATAAGCTTACAATCAATTATCTTAAGAGTGTTGAGTTGAACTACACTATTAGCCATAGAAGAAGAAAATAAATATTTTAAATCACCCAAACCGACAATGCTCAAGCAATGCAAATTCTTAAGGGAAGAAGACGCTGCCAGAAGTTGGCTGTGCCATATCACTTGAGAGCTGATAGAGTTCAGGTTGAAATGCCTTAATGACGGCAACAAAACCTGCAGATTAAATCCTTATTTTATGAGTAACCTGTTCAAAGTCATTTGAATTTGAGGTATCAAGTCATATAAACGTATGGATTTTCTACTAACTGTACACAATGAAAAAAAAGAGTCACCTTTTTGTCCAAGAGAGGATATATGTCAGCACAAGAGTTTGTTGCTTCCTGTTCTTTGCTTACTGTTATGTTTGTACATGTGGAACCAGGGAAGAACATCTTCAACCTAGGACAATCCAGAATCCCGAGTGCCTCCAAGGAGGGGAATTCAATTGAATTTCCGGAGCCAAATCCAGTGAGTTTCGGAAGACCTTTGAGATGCAGCCAACTTAATTTGGGGAATATCATATTAATTATTCTTTCTTCTTCTGCCGATTCTTCAATGTTAATTATCCTTTCCATTGACTTACAGTTCCGTATAACAAGTTCTCGTAGTTGCACGAGACTCTTTACCATGGAATATGAAAACAGAAAATTCAAACCATTACACTCCTCCACAATCAACTTTCCTAAAGTTTGACAACTAGCAGATACAGCTGGTAGTTGATCGAGCCATCTGCACTCAATGTTAATAAAGCACAATTTCAAGTTCTCCAACATTGGGAGTTCAACCTGCAAACACAATTTTAGTTTTTATTAAAGGTTTAAAAGTAAGGTCTATAGGTACAAGAAGTACAATAAAACATACATTTTCACTGAAAAAAGGGATGAAACTGAAAAGGGGATCATCTTCAGCAAGGATTTCTTGGAGTCTCATATCAGGTGTAAGCGTGTTGAAGCCAAATCTAGTGAGACGTGGTAGGCATTGTAGTGTCAAGGTGCGCAATTGAGTGAACTCAATCTTACTAATCTGTTCATTTTTGTGGACTTGCCTGCTTTCCATGAGAACGATCTGTTCTAGTTTCCTGCAATGAGTCACTTCGATTTCTTGAAGCTGCAAAAGGTTTCCGGCCATGGGCAATGAGAGATACTTCAATTTATCACATTTTCCGACTTTTATGACTTTTAATTGGCTGAAAGACTCTGCTGTAAGTTGGCCGTGACATATGTTCTCCAAATTGATCAAATTACGAAGGACTAATGACTCTAGCCTCTGGGGAAGGATATTGCACAGTCCCCATCCATCTGAGTTGATAATATACTGTATATGGGAAGCATTCTGTATATGAAGATGCTTCAATTGTTGGAAACCTTCCCCAATAAGTTCGTGAAGAACATTCTTACCGCCTTTCGGTTCATCCAGATAGAGATCTTCAGCTCTATTCAGCAAAAATTTAATCCCATCACTCAGAACAAAGCTATTGTTCAATTTGAGTTTCAATGTCCTCAAGGTTTCATATTTACCGGACCAGTTCCATACATCTCCAATAAATATTCTATATCTTTCCAGCTTCCAAAAGAACAAGTCGAGAGGCATAATCTGAGCATCAAGAACATGTATTTCTAAAGTTGTCAGGTTAGACAATTGCTTCAACTCAGCAAGACTTGCATTACCTTGTCCTTCAGCATCCCATTGAATAGAATCGTTACCCATATAGAGTTCTTCTAACCGTGACAAGCTTGATAACACATTTGGTGTGATTACTTTAAGTTTGGAACACTTACTTAAATCTAACAACCTTAAACGAGTCAATTGTCTAATTTCTTCGGGCAATTTCTCAATATCAGAATTCAAAAGGCTCAGAATTTCTAAGTTCTTTAGCTCTCCAATAATTGTGATATCTCCAATCAAGCAATGATCCAAACATAAGGTTTGAAGGTTTGTTAGCCTGCAAAGTGACTGAGGTAATGACAACAGATGAAATCCGGTCAAATCTAAAACTTTGAGTTCTTGAACCCCATCGAAAAAGGCATCTTGAATTTGGAAAGAAAGCTCATCTTTGTGCAAATGAAGTAACTCAAGTTTCGGAAATTCCAGCCTTTCAGGAAGCTCATAATTATTTCCGCAAAAAGTCACAACAATTGAATCTTTTGGCAATTTTTTCCCCAGCGTTTCTCTTATGCTAGTAACATTTTGGATATTAAACATGAGCTTATCCTCGGATGCAATTGAAACTGCAACAGCTTGAACGATGTCATGCATTTTAACCTTATCTTTATCATTACCATCCAACAACAAACATGAAGCTTTCAGGTTACCTATCAATGTATGCATTCTATTCCTTGCTTCTTCCATCGTATCGACATCTTTAAACAAACCCAAGCCCATACTATATTTGAATAAGTCGCTAGTATATACACCAAACCCTGAATTACATACACAACAAAGCAGGAAAAATGATTGTTCCTCAGACCCCAAGATATTGTAACTCAATTCTATGGTAGAGTAAACACTTGCCTCCATTCCTTTGATGGGCTTTGGATTAGACTTTCTTAGCCATTGCAAGGCATTCTTCCAATCAGAAACACCTTTATTTTTCAAGGCATTTGCAATTGTTTTAATTGCAATCGGTAAGCCAGCACATTTTCTTACAATCTCTACTGCAATAGGGTCGAAATCTGATTTTTCTTTTGAATAATGACCGGCAATCTTCCAAAATAAATTCATTGCTTCGATATCAGATAACACGTCAACCAAGAAATTCTTCCGAGTATTCATATCATTATTTAACACATCCAGATCTCTACAAGTCAACAATAGTTTGCATTGCCTCTTGTAAGCAGTTCTTCCTCGTTCGTCTACCTCTTGCATGACACTTGCTCTCTCATCATCCAAAGAAGGAATCCCAACATCATCCAGATTAAGTTTCTCCCAAATGTTATCTAAAATTACAAGAACATTGGTTGCTTTCTTCAGCCTGTTGCGTAAACGGGCAGCTCTTCCGGATAAACTCTCCTCGTCAAACTTGAGACCTAGTTCATCAGCAATTTGCCCTTGAATATTTTTTATATCGAGAGTCTGTGTCACCTCAGCCATAACTACCGTATCAAATAACTTGTCTTCCAAGACTTGAACAGCAACTCTTTTGACAAGGGTGGTTTTACCCACACCTCCCATCCCGTACACTCCAATCAAGTTGACAGCTTCATCAGCTAATGCCTTCATAATGTTATCGAAAACTGGCATTCTCGAACCAAAGTCTTCATAGCCTCTAGTATAAACGGATTTCGTTCTTCGAATGGCAAGGCGGTACCAAACATCCTTAAATTTTCCTTCTGCCAAGAGGTCGGCCCCATCCATTGCTGTCTTGGCTGCTTTCTTGCTGAGTGAGTAACGCGAAATCAGATTAGGACAGAAGCCTATTGAACACAGCTTCTTCTTTGCTCTGTCTTCTTCGCCATCAATAATGGATTTCACGACTAGTTGGGCTGCAAACGCATCCACACTATTGAGCCATTTCTCAACATCCTTTTCGATCTCATCCCCTTGTCCCTTGGCCGTGTCAACGGAATGCTGCACCCTGTCCCTTGCATTTATCAGCTTCTCAACTTGTTGCTTTAGATCCTCCATGTTGCTCTCGTACTTGAACGGATAACATATGTGCTTTCCAACCGGAACAACCAACGACTCTGCAACTTTTGCTACAATGGAAATAACTATCTCCGCCATTTCCTGTTTCTTATCACTCCTTGCTTTCTTTTATCTTTCTGTCTTTTTTTCTCTTCTCTCTTGTCTTTTTTAATAACAAACAGAACAATAAATTTTATATATATATATATTTTTATGGGGATACTCACTCTTGAAAAAGCAGAAATCTAGAAGAAAGTTCTATAAGCTGAATGATTCAAAACGGACTACTGATACAAATAAATCGAAGAAGCTAGACAAACAAAAAAGAAGCAAAATTGACAGTTTTTTTTTTTTTCTTTCTATTTTCTGATGATTTTCAATTATTTGATACAACTACCTTTTTTTTTCTTAGAAGGGCTCTTGAAAAGCAGAAGTCTAGAAAAATAAACAAGACCAACAAAGAAGAAGAGAAATTAATAAGGGTTTTTTTTTTTTTTGTTTTTTGTTTTGTGTTTTGGATGTGAAAGTGGATGCAAACTGCAGATCAAAGCAAATAAACTGAAGAACAAACAGTGACAAAAAAAAAAAAACAAAAAAAAACAACAAAAAAAAAAAAAAAACCTATTGATCAGTGTTTTAAAAGAAGAAACTATTGATTAAACTGCAGAGCAAAGCTAAGAAACTATTGATTGAAAGAATAAAGTTGTTAAAAGTTGAGAACAAAGGTCACCTCTAACTGTTTGTATCTCAGAGCAAGTTGACAACAGAAGATGTAATTGGACTGGCAAGTGAAGAACAAAGTCTCTCGGTGGTTTCGAGCAATAATCATTTGACAAGAGAAAATTTTGAAAGATTTAGAGCAACAACTTCTACTTGTTTATCTCCCTCAATTCTCAAAAGGGGAATGCTATCTACCTTCGTAATTTGTCTTTCCCATTTACTTTCCCCACTTATTGCTTGATATGTATAAACTTTTTCATTTAATAAAAGGCTCTCACTTTTTACTACAAAACTTGTTTACGTATTTACCCTTTATTAATAAAATATAGAAGCATTCATCAAAGGTAAATACGTAAACAAGTTTTACACTAAAAAATAAAAAATTTTATTAAATTAAAAAATGTATACATATCAAACAATATATAAAAAAGATAAATAAAAAGAACAAATGAAAAAAATAGACAGCATTTCCGTTCTAAAAATATATTTTCAAGATAAGAGTTTTTACTGTTTAATGAAGATCGCAAGTCGATGAGAATTGATTGTGGTAGTCAACGACATGGGGACCTGACCAGAGTTTTTGCTCTTTCCTCTCTCTTTCCTCTCTTCTTGCTAAGATATTTTATAGAAAAGTGAAATCCTCTTTCCTCTCTTTTCAACGGATGCGGGCCCACCATTCAACAAACTCCCACTTCACACAAGTCACGTTTTTTTCACGATTTATTACCATTTTAAACGTGTTTACTGTATTCATCATTTCAGTGTCTCCTTTTTTTTCAAACTTATCACTTTAATAAATGCGACCAAATAATTAATATTGAACTTTAACAAAATAGGTTAAAGTACTTACCTTTATTTTTATTTAATTAAGTTATAATTAATTTTAGCTCCATATTAAAATACAGAAAATAAAAAGTAAACTTGTTTAATAAAATCTTAAATAAACAAAAAACCAAACAACAAACCCATTAACAATTTTTTTTTAAAATCATAATCAATTACAAAAAAAAAAAAAAAAATCAGGTTTTTCTTCTTTTTTAAAATACTTTTTAATTTTAATTTTTTTTTGAAAAATAAATATTTCATAAATATCTCATTATTATTATTATTTTATTCTTACACTATTTTTATTATTGTTTTTTTAAGAGACAATTATTATTATTATTATTTTAATTTTTACACAACTTTATTATTATTATTTTATTAATATAATTATTTTAACGTTTTGTAAGAAAAAAATTATTTTAAGGTATTTTTCTAGTGGGCATGTTTACATTTTTTTTACATGTCATTTTAAATTTTTTTTGTTTTACAAGTGACAGCATATATGTGGATCTAATGCATGAAGACTAAAATGCCCTAGATTTATTAATTTTGATTGATGGAAGAACTAAAATGATGGATTTTAGAAAAAGAAAAGACTTGAAGTGATAAATATAATAAAGATATTTATAAAGCTGATAAATCACGAAAAAATTGGTGGGACTTTAGTGAAATTCTACCCTTTTTTCCCTCCTTATGCATTCTTTTTTGCTATCCATGATGGGATCCTAGAAACTTGTTACAGTGCAGGATACCATATTCGAAAGCGCTTATATATATATACAGTTTTTCTATTGTCAGTTCGTCTTGACAATAAATTTATTAGGACGAAGAATGTGGACCATAAATTATGGAGAAGTTTTGACAAATGTATACACTTTGAGTCAAAATATGTAAATCTAGTGGTCCATATACTTCGTCCTGATATATTTATTACCAGGATGAACTGATAATAGAAAATCTGTATATATATATATATATGGATATGTGTCAAGCTAAATCGATTTAAATTTGTGACTTAAATTTTTTACTTTAACATCTGAACTACCCGTTGTGCTCTTAATTCAATTGTTATAAATGCATTCAATTCTCAACCATTAAATTAAGAGCACATGAGTGGTTGAGATGTCGAAGTAAAAAAATATATATAGTCACTTTCTCCTAAGTGCGCACTGAATAAAATACATAAGTGCATTGTATCTAAGTCATAGATTATGAATAAGCACGGACAAATGCATGCTGACCAAGTCAAAGCATGTGAATCTATGATGACCAAGTCAAAGCATATGAATCTAATGGTTCACATGTAAGGCGCTGATATATATTTATTGTTACGCATTGAAGAGATCAGTTTTATATATATATATATATGTGTGTGTGTGTGTGTGTGAAGAGATCAATTTTATATATATATATATATATATGTGTGTGTGTGTGAGTAACGCTATTTTATCTAAATTTGGTGCTTAAATAATGTAACAACACTCTAATCAATTCATTTAAATAACTAACTTTGAAATTGGAAACTTTAATATATATATATATATATATATATATATATATGAAATAGGATCATAGAATTTTATATCAAGTAAATGACCAACTTGAAATTGGAAACTTTAATGTATTTGGAAACAAATTAATTAACAAACAATTTCTATTTGGGTGCCGATATTGACACCTATAAATATGATAAGCACACTTATATTTTAATAAAAAATCTAATTACAAAAATATCCCAATAGGGATTTACCAATAAAGACAAATTAGTTTAATTAAAAATAAATCAAGTGTTATATACACCCATTAATTACACATATACTATATCACTTTATTAAAATATAAATAAAAAAAACTAAACCCTAAATAATCTCTAATTCTATTTCAAGTATCAAAATTTGCGATTATCATATAACAAAGTAATGGAAAAAGAATTTTCAGAGGACTCTAATCATATAAGTGTACGTATTTCTTTATTTATGTATTTTTTTTGTTATGAACTCTATCAATAAACAAAAGTGAGAAGTAATTTTTTTTTATAAAAAGAAATAGCATTACTATTACACTTACTCGCCATCAAGTTGTGCAATTAGAGCCTTAAATGTCTATTGGATAATTAAACTTGATTTGATCCAAAAAATTATTAGGTTTAAAATAAATGTCCAATTAATTAAACTTAATAAGCCCAGTTTCTAGAAGTTTGTTCATGATTATTATTTGGGAAAAATCTAGATAGTTATAAGAATATTCTAGAGTGTAAGAGTATTCTAGAGTCAAAGATATTTTTAAAGAGAATTCTAGACACTTAATTGTAATCACTAGTTTAAATGTGTGGTGACATAATCCTAGCCATTGGTTAAGGAGATGCTACTAGTATAAATAGGGGTAATGTCCCTCATTTTGTATCAAGCCAAACATTTGAGAAATAGTAATAAAGAGTTCTCTTCTACTAAAATTCTCCTTATTTTATCTTCGTCTCCTAAAAAGCTCCTAAGCCTTGAAACTATTCACTTCCAACAAAGTGGTATCAGAGCCACAAGATTCTTCCTAGCTTTTAAGAGATATGTCTAACAACGGCATGGCTTTCTTCCAAGTTCCTGTGCTCAACAAGAGCAACTTTGATAATTGGAGTATTAAGATGAAGGCCCTTTTGGGTGCACATGATGTTTAGGAAATTGTAGAGAAAGGCTACCATGAGCCAAAAGATGAGGCTACTCTTTCCCAAGCTGAAAAAGATGGTTTAAGAGATTTAAGAAAGAGAGACGAGAAAGCTCTTTTCCTCATCTATCAAGCCTTGGATGAATGGCTTTGAGAAGATTTCAAGTGCAACGTTTGCAAAGGAAGCATAGGGAAAGCTTTAAACCTCTTGCAAAGGATCAGAGCAAGTTAAAAAGGTACATCTCCAAACATTAAGAGGTGATTTTGAATCTTTACATATGAAAGAGTCCAAGTCTATCTCCGATTATTTCTCAAGAGTCTTAGTCGTTTCCAATCAAATGGAAAAAAAAAACGGTGAAAAGTTAGAAGATGTGAGGATAATGGAAAAGATACTACGCTCGTTGGATCCTAAATTCGAGCACATCGTTGTAATGATTGAAGAAACGAAAGACTTGGAAGAGATGACTATTGACCAACTATTGGGGTCATTGCAAGCATATGAAGAAAATCATAAGAAGAAACACAATATTGTAGAACAACTCCTCAAGATGCAAGTCCATTCGAAGGAGAAGGAAGAAAGTTTGGCAATGAGCGAGGTCAACATGGAAGAGGTCGTGGCCGAGGACGAGGTCGAGGTCGGGGACGTGGACGTGGACGAGGAGGCTACAACAATAATAAAGATAAAAGAGAATACTCATCATATGATCGTGAGAGGAGCAACTCAAGGTCAAGGTATGACAAGTCACAAATCAAGTGTTATAATTATCAAAAAATTGGTCACTATGCTTCAGAATGTAGAGCTCCCAAGACTAAAATTGAAGAAAAGGCTAATTATGTAGAAGACAAGAGCCAAGAATAAGGTATTCTATTATTAGCATGCAACGATAATGATGGAAGGCAAGATAACACTTGGTACCTTGACACCGGAGCAAGCAACCTTATGTGTGGAAGAAGAGCATGTTTGTGGAGCTCGATGAATCGATGAGCGGCAATGTTTTCTTTGGTGATAAGTCCAAGATTCTGGTGAAAGGCAAATGTAAGATCCTAATCCGCTTGAAGAATGGAAGACATCAATTTATATCAAATGTTTACTACGTGCCAAATATGAAAAATAATATCTTGAGTTTGGTACAACTCTTAGAAAAAGGTTATGATATTCACATGAGAGATCATAGCCTTTTTATAAGAGATGATAGAAGTAATTTGATCACCAAGGTGCCAATGTCAAGAAATAGAATGTTCTTGTTGAATATTCAAAGTGATATGGCAATGTGTTGTAGGGAAAAATAAACAAATAAAAGTGTTACACGCAGCGGAAGCGATACTAAAGACGATTTAGTGACTTTTAAAATTTTTCCTTTATGAACCTTAAACCCTTTTAATCAATAAACATGTATATATATCAACAAAAGTAAATTACCTCTTGTTGCGTGATCCGATTGACTTACGTCGATGGTAATCCGCAAGACCTTCAATCCGAGCGCGAACGTGGATCACCTAGGAGCGTGGTCTCCCTTTCCTTTGAATTGCAAACCTGTGAATGGACCAAACAAATACTTTCTTTTCTTTGTTAGTCACAAAACAATCAAAAGAATGTCAAAATTATTCCGGTCACTTTTGAGTTCACAATCTTATGATCGAAACTCGCGTGAACCTAGATCGATATCGTATACACAAGCTTATTGATGTTTAAGCAATTGTATACTATCAAAGAATAATTTTTCACTCCTTTTTGTCTCTCTAGAATAAAAACTCTCTTTGAATTAAGAAGAAGAAGAAAGAAAATAAAAACTCAAGCACCAATTCATTGATGTGGCCGAACCCTATAAGAACATATATATAGGTTGGCCGAATTTTTCTTCTTTTTCCTTTAGGGTTGCCGAATTCTATGTAGTATCTAATTAGGGTTGGCCGAATTTCATCATGTCACTTATATAGGGTGACTGAAATTCAACCCTAATTCTTTTTAACTTTATAGACTTCAAACCCTAATCCAACTCTTTTATTTTTATTCTTTTATTTGACTAAATAAAAAAAAGACTCCTTATTTGATTAAATAAATAATACTAATTTATTTATTTACTTATCAAACAAGTCTTTTACTTTTAGGAAAGATTTGTTTCTTTAATTAAACAATTAATCAATAAATCAATTAATTCTTATTTAATTAAAACAAATGAAACAAAATAATATTTTTAGGTCAAAACCTTAACCTAGCCGCCCCACTTATATATAAGATGGGCCTAATATTATTTTCCTATTTCATTTAATCCATTGGACTTTAAATAAAAAAGCCCACATGTGAACCAGACCCATTCTTACTAAAAGAAACAAGCCCACATGTCTTTCATTAATATATTAATATAATTGAGCAGCCCATTACTTAAATAATGTGCAAATTATATTCTTAATATATTAAATGCAATTCTAGATGGACCCTTAAATTGGTCCGGTAGAATATATCAAGTGATCCATGCAAGTCCGTGTGGATTGGGGATCTTGGCGGGCCATCTAAATTTAAGCTTCAATAGACATAACCTAATCACAATCAACAAATGATTCACTTAGGTCCGATCCATTAATTTTAACTCATTCCACTAAAGAGCTAAAACTGAACTCTTAAATAAAGATAGAAAAGGAAGATGCTCCTCATTCATACCCTAGACAATCATATTGGAGATAGTGTATCCTCGTGATTAATATCAGTAATCGCCAAGAGTTCATAGACCGCCTATAACTCTCCAAGTTACCATATTTACTCATATGACCACGTTTTGAACTTGGATATTTTGACTTGTCCAGAAGCCATGTTTTCAATAGACACTATTGAAAACTCAACGTTGAGATTTAATATCCAATTACCTCAAAACATCCATATGATGATATTATACTCTCATTTAATTAAATGGAGCCACGATGTCCATATCTATAAATGAAGTCCTCTATCGATTAACAAATGAATATCACCAAACTATCGAGGATAGACTATGCGATATAATCGTACTCATTGATAACTCAAATGATATCACTTGCAACCATAAGTCCATCATTTATCTCAGGATTAAGATAGACTCTCCGATTGTCCTGATAATGAAAAGACTATTATCTATTGACGGTTCTAGATAAAGCTTTTCATTGTGATCCAGTTCAATGCACCCAGTGCACTAGATCCTTTTGCTCGAAGACACTCCGATGATTTTAGACTCATCATATCTCATTTGATCCCACTCAAATGCTAGCAAAAGAATTCTACAACTTTAACAAGATAAAGGTGCCCAACCTTTAACTTAAGTTGTGAACAATATTCAAGACTAACTAAAGAATTGTGTCTACCACATACATATCCAGATGTACGAACAATTCTTCTTTTCCCATAGTCTTTAGACCTTATGATTATTTACTTTGACAATTATAATACAAACTATAAATGCTATACGATTTGTTAAACCAGAAATCACTTTATTAATATGAAAAAGATTGTTAATTACAACATTACACTCTTGCTATTGAGCATAATCCTAACATGTGTCTCAATGCTTGCTACAAAGATAAATATTGGTTATGGCATCTTCGGTTTGGGCACTTAAATTTTGGCGGATTAGACCTGTTATCTAAGAAAGAGATGGTGAGAGGACTATCACTTATCAATCACCCTAATCAACTTTGCGAGGGGTGTTTACTTGGAAAACAATTCCGAAATTGTTTTCCAAAAGAGTCAAACTCAAGAGCCCGGAAGCCACTCAAGCTCATACATATCGATATATGTGGACCAATCAAGCCAAGTTCCCTCAGTAAAAGTAATTATTTTCTTTTATTTATTGATGATTTTTCAAGAAAAACTTGGGTATATTTTTTAAAGCAAAAATCTAAGTCTTTGGAGCATTTAAGAAGTTCAAAGTAACTGTGGAGAAAGACAGTGGACGTGAGATCAAGTTCATGAGATCTGATCGAGGAGGTGAATTTACTTCTCATGAATTCCAAGAATTCTCTGAAGCCTATGGCATTCGACGACCATTGACAGTTCCAAGATCCCCCCCAACAAAACGGTGTGGCTGAAAGGAAGAACAGAACTAGTCTTGACATGGCACGTAGCATGCTCAAAAGCAAAGGAATGTCAAAGGAGTTTTTGGCAGAAGTTATGGCGTGTGCGGTCTACTTGTCCAATCGCTCACCAACAAGAAGTGTGGGGGGAAAGACGCCATAAAAAGCATGGAGTGAAAGAAAATCTGGGATTTCTCATTTAAAAGTATTTGGGAGTATAGGTTATGATCATATGCCTAACGAGACAAGAACCAAACTCGATGACAAAAGTAAGAAGTTCATCTTCATTGGGTATGACTCAAGCTCTAAAGGCTATAAGTTATACAACCCAAATACTAAGAAGACTATAATAAGTTGAGACGTGGAGTTCGACGAAGAAGGCCATTGGGAATTTAGGAAACCTGATGAAACTTATAACTTCAATCCATATATTGAAGAAGACATGCAACAAAGCTTAGAGCAATCAAGTGAAGATCAACCAGAATCTACCATTCCACATACTTCACCAATAACAGTTGTTGGAGATTCGCCGCTATCTATGAATGAAAGAAGCAAATCGCGCGCAAGAAGACTACAAGAAATTTATGAGAACACCGAAAGGATAGAAGATCTCACACTCTTCTGTCTTTTTGCCGATTGCGAACTAATAAATTTTCAAGAAGCTGTGCAAAATAAGAAGTGGAGAGATGCAATGGATGAGGAGATCAAAACAATTAGGAAAAATAATACTTTGGAGCTTGCATCACTTCCAAAAGGACAGAAGGAAATTGGCGTAAAATGGGTGTACAAGGCAAAGAAAATTGCTAATTGAGAGATTGAGTGATACAAAGCAAGACTCGTGGCAAAAGGCTATAGTCAAAGGGCTGGAATCGACTATGATGGGGTATTTACTCATGTTGCCTGCTTAGAAACTATAAGATTACTTATTTCTCTAGCCGCTCAAAACAGGTGAAAAATCTACCAAATGGATGTCAAGTCTACTTTCTTGAATTGAGTCTTTGAAGAAGAAGTCTACATTGAGCAACCATTGGGCTACAAGGTGAAAGGTCAAAAAGATAAAGTTCTCAAGTTGAAAAAAACACTCTATGGATTAAAGCAAGCATCGAGGGCATGGAATAGCCGGATTGATAAATACTTCCAAGAACACAACTTTACAAAATGCCCACGTGAGCATGCACTTTATGTGAAGATTAAAGATGGAGACGTCTTGATAACGTGCTTGTATATGGATGACTTAATCTTCATAGGAAATAATCCAAGCATGTTCGAAGAGTTCAAGAAAGCAATGACTAGAGAGTTCGAGATGACATATATTGGGCTAATGTCATATTATCTTGGCATAAAAGTAAAGCAAAAAGAAGATGGTGTGTTCATTTCCCAAGAAGGTTATTCAAGGGAGTTGCTCAAAAAGTTCAAGATGAATGATTGCAAACCTGTAAGCACACCGATAGAATGTGGAGTTAAGTTATCCTAGTATAATGAAGGAGAACATGTTGATGCAACAAGCTTCAAGAGTTTGGTTGGAAGTTTGTACTACTTGACTTGTACGAGACCTGATATTCTTTATACCGTTGGACTAGTTAGTCGTTACATGTAGGCTCCAACAACCACTCATCTAAAGATGGCTAAGAGAATACTTCGCTACATCAAAGGTACAATAAACTTTGGGATGTTTTACTATCAATCTAATGATTATAGACTTCTTGGATATAGTGATAGTGATTGGGCTAGAGACTTGGATGATCGAAAAAGCACCAGTGGATTTGTGTTCTTCTTTGGAGACATTGCATTTACTTGGATGTCAAAGAAGCAGCCGATAGTCACACTATCTACTTGTGAAGCATAATATGTGGTTGCCACATCATGTGTGTGTCATGCGATTTGGTTGAGAAGCCTCTTAAAGGAGTTGGGCATGACACAAGAGGAGCCAACTGAAGTAATGGTTGATAATAAATCAGCGATGGCCGTAGCAAAAAATCCAGTCTTCCATGATTGAAGCAAACACATTGATACATGCTATCACTACATAAGAGAGTGCATCACAAGAAAGGATGTACAATTTGAGTATGTAAAATCTCAAGATCAAGTAGCTGATATCTTTACTAAGCTACTCAAGCATGAAGACTTTGTCAAGTTGAGAAGTTTACTTGGAATGAAAAATCAAGTTTAAGGGGGGGTGTTGGATAATTAAACTTGATTTGATCCAAAAAATTATTGGGCTTAAAATAAATATCCAATTAATTAAACTTAATAGGCCCAGCTTCTAGAAGTTTGTTCTAGATTAATATTTGGAAAAAATCTAGATAGTTATAAGAATATTCTAGAGCATAAGAGTATTCTAGAGTCAAAAATATTTTTGAAGAGAATTATAGACACTTAATTGTAACCTCTAGTTTAAATGTGTGGTGGCATAATCCTAGCCATTGGTTAAGGAGGTGCTACTAGTATAAATAGGGGTAAGGTCCCTTATTTTATATCAAGCCAAACATTTGAGAAATAGTAACAAAGAGTTCTCTTCTACTAAAATTCTCCTTGTTTTGTCTTCTCCTCCTAAAAAGTTCTGAAGCCTTAAAACTATTCACTTCCAACAATATCGCCCTTCTTCGAGGATCCTTTATTGCTTGCCTTCCAGCAATAGCATCAATTTCATCCACAAATATAAAAGCAGAAGCCTACAAAGAAGATTCATGTATATATAACATTGTTGGGTATTTAATAAGTTATAGTGTACTACCAAATTATTATATTCATAATATAGAGGAGCAAATATATAGAGCATCTAAAGCGAGAAATCAAAATATGAATTTAAAAGAAATGACTGTTAAAATAATACTTATAACATATTTGATCTTAGCAACACTAGTACTCTATTTTTCTTATTGAACAGAATAAGAAATCCAATGATTTCGAAAGGCAGACACAAGCACAGTATCTTGCCCTTTGGAGACATGATAATATCCGAACAATAATGATAACTCTGATGTGGCTCTGCGCAAGGATGACAAGCACAAAGCCAAAAATAGTTATGCAAGCACAACAACTCTATAGAGCACCATGATAGCAGATTCATAACAAGCACCAACATCAAGCAAAATGATTTTATTTTTTTTTCAAGAATCTCATTTACTTGCAACTTGTAAGTGATTTTCCTTTACAAAATTGAAAGCAGGAGATCCTTACGTTTCTCCTTGCAATTGAGAGCATCTCATTGATCCTTGCTACACCACTTTTCTCACTATCATTAAACTCTGCACCAGAAGCAAAAACAAAGGGCAGCCCACTTTCTTTTGCAAGTGTCCTTACAAAAAGTGTTTTTCCTGTTCCAGGAGGTCCAGAGAGAAGGACACCATGTCATGAGAAAATTACTGATTATGTTTCTTGTATACCTCTCTTAAATATAATGGGATCAAAAGGGCTGTTTTCATCTTTAACAGAAGTTGAAAAGATTACCCGAACAAACTGCACACCTCTTTCATAATATTGCATGGGGTTTCCCATATATATCATCAACTCATCAAGTAGATCCCAAACATCACCCCCTAATACCACTTCTTTATGCATAGATTTTGTTTCACCAACATCTCCAACTGGCTGGATAAGTATAGGATGTAATGAGAATTTGAGAATGTTAAGTGATAGAAAGAGAGTATGGAGAATTAAAGTTTTACCAGGATGAAATTTTCTGCATAAGCCATATCAAACAGTTGATTATACTTTTTATAAAGAAAACGACTAGATGTGATGTGGAGAAGCATAACAGACTCCCTTATAAGCCACAGAATCAGTATTCCAGGCAGTAATGCAATCACAACTTTTAGAAAGTAATGGATCTGCCGCTTTTAGAGAAGATCTACTTCAACCCCAGAACTTGAGATAATCTCAAATAAATGAGGATCAAGGGGAACGTTGATACGAACACTTCTCTAGCAAGATCTACAAATGTTACATACGTAGAGGGTTGCAGTTGCCAGTTGTTATCAGTGTTTAAGTTGCTTTTGAATAAATTAGTTAGTTGTTTTATAGTGGCTGAAAGACCTCCATATCTTCAGCTCCACTAAGCATGTATCCCTAGTATTATGGGATTCTCTTTTGTAATCGATAAAGGCCTATTTAAGGTCTCATTTGCATTGAATAAAGATATCCAGAAATTAAACAAACACTTTCCAACCTCTGTTCTTCTTTCTTCTACTTCTTCCCAAATTCTTTCTTACCAAACGTCAACCTACAGAATAAGTAATTACATCAAGAAATTTTACAGAGATGATATATATGAAACTACTGCTGTAACAAAAATTAGACGTTGGACGTACAACATATTCTAAGGGAAAACCCTCTTCATTGTTACATACAATCTTTTCAGGTCCTCTGTAAACACAACAGCAGCAACCTGTTGAAAGAAACAACAAAATTAGAAATGTTATCAATTCTCAAGGATGCTCAACAAACATGAAAATTAAATAAAGGTTTAGATCACACATGGTATAGTTATTGGAACTTGTCTATTATCACACATATCGACTCTATTATGATATTATCACTCAGAATTTTTGTAGGAGTCCAGATCATTTCATTTTTAATGCTTGTACAACTTGCTCACTAATTCCAGAGATATTTTGTGCACAATTGTCTATCTCCTTTTCTCTTGCTATCAATTTCATTCTACACGGTGTAATTTAGCATTGACAGAAAATGAAAAGCTAAATAAAAATATATTTACTATTTTGGATAGGGGTGTGCGGCGGATCGGATCCAATGGATTTGCCATGATCCAAGATCTGATCCAATCCGATTGAATCGAAGAAATTACAATCCAATCCGATCCAATTTTATAGCGGGATCCGATCCGATCCAATTGCTATTTAATCTGATCCGATCTGATTTAATCCAATATGATCCGATTGATCGAATTAATATAAAGTCATTCGTAATATATAAAAGTTATAATCTGAAATAAATAAAATCAAATAAATTATTCAAACGTTACTAATTAATTCAAATAAAATTAACATTAAAAAAATACATGACATAACTTGTAAACTTTATATAATTCAAAAGGTTTATAAACATTATACATCAACTCCAAATGTAAACTTAATAAACCGTGATGTTGATGAAGAAGAATACAAGAAAAGAAGATGGTGGATTGTTGGCTATAGAGAAATTGAGAAAGAAAACCCAAAATAGTAACATTAGAAATTGTATTTTGGTTGGACATTTACATTAGAAAGTAGTGGATAAAATAAATTGCCCTAATATAAAAACAAGGTCTAATATTTCAGGCAGATTGGCGGATTCGGCGGATTTCCAAACGGAAATCCAAGATCCGATCCGATCCGATGGATTTTAGAATTTAGGATCCAATCTGATCCGATCACCTCCTTGGATCCGATCCAATAGATTGGATTGGATCCTGCACACCCCTAATTTTGGAAAACTATTTTGGAAATAATTACTATTTTGGAAAGCTAAAGCAGAAGAGTGAAGGCAGCAGAGATGATTCATTTAGAGAATATGAGACATAATGCATCACAAAGCACATAAACTTACCTTATTCCAACAATTATACGAAGAAGATCATCGCCCTCAATTTTGTTCAGAATTCAACGCATTCTGCAATTTATAAATCATAGCATATATTGAGGTCTGATAGAGAGACAAGAGTTAAACTAAATTGCAAAGGAGAATGAGTAAATATATAAATCATAGCATATATTGAGGTCTCATAGCATATATCAATGTGTACCTTTTCAATATATCGTCGTTCTATGGTAGTATTGAGGTCGCCTTCCCAACATCCTACATCCTATGTTTCTGCTATTTGTAGTGTATGTAGTCTCGGTGTGCTCAATTATCCCCGAGAAAATAATTTCATATTTGAGCATTGCATCACAACTACTTGTTGCAGGGATGGAAATTCGATAGTCAAACTCCCTGAGTAGAAGACTGTAAGATTTGGTAAACAATTGAGTCCCAAATATTCCAGCTGGTTGAAAATGATCCGATCTACTGCTTCATCTTCCTTATGCGTTATGATTTCTTGTATCATTTCGCAATCGGTTATATCCATTCTTGTAAGTTGCACAAGACTTTTAGCTACCGAGGTTGCCATTAAATCGAGCAATCTACCACATTGGTATACTTCCAAAGTCATCAAATTTTCGAAAGTCATTGAGGACGGCATTAAACTTTTTAAGTTGCCACATAGTTCTAGTTTTAGTCTTTTCAGATTTTGAAAAACTTTGCCAAATTCAGAGCTTTCCTCCCACATATGCAAGTCAGACAATTGATTAAGATCTAAGTAGCTCAATTTATCGGGCAACTCGGTATGTTTTTCCTTACAGCCAAGCCCTTCACATAACATAAATTCCTTGAGAAAACCAAAATAAACAGAAAGTGTCTCAAGGTTGGGCAATTTGTGAAGAAAACAAGATGGACAAATAGCTGTTTCCTTAAAAGGGCCTGCCAACTCAAGGTAATTTAGCTTGCACAAGTACTCTGGAAACTTTCCATGTAACATCTCTTTCTTATTGCAATTCCAATCCACTGCCAGACACTTCAGGCTAGGGAATAGAACCTATAAATACACCAAAGTATTATATAAATTTAGGTTGCTAGGGTTCAAATGTCAAAAAAATAAATAAATTGTTAGGGTTCATACCTTCTCCACTAAGAACAGGGGCTGTCCAGTTGGGATCTCATGTCGACTCTCCCCATAGCTCGAAACTTGTGAAGCAAGTATCTCCACTTCATTGCAACACCACACTTCTAACGACTTTAGAACCGGCCATTCTGAAATATATGATCCCAGATAGAAACTTTTGAGTCTTGATAGATTCCACAGATTCAACTTTGTTAATTGAGGAAAGAAAAACCAAAGGACTGCTTCAACTTCTACTGTGTCATCCTTGGCTGTAATTTCTTCCATCATGCAACAATAGTGTATACTAAGCTCTTCAAGTTGAACAAGACTTCTAGCTACTGAAGCTGGAAAGAGGCTTTTCAAACTATCACAATGGTGAACTGATATTGAATGTAGATTCTGATAGGATAGAATAACTTGGGAGTCCACATTCCATACATGCTTCAGCTTTGGCAAATAAAGTATCTGTAATGTTCTCAGCTGAGCTGCTGATATAGCATGTGTTTTCTTGCTACCGAGAGCTTCAAGTTCAAATATCTCCTCTACCGAATCACATTTTACTACTGACAAAATCTCCAGTCTTTGTAGTCTTCCAGGCATACTAGATGGGAAAACATTCAATAGGTTATTGCAACCATGTACATAGACTTGTTCTAATTTGTCAAAGGAATCCGAATAGAGTTGATTGTGCCATATTTTTCTTACGTTATCCATCTCCTCTATTAACAATTTCTTTATATTAAGGAGTCCCACCTAAAGAATTCAATTAATTATATTGCATTATTAACAGCCCAACTAACCATACACAATTAGAGATAATATGGAAATTAATTTAGATTTTAATTAAAGAAAAACAAACCTATCCAATGGTGTGAATAAAGAAAGAAGAAAAGATAAACATAACACCATCTCAATCACCTTTTCATCAAAGAGAGGTTGGATGTTAGTCTGGAGGTTCTCCTTTGAGTCCATTCCACTACATTCCTCGCTTGCAGTCATGTTGGCACATAGAGTTTTGGAGATAAATGTTTCCATATCTGGGCAATTCATACTCCTTTGTTCCGATAGGGAACACGGATCAATTAAATTCCTGTTGAAGTAGCAGAATCTAGCGAGTTTTGGAAGATTACGGAGGGTCAGATCTCGTAGATTAGGAAACAACACCGCACTTGACCCTTTTTCTTCTTCAACTATTACCGCTTCCATAAGCTTACAATCAATTATCTCAAGATGTTTGAGTTGGACTACACTATTAGCCATAGATGATGGAAATAAATATTTTAAATCACCCAAACCGATAATCCTCAAGAATGTCAAATTGTGAAGGGAAGAAGGCGTTGCCAGAAGTTGGCTGTGCCATATCACTTCAGAGCTGATAGAGTTCAATTTCAAATTCCTTAAGGACGGCAACGAAACCTGAAGATTAAATTTCTTGTTTTATGAGTAAACAAATGAAATCAGATCTATCAAAGTTCAAAGTCAATTGAATTTGAGGCATCAAGTCATATAAAAATACAGATTTTCTACTAACTCTATGCAGAAGGAAAAAAAAAAGTCACCTTTTTGTCCAAGAGAGGATATACGTCAGCGCAAGAGGTTGTTGCTTCCTGTTCTCTGCTTACTGTTATGTTTGCACATGTGGAATCAGAGAAGAACATCTTCAACCTAGGACAATCCAGAATCCCAAGTCTGTCCAAGGAGGGGAATTCAATTGAATTTCCGGAGCCAAATCTGGTGAGTTCCGGAAGACCTTTGAGCAGCAGCAAATTTAATTTGGGGAATATCATATTAATTATTCTTTCTTCTTCTGCCGGTTCTTCAATGTTAATTATTCTTTCCATTGAGTTACAGTTCCTTATCTTTAGTTCTCGTAGTTGCACAAGACTCTTAACCGTGGAATACGAAAACAGAAATTTCAAACTATTACACTCCTCCACGGTCAACTTCGCTAAAGTTTGACAGCAAGAAGATACAGCTGGTAGTTGATCGAGCCATCTGCACTCAATGTTAGTTGAGCACAATTTCAAGTTCTCCAACCTTGGGAGTTCAACCTGCAAACACAATTTTACTTTTTAGTTTTTATTAAAGGGTTTAAAAGTAAGGTCTATAGGCACAAGAAGTACAAGAAAACATACATTTTCACTGAAAAAGGGGATGAAACTGTCCGCATCATCTTCAGCGAGGATTTCTTGGAGTCTCATATTAGGTTTAAGTGCGTTGAAGCCAAATCTAGTGAGACCTGGTAGGCATTGTAGTGTCAAGGTGCGCAGTTGAGTGAACTCGATCTTACTAATCTGTTCATTTTTGTGGACTTGCCTGCCTTCCATGAGAACCATCTGTTCTAGTTTCCTGCAATGAGTCACTTCGATTTCTTGAAGCTGCGAAAGGTTTCCGGCCATGGGCAATGTGAGATACTTCAATTTATCACATTTTCCGACTTTTATGACTTTTAATTGGCTGAAAGACTCTGCTGTAAGTTGGCCATGATATATGTTCTCCAAATTGATCAAATTATGAAGAACTAATGACTCTAGCCTCTTGGGAAAGATACTGCATAGTCCCTATCTGGGAAGCATTCTGTATATGAAGATGCTTCAATTGTTGGAAACCTTCCCCATTAAGTTTGTAAAGAACATTCTTACCGCCTTTCGGTTCATCCAGATAGAGATCTTCAGCTCTATTCAGTAAAAATTTAATCCCATCGCGCAGAAAAAAGCTATTGTTCAATTTGAGTTTCAAAGTCTTCGAGGTTTCATATTTACCAGACCAGTCCCATACATCTCCAATAAATATTATATATCTTTCCAACTTCCAAAAGAACAAGTCGTGAGGTATAATCTGAGCATCAAGAACATGTATTTCTAAAGTTGTCAGGTTAGACAATTGCTTCAACTCAGCAAGACTTGCATTACTTTGTCCTTCGACATCCCATTGAACAAAACTGTTACCTATATAAAGTTCTTCTAACCGTGACAAGCTTTATAAGACATTTGGTGTGATTACTTTAAGTTTAGAACAATCACTTAAATCTAACAACCTTAAACAAGTCAATTGTCTAATTTCTCCCGGCAATTGCTCAATTTCAGAATCCAAAAAGCTCAGAATTTCTAATTTCTTTAGCTCTCCAATAATTGTGATATCTCCAATCAAGCATTGATCCAAACATAAAGTTTGAAAGTTTGTTAGCCTGCAAAGCGATGAAGGTAATGACAACAAATGAAATCTAGACAATCTAAAACTTTGAGTTCTTTAACCCCGTCAAAAAAGGCATCTGGAATTTGTAAAGAAAGCTCAACTTTGCCCAAATGAAGTAACTCAAGTTTCGGAAATTCCAATCTTCCAGGAAGCTCATTAAAATCTCTGTCCGGAAGAGACACGGCAATTGAATCTTTTGGCAATTTTTCCTCCAGGGTTTCTTTTACGCTAGTAACATTTTGGATATTAAACATGAGTTTATCCTTGGAGGATGCAATTGAAACTGCAACAGCTTGAATGACGTCATGCATTTTAACAAAATCCTTAGCATTACCATCCAACAACAAACATGAAGCTTTGAGGTTACCGATCAATGTATGCATTCTATTCCTTGCTTCTTCCATCGTATCGACATCTTTAAACAAACCCAAACCCATACTATATTTGAATAAGTCGCTAGTAAATATATTACGACCTGAGTTAATTAGACAACAAAGCAGGAAAAATGATTGTTCTTCAGACCCCAAAATCTTGTAACTCAATTCTATGGTAAACACTTGACAGGAACATTGGTTTCTTTCTTCAACCTGTCGCGTAAACGAGCGGCTCTTTCGGATAAACTCTCCTCGTGAAATTCAAGACCTAGCACATCAGCAATTTGCCCTTGAATTTTTTTGATGTCAAGAGTCTGTGTTACCTCAGCCATAACAACCATATCAAATAACTTGTCTTCCAAGACTTGAGCAGCAACTCTTTTGACAAGCGTGGTTTTACCCACACCTCCCTTGCCGTACACTCCAATCAAGTTGACATCTTCATCAGCTAATGCCTTCATAATCTTCTTGAAAACCGGCATTCTTGAACCAAAGTCTTCATAGCCTCTGTTATAAACGGATTTTGTTGTTCGAATAGCAAAGCGGTGCGAAACATCCTTAAATTGTCCTTCTGCCAAGAGGTCTACCCCATCCTTTGCCGTCTTTGCTGCTTTCTTGCTGAGTGAGTAACGCGTAATCAGATTAGGACAGAAGCCAATTGAACACAGCTTCTTCTTTGCTCTGTCTTTTTCGCCATCAATAATGGATTTCACAACCAGTCGGGATGCAAATGCATCGACACTATTGAGCCATTTCTCAACATCTTTTTCGATCTCATCCCCTTGTCTTGTGGCCGTGTCAACAGAATGCTGGACCCTGTCTCTTGCATATATCAGCTTATCAACTTGTTGCTTTAGCTCCTCCATGTTGCTCTCGTACTTGAACGGATAACATATGTGCTTTCCAATCGGAACAACCAACAGCTCTCCAACTTTTGCTGCAATGGAAATAACTATCTCCGCCATTTCCTGTTTCTTATCACTCCTTGCTTTCTCTTATCTCTCTGTCTTTTTTTTTTCTCTTCTCTCGTCTTTTTTAATAACAAACAGAGCAATAAATTTTTTTAAAATTTTTTTTTTTCATGGAGATACTCACTCTTGAAAAAGCAGAAGTCCAGAAGAAAGTTCTATAGGCTGAATGATTCAAAACGGACTACTAATACAAATAAATCGAAGAAGCTAGACCAACAAAAAAGAAGTAATATTGATAGTTTTTTTTTTTTTTTCTATTTTCTGATGATTTTCAATTATTTGTTACAACTACTTCTATTTTTTCCTTAGATGAGCTCTTGAAAAGCATAAATCTAGAAAAATAAACCACTGATACAGATAAAATCTAAAAAACAAGACCAACAAAGAAGAAAATAAATTAATAGGTTTTTTTTTTTTTTTTTTTTTGATGTGAAAGTTGATGCAAACTGCAGATCAAAGCTAATAAAATGAAGAAAAAAAAGAAGAAAAAGTTGAGAGCAAAGTGCACCTCTAAGTGTTTGTATCTCAGAGCAAGTTGAACAACAAGAAGTAATTGTACTGGCAAGTGAAGAACAAAGTCTCTCGGTGGTTTCGAGCAATAATCACTGGACAGAGAAAATTTTGAAAGATTTAGAGCAACAACTTGTATTTGATTATCTCTCTCAATTCTCAAAAATGTTTCCAAGATCAGAGTTTTTGCGGTTGCGTTTATTAATCAGGAATTCTACTTAGATAAGGGAATTAAATTCCTGATTTTTAAATTCATGTCAGGAATTAAGTTCTTGAATGAAAAGGAACTTGATTCCCTCAAGGAACTCACTCATCCTAGAGAATCAAGTTCTCGTTCCGTTGTAAATCATAAGATTATGTGGCGAGTGTGTGATGTTGACACCTCACGTGCCAACACAATTTGGGGTTGGGAAGAAATTTGGAAAAAAAAATTGAGAAGTCTAGAGATACTTTATATATATATTAACTAAAAATGAATTGCAAAAAAATAATAATAATAAATAAATAAATAAGTAAGTAAACAGAATATATATAAAAGAAAAAGTAAACAGGATATATAAAAGAAAAGTGAACACGAACGAAAACATGTTGCTTTTGCTTTGAATTTCTTTTTTCTTTAGCTACACTCATACATTTCTTATATGTATAAATACGGCTATTTTTTGTTCACAAGATATTTTTTGTAATCAGCTTTGTATAAATTTAGTAAGAGAGCTGATATTGACATCCATAAAACTTATTAGTACACTCATATTTATTTAAAAAATTAATTATAAAAATATCTCAATAGAAATTTACCAATAAGGACAAATTACTTTAATTAAAAATAAACCAAAAACTATATACACTCATTAATAATACATATATCTTCAACAATATTTCTTTATTAAAAAAAAAACTTACCTTTAAAAAAAATAAAAATAAATAAATAAAAAAACCTTAATTTTTATGATAAACCCTAATTAAATTCTAATTTTATTTCAAGTATCAAATTTTCTCATCATCACATAATTATCATAATTTTTTTGTCTTTTTTTTTTTTTATGTATAGTTATAAACTCTATAAAAAAAAAATCCTTTTTTTTTTAACTATAGCTGAAAATATCAACAGGTTTTTTTATTTATTATTTTTTTTAAGATAGTCATAGATGTCAATAAGAATTTTTTTTAAGATAATTGTATAAATAAGAGAATTCCAAATTGAAAATCTTTTGACCATATATACATATTCTCTTTTTTAAGGCTCCTACATTCGAGATATTTCCAAAATTAAATTAGACCATCATTAAAAGAAGATTTGATTCCAAAAATGATTTGATTCCAAAAATAATATGATTGTTTTTATAAATTTGGTACGGTAATAATTTAAGAGTGTTTATAAATAATATGTATTAATTTATTTCAATGAGGATACTATTGGCATTATAATGGGTGTTTATAGTAATATTTAAATTTTAAATTTTTGACATGGGTGTACTTATAAAAATGGATGTACTAATAAGTTTTATGAGTGTCAATAGCCGTACCCATTTAGTAAACACGGTTATGGAATTTAGTAATTTAATTCTGATCCCTTTCAATTTCCTTTTCAGTGAAACTTGATTCCGATTCCTCTCATAATTTCATTCCCGATTAATAAATGCATTTTAATGAAGATTGTGATGGCAAAACAGCCGATAGAGAATTGACAGTGGAAGTCAATGCCCATGACCTATATATCTGTACCAAGATATTTGATAGAAAAATCAAAAATGGATATCGACCGAAGGAATAAATAAATAAATCTCATTCATAAACATCATTAGGATTTCATAATTTTCACATTGTAATATACAAATAAAATGTACTTTAGTGAAATTAAATTTATCAAATATATATATATAAACTTTCTAATGCAAGATCCCGTAGAAATTTTTCGTATAGTTTCACTGATTCCAACCGATTGGAATTAGTGAAACCATACAAATTTTTTATATGAGATCATACACTTAATAATTTCATCATCTGCTCAAACACACCGCCTACACCTTATGATGATCGCCAAGAAATCGATTGAGCCATAAGTGAGTCATCATCATCAGCAACAAGGTTTCATCCGGCAAGCAACTATGTTATTCAAAGATTGGAAAAGGTGAGGTTTGATTCGTGATGATCTTGTGGTCATTTATATCATGGAGAGTGTATTGTCTATGTCGATACAAGATGCCTTGTAATTGTGTGGATACTAACTAGCTTAGATAGTAAGATCCTTTTTCATTGTACAAGGAGGGGGTTTGTCGGTTTATATATACATATTTGTAATAAAATTACTTTTTCATAAAAGCTATTGAACACTACAAAGAGTATCTCACAATGAATAAATAATCTCATGATTTTGACTATAACAATTCTGGTAAGCCGCTGTGACAAAATGCAGCTTTAATTCACACAAAAACAAAATTTTGGAAATAATTTACAATTGCAAACTAATCAACAGATATTTTTCTCTTTTTATTCCTTTTCTTCAATAATCCTTTCTCTGCTAATGTTCTCATTTTCTGCTTTTTCCGTTCTTTCGCTTTCTCATCAAACCCTTCATCCATCAACTTCATTTTCGCCACACGACTAGCATTGAAGATCTGTACATACATTAAAGAGCAAATTTGATTTAAATCTCGATATGCTGATCAAAGGGAAGTTTTAGTTAAGCTATTTGTGATTTCGTCTATTTAAACCAAGCTAGAGCTTTTAATGTACATCACAAGGCAATCTATAATGTAATGTATGACAAACTTTTAACTAAAATGCAGAAAGACCAATCTGTCATTGATGTAAAAATTCAATAATCAAAAGTAAAACTAGATAAATCACCGAATTGTATCCCAAGAGATCTTACCCTCGTAATGTCAGAGAGCACATCTTGCTCTTTACATTCGAATTCTTCTAGTTGCTTTCCAAGATCAGCTTCGATTGCATGAAGGAGAACAACATCGTTCTGGAAAAAGCCAATGTCCGTTAAGTAAGCAATATTAGCATAATGTATAACATAATTACAAAATATAACATCTTTAACTTAAATTCGATATCAACATCAGTTTCAATAGACGGCGTTAATGATCCTATGTGACTAGGATTGTTTAATCAAACCTAAACCAACTAAAGATCAAACAAAGACAACATGATTTTTAGTTTAATAACTTTTTAAGATCATTTAAAAATCAAATGACACTGAAAAGAGGCATGAAGAAAGATATCCACATATCCACGGCTTCAAATAAAGTCCCTAGTATATTTCTTAAACTTACTTGGGAAACGAAGCTCACAGACAGCCCACCTCTGCCTGCTCTTGCGGTACGCCCCACACGATGAACATAGTCTCTCGGATTCCTGAAGTAGGGACAGTTAGATTTTACATTGTACAAAGGTTTTCTATTTCATATATATATATATATATATATATAAAGAAACTTCAGAAAATTACATTGGAATATCATAGTTTATGACAAGATCAACAGTAGGAATGTCCAAACCACGACTGGCGACATCAGTTGCAAGCAATATTGAGGCTTGTCCTGATTTAAACCGATGAAGAGAAGAAAGTCTCAGAGACTGGGATTTAAAAGAATGCAACGCTGCAGCTTTCTGATCCAGCTCTTCCAGTAATAAACTTAAACGATGACAATTTCTGCTCTCACGGTTAAAAATCAATACACATGCAGATATTGAAAAATATAGCAAGTATTTTCAAGATAAAAAGTAAACCTATACATTACACAAAGCTCAAGCTACATTCAATACATTGATTGAAAGAATTGATACCTGCATGTGGAGACAAATATGATGGCAGAGCGAATACCCATATCTTCCATTTTAGATAACATGTACACAAGATAAACATCCTTCACTTTCTTAGGCATTTTAATAAACTTCTGTTTAAGAGTGTCAACCGTCTTGAAGCCTTCATATGCTTCATAAAAGTACGCCTTATTCGAAGAGAGCTCAAGCAGTGTTTGCAAGTCACTAGTCATTGTTGCAGAAAATAACAGAGTTTGCCGACTCTTCGGCAAGCACTGAAATACCACTCTCAATTCATCTTCAAAGCCAGCATCCAACACTCTATCTGCTTCGTCCAATACTAAAAACTAGGCACCGTAAAAAGAATGTAATTAAGTAGTTTCTCGAATAATGGCAAAAGGAAGACACATTATATACTCCATTCTAAGTGCACAAACATATTTTAATTAAAGTAACAAATATAAATTCTTAATCACTTTTTCATTCCAAAAACAAGAGCATGAAAGTCAATGTTTCAATGCGACATTTCTCAATATCACTAGATGCTGCAACCCCTATAACCCGAACCAACAATAAGGCAGCACTATTACAATACCCCTCAACTCCATTTCTTAAACTTCCACAATCCCTTTTCGAATTCTCATAGTAATAACAACAGATGAAAACATTAGGACAATAAGGTTGCATAATCAAGTCTCAACTACAATAAAAGTTTCTATCTTAAACAAAGATGCAACATAAATCATGCAATGCCAATGTTGATTAGTACTAAACACAAAACCAACATCAAACCTTAAATCCCTATAATCTGAACCAACAGTAAGGCAGAACCATTACAGTACTCCATTTCTTAAACTTCCACAAACCCTTTTCGAATTCTCATTGTAATAACAACAAATAAAATCATTAAAACAAAAAGGTTGCATGCTAAACTACAATAAAAGTTTCTATCTTGAAGAAAGATACAACATAAACCACACTAAACAATGCCAATGTTGATTGGTAATAAACACGAAAAGAACATCATATTGTAAAAATCTTTGTCCTTTTCATTATACTTCGGTTTCGAAAACATGAAAACCCCAGCTCCCTCAATACTTTAACTACAATAAAAGTTTCTATCTCCAGCAACATAAAACATATATAATGCTAAAAAATTCCAAATGTTGATCACCAACATCATATCATAAATATCTTTGTTCTTTGCATTATAACTTGGTTTCCAAAAATACGAAAACCCCAGCTCCCTCAATACTCAACTACGATAAATTTTTCTATCTTGGGCAAGATATAACTTAAATAACACTAAGCAATATCAAATGTTGATAACCACTAAACACATGAAAACAAACATCAAATCCAAAAATTTTATCTTCTTTTTGTATACCTTAGTTTTCGAAAACACAGGAGGGATATCGGGATCCTCTTCGAGCAGAACCTTAATCCGACCAGGAGTAGCAATAACCACGTGAGGCCTACCCACCAAATTCCTAGCTTGACTCAACTTGTCCATGCCACCGACCACCACCTCACACCTCAAGTGGAGGCACGACCCGAGAGCCCTGAACTGCTCCGCCAGCTGGAACGCCAGCTCCCTCGTCGGCGTCACCACCAGCGCCAGAACACCGTACGGGTCCTCCGCCAGCCGCTGCAGTATCGGCAACGCGAAAGCCGCCGTCTTACCGCTCCCGGTCTGCGCCAGCCCGAGTACGTCGCGGCCCTCCAGAATCTTGGGAATGCAGTGGGACTGCACCGCCGTCGGTTTCTTCATCCCTAGCTCCTTGCACGTCTGCACCGCCCATTCGGCGAGCCCGATGTCGGCGAAACTGGCGGCGGAGCTAGAGTTGGTGTCGGAAGAACCACTGAATTTCTCGAGCTGAGTTGTCTCTAAGACAGAGCTAAAGTCAGTGTTTTGAGGTTCGATTAGTTTAGATTTTCGTTTTGATTTCCCGAAGAGAGGGAAATTTTCGTCGAGTAGGGTTTCTTCCTCCATTGGTTTTTTCAATTTTGCTTCGTTTTGGTTTCTCACTGAAAATCAAAGTGAATAATCTAACCTAACCACCATAACAGACACTAAACCGACTTGGATCCGTTTAGTTAATTCGGGTTATAACGGGCCCACCTGGCCCATATCTGATTATATTCCACCAAATCATCAGTTGACGTGTGGACACTTTAAGGGCTCTTTTCATCTTTTAGAATTGTAAATTTAATAATAAATAAAAAACAAAAACAAAAACAAAACAGAAATCAGTGGCAGAGAGAGAGAGAGAGGTGGTGGTTGTTGACATTGTTGAAGAAGAAATCAATAGCTATGGAGTCACCATTCAAGGAAGATATAGTGAGAGGCAAGGTTGCTTTGATAACCGGTGGTGGGTCTGGAATTGGATTGGAGATATCTACACAGTTTGGTAAACATGGAGCTTCGATTGCTATTATGGGTCGTCGAAAGCAAGTGCTTGACTCTGCTGTCTCTGCTCTTCAATCTCTTGGGATCAAGGTCTGATTTTTATTGTGTTTTCTATTATTTATTGTCTTCTTTTTTTTTAATCTGAGTTCCTTCGATTTTTTTCTGTTTTTAATCAATCATGTGTAAATTTTCAGTTTTTCAATTGTTGGTAGGTGATGGTACTTTTCTATGTGTTATTGTATTTTATTTAGATTGGTTTGCTAGGAAAACACACCTGTTAGATTTGTTAAATTTCATGTCAAAGTCTAGGATTTTCTCAAATATGGCTGTGAATCTGGTTGATGTGAATCTACTGTTTTATTTTCTTTTTTATCTTTTTACTATTTCATTGATCATGATTAGAATTCCTTACCTTGCGAAAACAAAGAAAAGTTGAGGAAACTACTTGATTGGTTGAATCCTTTTCATGGGGTTCTGATTCTTATGTTACTGATGCAGGTTGATAGGAATATTCTCTTTGATTTTATTTTTATTTTTTCACAATTTAATTGTTCAAGACCAGAATTCCTTACCTTGCAAAAACGAAACCTGAGTTTGAAGAATGGTTCGGAGTTTGAACCTATGCAATTAACTTTGTTCAGCTATTGTTTATTCGGGGAGGATGCTTGGTGTTGCTCCACTGATGTTAATCTGAGTTTTTTTTTCTAATTAAATTATTTGAAGGCTACGATTTTATATGATATTTGAGGTTTTCAGTTAATAGTAAGAGCTAGCAATTCATAACTTTTGGTGTTGCTCTGAAGGCTGTTGGCTTCGTGGGGGATGTTCGTAAGCAGGAAGATGCAAAAAGAGTTGTGGAATCAACTTTCAAGCATTTTGGACGACTTGACATTCTTGTGAATGCTGCAGCTGGAAATTTTCTTGTATCAGCTGAAGATTTGTCCCCTAATGGCTTTAAAACAGGTTCTATGTTTAAATTGTGATTATATAACATTTGATTAATGTAGAAACCAGTGGCTTTAATAGATTAACTATTTATAAAAGGAAAATGAATGACCATGTAAACTCACTTATCTACCGTAGGCTCTCGTAGTTATTTAGCTAAATGTGTTTCTTTGAATCACCCCTGCAGTTATGGATATTGATTCTGTCGGAACATTCACAATGTGCTACGAAGCACTTAAATATCTCAAAAAGGGAGGACCCGGAAGAGGTTCATCAAGTGGTGGAACAATTTTGAATATAAGTGCTACTTTACACTATACAGCTTCATGGTATCAAATACATGTATCTGCTGCCAAGGTTTGCTGCATTTGTTGCTATTTTGCTAGCTGTGACAAATAAATAACCTTTATAGTAAACATCTATACTTTGTTTCTTTTGAACAGGCTGCCATTGACAGCATTACTAGAAATTTGGCTCTGGAATGGGGAACAGACTATGATATTCGAGTCAACGGAATTGCCCCGGGACCCATTAGTGGTACCCCAGGCTTGAGTAAACTTGTACCTGATGAGATTGATAACAAAGCTCATGAGTACATGCCGTTGTATAAACCAGGGGATAAGTGGGATATTGCTATGGCTGCTCTGTACCTTGCTTGTGATTCTGGTTAGTAAGCTTATTTGCTTTTGCAAATTATCTACATATAGACTACGTGTCCTGTCTTTGCATATATTAAGTTGTATCTAGTCTATAGTACACATGAACAACACAAGAAAATAATTCAAACCATCTTTCCATGATTATTTCAACAAAAATACCTTCAAATGACACCGTTAAGTATCCACTTATCAAGAAAAAGTTTTCTTATCCGGTTTGCTACTAATTGATTACACATGTTCTCATTGTTTTCCTTTTTTCATGAGACAACTTACCCGGTATTATGAATTTTTTAGGTAAATATGTGAATGGAACCACCCTGATAGTTGATGGAGGACTTTGGCTGAGCCGGCCTCGCCATCTGCCAAAAGAAGCAGTCAAGCAGCTTTCGCGAGCAGTAGAAAAGAGGTCCAGAGCTGCACCGGTTGGGGTTCCAACCAGCAAGCTTTAAACCACAACAATGGAGATGACAGATGTGGATTCCTGCATTAAACTTGTGATTCTTACAAAAGAATAAAAGATAAACATATATTCTTACTAATGATTGTCACGCAGCAGGATATTCTTCCAAAAGCAAACGAGTTCAAATAAGAAGAAGATTCACAACAAATTGAGATATTATCATTTAAATATTTCAAGGGGGCTGTTGCTTCGTCAGTCATTGTATTCTTCTTCATGCATCACTAAATAATTGAATATAGAATTTGGCATCTCTAATTATAGCATTATAGATATCTCTATTTTTCAGGGTGTGAATGCCCATCTGGAACTAATAATCTTGGTTTCCATAACCAAAAACTCAAAGGATTGATGCAGTCCAACTGATAATTAAAAGAATCATGTGTTTTCGTATTCATTATTTGCCGTATTTTGCAATGCATATGAAGTATGTAAGTAGTACACAACTTGGATCGGATTCGTATTTCTGTAGACAAATTGATAACCTTCCAATGTACTCACATTAGTACTCACATCCTCATTTCAAACTATGAAGCTATACTTTTTGGACACTTTTTTTCAAAATCCAACTGCTAAGTGACATGGGGATATTAGGGATCTGCCGCAAACCGGTTATCAGGAGCTTCGATGAAATTTTCTTCATCAAAGCTGTAGGTAGACATCTCTATCTTACGTTTGCCAACTAATGGACTTCAATAGCTTCAAAATTGGTAACAATGTGATTGCTGGCTTTCACAACAGAGCACACATCTTTTCCGAGCTCTTCATTTGCAGTAACAGAAGCAACCATGACAAAATCGTGAGCAAGGAGTTCGAGGGGATGGAACTTTGAGAATATTTAACTTCTGTGAAGCGGTGCAGGATATATGTCCAGTGGTTGATATCGCACACGGTCATTATGAGGCAAGGGTCCCTCCTGAAGGAATTTCAAAGAAACATAAGTTTAACACTAACATCAAACAGAATTCAACATGATGCCAACAAAATTCTAAACAACTATTGAAATGGATAGAAATAGTACCTCTTGCAAATTTATCTGGAATGGCTTCACATAATCTTCGAACATTACCGGAGAGAGTCCCTTCAATTTCTCTTCAACTTCCTAAAAAAAATGAAAAAGCACAAGTTGTTTAGTCAGGCTCATAACGTAAACATTCTGTCAGGTAATAGGGAAACCTGTCATGATGGAAATGGATAATGACAGCTGAAGAGGAAAAAACCTCCAACTATCGCTGACACAAATCCACTCTTAGGCTATCCAATGCCAAAGTCTCTATAATTCTTCTAATACTATATCCCATGGGAGGGAAAAACGAAGAAAGGAAGCTAGTAGTAAAGAATACGAATAGAGTGTAGACCATTTCCCCTACTCTGTACGAAAGAAATTGTGCTAGACAGGTGGGAAAATGTATCTCATCCCTCAGAACTCACCTATTTTAGTCCTTCCATACAAGGGTGGAAGAGGGAAAGAAAAATACACCAAAGAGAGGATCATTTTGTATTTTTATCCTTGTCCCTACACCATTATGAACGTAATATACAAATTCAACATATAAGGTAATGGTCTAATTAACGTATAAGGATTTCTCTGTTCTTCCACCCTTAAAAGGTTATCAAAAAATTAAAAAAAAAAAACATGGAGGCATATAGAAAACGTTCAGTTCCCATTGAGACACAAAGTTCCTCCTTGTAAGGCTATATAGAAGAAACCACATCGTTCTAAATCCGTTTTCTTTATCAGAAATAAAACTTACTTATATCTATGAAAAGGAAAGAGAAAAAGGAGGAAGGAACAAAGAAGTAAACAGGCTGTCCAAAGAAAATAATTACTCTATAAAGACACAATAAGGAATGGGTGTCTTGACATACCAGTCCAGTTATCCTCGACTTTTCTAGTAGTTCCTTTGCAATTATGTCCAGTATGTGTCTGTTTTCCTTTAAAGCATTCATTGCAAGTTCTTCTGTCTCTTCAATGTACTGCAACCAGCATCAAGAAATAGATCTCAGTGGAAAACTAAAACACAAAAAGGAATTTCCAGAAAAACTAGATAAGTGTTTCATGTCTTATTTTAAAAGCAAATTACGATTATACGGAGAAAAAGAAACCACCAACCTTAAAATAAAATTAAAAAGAAATCACATACTTCTTTGATTATTATTTAATTCAATCCTTGCTCTATACATGAAAGCAAATGCTGAAAACACCGAAATACGAGAAACTATAATAATTATGGGATTGGGCTGTAATTTGGGAGTAGAAATAAAGTCCATTATGGCCAAAGTGGTGAGTAGCAGAACTCAACTTTTAAATGTAATCGCTTTAGAGGCAGCAGTTCTCATATTAGAACCACAATGGTATAATGGAATTAACCAATTTTCAATGAATTAGGGTTTGTCAAGAGGAAAACACATATAGCAAGAGACAGAAAGCAAGATTTGGATTCTAAAGATTATCGGTATATGTTACTACAAGAATCACATTTATTGAAACCACAACTGCTTCCGGACAAATTTAAAAATCTCAGATGCTGTTAGTCTGCAATAACAGCTCTTCAAGTGGAACCTAGCTTCCAATATGCAGGCATCAACACTCATTACACATAGTATACAATTCTGAGAATGAAAGAAACAGATTCATACCCTTGTCAACTCTCGAGAAAATAGCTCAGACAATTCAAGTGTCATATTGGCAGGAATGACATGAGGATTGTCCCACTGGCAGCACAAAGAAGCATAAGAAAAACCAGCTGATCAAACATATGAAGCTGAAGAGGCATTACATATTTTATGTTAATTTGTAACTCAGGATTTTGAAGAATATACCCTATATTTTATCAATTCACCATCAGAATTATCTGGTCGATCCAAAAGTCCAACTCTTTTTGTTAAAGCAGCAAGACCCAACCTTGCATTTTGAGGACTGATCACCATCTCTCTAGCAATCTGAAGAGACAACTCAAGTAAGGTAATGAGCAGGAATTTGACACAAAAATTTCAAGATGATTGCAAAACTAGACCTAGCAATAAAGCATAAGTTTAACAACAAAACAATGATAATAATCTACAAGTGAGATTGATATGGTTAATACAGTTTAAAAAATACTGCATAAAATTCAACCAGAAAGTTAGTTTAAAGCTTAAGTTAACTTGGTTAGCTGTAAGGTGTACATGAGGGCCTTGGCTCAGGCAGTACAGTGGTAAAAGTTGTAGCAGTTAGGAACGAGTATATTGCTAGAGGACCAGTGTAAATTAGGTATGAGGTCGGTCAAGGTAGAGTTAAATCTTAGGATAACTCTTAGAAGCGGTGAAAAAAAAAACACTAATGTAACAAAAGTTATATTTATTACAATGTTGCTCAGTTACCTTTGTTATCTTTTCTAGATCATCCTTTCCTCCATCAGTTACGTCATCTCCAAAGACAACACGTTCAGCACAACGCCCACCATGAGCCACCACCATTTGCATTTTCATGTATCCAAAGGTTGTATAACCTTGGTCTACCATGTCTTCACGGGGGAAGAACACAGATATTGCAGTTTCCTACACGTTATGGGAAAGAAAAAAGACTATATAAGAAGGTATTAACAAGCATACTGGCACACACATGAAAAAAGAAAAAAGAAAAAGGAAAAATCCTTTCCTATGAGTACAAAAGGTACCTTGCCACCAGGCAGGAGCTGAGAAAATGCATGCCAATCAAATCGAGGGAACAAGTGAGCTAATAATATGTGACCAGCTTCATGTACTGCCAGCAGTCTCTTCTTTTCGAAAGACACCTATTATATCAAAAATAAAAATATATAAAATAAAAATAAAAAAGATGAAGAAGAAGAAAAACAATTAGCACCATTTTCACTTTGTCCTAGAAAACAATATAAGCAGGAACATACAGTTTGTTCGATTTTTTGTTGTTCTTCCTCTGTAAGAAGCACTCCCATACCCTCAAGCAACTGTTTATCTAATACATCAACAATATCTTGCTGGTAGATCTTGGAATGTCCTTTCCTCACCTGCAACCAATGATATTATACATATAGGAAAAGCAAGAGAACATAGAAAACTCTTCAAAATAACTTATAGTAAAATGCATGAGAAAGATCACTACACATAAATTAAGAGATGTTAAACTTGAAACCAGAGCATGATATTCACAAACTAAAGTAGAAAGATGACATAATTTATCTCATAGTGGCAGATCAAAGTCCGAATGACTAACAATTCTTTGAAGATAAATATGTTCTCCCCAATCTATAAAGGCTGACATTACAAAAACAACGGCCTATGAATAATTTATCTTATAAGTGAGTGATTAGGAGTTCAGCTCACTTAAAAAATTATCATTGCAGTGAAACAGGAAGCAGTGCTCTCATCACCGTGTGCACCTGGCCACTACCATCCACACAGGGCAGAAAACTTACAATGAGACCGACTTGGAATAAAATACTCCAATTATAAATATATCTATATAATAATCTAGACAATATAACTTTCTCTTTTTGAATATCATAAAACAACAATAAATAATGCAAAAAGTACATGAACATTCACATTGAAAGGTAAAAGCAGTAAAAAGACATGTGCATTAGTGTGCCCGCATTATTGACATACCAGTATAGCACCAAGTCATAGATTTAAATTAATAAGATTATTAGTGAAAAGGCAGGAGTTTACTGGAAAACAGTTTACCATGTCAGAAAAACTGTAATTGAAGAACACGAAGCTTATGATCAGAGTTGACTTAAAGTCTTAAACCACCGATGTCACATGACGTTAAGCACAAGGAATATTTTTATTCCTTTTTAAGATAAGAATATGATGGCTAACTCACCGACATTATTGCTGCTTCATTCACAAGATTTCGAATATCTGCCCCGGAAAAACCAACAGTACGGAATACAACCTGTATAGTTAAGTAAGAGAAGAAACAGATATAACAAAAACTTAGCTGAGCTTTGAGACTTGTAATTTAGAGTTGAAAGGTCAATAACAATTGCAAGATAAAATGGGCAAAAATGCATCCAAAAAATAAAAGCATGCAACTAAACTAACCACTTACCTCTTCAAAGTTTACATCTTCAGCAAGTTGCTTTCCTGCACTGTGCACACCAAATATTTGCACCCGTTGTTTGGCATCAGGCAAACCAATGTACAAACGACGATCTATGCGTCCAGTGCGGACAAACTCAAGGTCCAATTCATCTGGCCTATTGGTGGCACAAATGAATATCACAGCTTGTCTGAGTGAAAACCGGTCAATGCCAGTTTTTTCCTTCCTACATGTGATAGCGTTGATATGAAAATCCATCAGATAGAGAAGAAATCCCAAAAGTATTTGCTTGATATAAATGCAAAATCATAGAATTTTTAAAGTTAAATGGACCAAACTAAGGAGCATCAGAAAAAGGTTGATTTGTAAAGTTAAAACTACAAACTACTTACTAGCATGTTTAATTGAGAAATAGGTTGATCTTGAAAGCATCTAAACTAGGTCAGTACCAGTTGAGTATTCAAAAAGCAGCCAGTAAATCTTTGGAAGTAGGTTTATGATAGTAGGTTTTTGACAAAAGGTTTTTGGAAGTAGGTTTTTGACAAAAGGAATGTCCACAACACAACTTCTCCAATTCAAACGTCATTTGTCAAAAACCTACTAGCATTCCTGTTTAACAAGGATTTCCATGAGAACTTCCACAATATTCAAATTAGATCTATGGTCCAGATAAAAACATTATTTGCATTTAAATCAGTTTAAACTGATACACTTACTCGCCATCAAGTTGTGCAATTAGAGCCTCAAATGTCGCCCTTCTTCGAGGATCCTTTATTGCTTGCCTTCCAGCAATAGCATCAATTTCATCCACAAATATAAAAGCAGGAGCCTACAAAGAAGATTCGTGTATATATAACATTGTTGGGTATTTACAGAGTTACAGTGTACTACCAAATTATTATATTCATAATATAGAGGAGCAAATATATAGAGCATCTAGAGCAAGAAATCAAAATATGAATTTAAAAGAAATGACTGTTGAAATAATACTTATAACATATTTGATCTTAGCAACACTATTACTCTATTTTTCTAATTGAACAGAATAAGAAATCCAATAATTTCAGATGACAGACACAAGCACAATATCTTGTGCATGCCCCTTTGGAGACATGATAAAATCGAAACAATAATGATAACTCTGATGTGGCTCTGCGCAAGGATGACAAGCACAAAGCCAAAAATAGTGATGCAAGCACAACAACTCAATAGAGCAAGCACAACAACTCAATAGAGCACCGTGATAGCAGATTCATATTTCATAACAAGCACCAACATCCAGCAAAATGATTTTTTTTTTCAAGAATCTCATTTACTTGTAACTTGTAAGTGATTTTCCTTTACAAAATTTACAAAATTGAAAGCAGGAGATCCTTACGTTTCTCCTTGCAATTGAGAACATCTCATTGATCCTTGCTACACCACTTTTCTCACTATCAGTAAACTCTGCACCAGAAGCAAAAACAAAGGGCAGCCCACTTTCTTTTGCAAGTGTCCTTGCAAAAAGTGTTTTTCCTGTTCCAGGAGGTCCAGAGAGAAGGACACCCTGTCATGAGAAAATTACTGATTATGTTTCTTGTATACCTCTCTTAAATATAGTGGGATCAAAGGGGCTGTTTTTATCTTTAACAGAAGTTGAAAAGATTACCCGAACAAACTGCACACCTCTTTCATAATATTGCATGGGGTTTCCCATATATATCATCAACTCATCAAGCAGATCCCAAACATCACCCCCTAACACCACTTCTTTATGCATAGATTTTGTTTCACCAACATCTCCAACTGGCTGGAGGAGTACAGTATGTAATGAGAATTTGAGAATGTTATAGGAAGAGAGTATGGAGAATTAAAGTTTTACCAGGATGAAATTTTCTGCATAAGCCATATCAAACAGTTGATTATACTTTTTGTAAAGAAAACGACTAGATGTGATGTGGAGAAGCATAACAGACTCCCTTATAAGCCACAGAATCAGTATTCCAGGCAGTAATGCTATCACAACTTTTAGAAAGTAATGGATCTGCCGCTTTTGGAGGAGATCTACTTCAACTCCAGAACTTGAGATAATCTCAAATAAATGCGGATCAAGGGGAACATCAACCTACAGAATAAGTAATTACATCAAGAAATTTTACAGAGATGATATATATGAAACTACTTCTGTAAAAAAAATGAGACGTTGAACGTACAACATATTCTAAGGGAAAACCTTCTTTCATTGTTACATACAATCTTTTCAGGTCCTCTGTAAACACAACAGCAGCAACCTGTTGAAAGAAACAACAAAATTAGAAATGTTATCTAATTCTCAAGGATGCTCAACAAACATGAAAATTTAATAACGGTTTAGACCACACATGGTATAGTTATTGGAACTTGTCTATTATCACATATATTGACTCTATTATGATATTATCACTCAGAATTTTGGTAGGAGTCCATATCATTTCATTTTTAATGCTTGTACAACTTGCTCACTAATTCCAGAGATAATTTTGTGCACAATTGTCTATCTCCTTTTCTCTTGCTATCAATTTCATTCACACGGTGTAATTTTGCATTGACAGAAAATGGAAAGCTATATAAAAATATATTTATGCATAGTCACATATGCTTTTTCACTTTCAGGTTTTATAAATTGTTACACAAATGCCAATATATTTATAAAAGATTAAAATTAAATAAATCAAAATCAAAATTTATGCAATGCACTGCAAGAGAACACTCATAATTTTATCTGCAAAGGGAGTGAAAACAAAACCATGGACAAGAGAACTCTACCTCAGATGAATCTAGCTTGTCAAGAAAATAAGTGTAAGGAAGCTTAGGACGATAGCGCCACCATCTCTTAGCTATCCATAAAGCCCTAGTTCCCTTTGTCTCTGATACCTTCCCCACCACATCCTTGCGAAGACTATTTTCAACCTCTTTCATGTCAAATTCAACTACATATTTGGCATTTGAAGAATCTAATCCCTCAGATAAATTTTCCCTTCTCATGATTTCCTTCCAAGCACCAAGTCTTTCACGCCAATTTCCATTATTTTCTTGAACCTTATCTGCTAGGCAAGCATGGCAAAAACAATTGGTTATTAGAAATCAAGAGCGCAGAGTATCAAAGCAGTTTATACAGTTTAAGACATGCCAAATTTCCCACAACATTGGCAAATGCAGATATAACACAATATAGTTAATTTGCAAATCATGAAGCCAACAAAAGGCTCATATAACTTTCTGATCCGGCATAATTTTTTTGTTGACATGATTTTTTTTTCCAACTTCTTAACAAATTGTGAATTATGCTACAAAAATTCCAGAAAGATGAAATTTTGTAAGAATATTCTCTCAACCAAAGAATTTCCAATGTTCCATTTGAAATGGAAACTATATTGAATGCAAAAGGATTAAAAAATAAAAAATTAAATATATATATATATATATATATCAAGTCCAGAAAAATGATTATTGAAAGTGATATCATGATAAAGCAAGCATAATTGTTTATGTATATGCATGCACACAAATATAAACTAACCTGAAATTCCCAAGTCTTCCGTTAGCTTTTTATTTTCTTCTGCACTTAGTCTTATATTCTTGTCGATAACTTGTTTCACACTATCCTTTGGAGGCTCTGGATCATCAACCCATGCATCTTCTCCAACATAGGAACTATCATGAATAAGTGTTCCATCTGGTCCTTCAATAAACTTCTTCAATTTCAGGCCTTTTGGTGCTTTCTTCCTCCATACACTCTTCTTAAACCTGAAAGCACAGAGCACATTTAGCACTCAAAAGCCTTCATTTAAGTCCTGCAGTACATCTTCATCAATGGCTCATTCATCACCTTAATCAGGTGCAACCATAAATGGCGTTTTTGTCCTCTCTTATTCGTAAGGTTTGTTTCTATCACAATCAATTTTCTACACTTAATAATGCTGTTTAACATATTCTCTTTTCCTATTTTAGAGGCTTCAAAAGATTTAAGTTGGAATTAAACAAATAAATTATCTAACTAAGATGTTAGTGTACAAAGAAATGACATAACAGCTCCCCTTTTGAGTTAACTTTTACATTGTATAAACAATTGGTAGGCTTGAATTTGCAAATAGTATGAGAAGCTATCGCGCACTTACTTTCTGATATTAATAGGGGATGGCTCAGGAATCAATGCCTCCATATAAGCCTCAGTTAACTCTTTTCTTTGACGATTTAAGTAAGGAGCCCGAATTGCTACATATATTCTTTGACAAGATAAAATCACAGCAAAAACATACAGAATGAACGTGCCAATCCGTTTAGGCTCCCAGTTCTTGACATCCTGCACATAATAATATAACTCATACTCTCAATTCAATATGGCATTGTTATTTTTTTATTTTTTTTAACATCATATAGTATCTTCAACAACAAGTGGTTATCATTTGAAGATATTTAGAATGTCAACCACAACTCAGATTATTCATTATCTGCTCACTATCAAGCTGAGTTTTTCATGTACTTGAAAAGTTTCTGTTCTTTTCTACTTTTCCTACACTTTCTTATCAAACAAACACGAATTCAAACAAAAGGGACTCAATTTAAACAAAAATTGAAAAAAGTTACCTTCCAAAGTTCCCACCGGTTCCACTCCACAAAAGCCGGCACCAACTCAGTCCTGAATCGAGTCAACTCAGATTCACCCTTCTTAAGCTCACCCTTGACTCGCCCCACCAACTCACTCACCTTCACATTAGCTTCATCGAAATCGAACCCCGTTTCCTTCTTGACCGACTCGCCCATTTTTGACCAGAGCCGCTCTGACCCAACCCGAACAGACCGCCCCAGCCTCTGCCACGAGAACCCACCTGACCCATCTGGATTCGCGGAGGAACAGACTCTAAAAACGGGTCTTTGGCGGGAAATTCTGGGTCTGTGCTTGATAGCTGGTACTTGCAAAAGAGTGGTTTTGGTGAGTGGTTTTGAAGAAGAGAAGAGAAGTGGGTTCGGTCTGTAAGGGACTGCAAGTTCCATTTTTTTAACAGTTTTTTTCTTGCTGTTTACAACATTGAAGAATTTGAGAATCGAAAGACAGAAAATGTTAGAGAGTGTCAAAGCTACTTCATCGAAGCAGCTGTGTCACTTTTCGGGGTTTTGAGAGGTTTATCTGAAACACCGAAACTGGATAATATTACGGGTCGGGTGGGTCAACTACATTAACACCGAAACTTGCATGTTTTTTTTTTTTTTTTTTTTTTTCAAGTGGAAATTCGTATTGTATATTTGTATTACAAAACCGAGATTTTGCACATAATTTCCGATTTATGTGCGGATTCAGGTAGTTCACATTTTGGTTAAACATGTGACCGCAAAATGTGGGAAGACCCTACAAAGAGTTGCATTTTGAAATGTAATTATTGAGTCTATCGATCAAGTATTTTGTATTGAATACCGTCTCGACAAGTTTATGATGAGACTAAGCCAACTAAGATTTTATTTTTTTTATTTTTTTTTTATTATTTTTTTTTTTTATATAACCAACCAAGTTTTTCTTATAGATAATATAGCAGAACCTATAAATTAATATCCGCTCTAAATTAATAAAAGATCTCGGTCCTAACTCTAGGCAATGTAAAAAATTAATAAATCCCTCTAACATAGTAATTAATAATTTCTTTTTGAAACCCAATGTAAAATTTCAGTCTCAACTATCGCATAAATTAATAATTCCATAAAATTACAAAATATATTACATAATAATCAAGAACTATAAATGTACTTCAAGATACTAGTTTGCACAAGACTACCATGTTTGATATTTTTAACTTCATCTTCATCTTTTGAATTGTCCTCTTGTTATAACAAAGAAGTTAGAAAAGAGAGAATTTTTAAGAGCAATTAAAAACTGAATTTTTAGGTATATCATGAGATCTCTTTTGTTATATACAACCAAAAAATAAGCTTCATTATTTATAGGGTGAGTATCATTGGCCACTAAGTAATCACATTCCTAAAAAAAATTAGAAATTTTCTTAATAAATATTTCATAAATAAGGAATCATGAAGAAAAAAAATATATATAAAAATAAAAATAAAATAAAATAAAATAAACTTTCCTTGAAAAAGAAAACCGACTAAACAAGGAATCCCGAAAAAGAACATTCCCTAAACAAGAAAACCGACTTCCACACATTTTTAAGACAAAATACCACTTTACAATTTAAAACCCTTTAAATTAATAACCCCTCTAAATTAATACTCAAGGATGAGTCCCAAGAATATCAGTTTAGAGGGGTTGTATTGTATATACATATTCCAACTCCGATGGAAAACATACAACTATTATTCAGGATACAATGTGATGTATTCAATCAATAATGTATAATTTCATGTCACGTGTGATCTTGGTAGGTCCATTTTCTTATAAATGGTATATACATATTCCAACTCCAATGGAAAACATGACTATTATTCATAGTATAATGTGACGTATTCAATCAATCGTATATAATTCCATGTTATATATGATCTTGGTTGGTCCACGATGAGACCGGACCACCCGAGTTTTTCTTCTAAATTCCACTCGATCAACCAAAAAAAAGTGATGGTTCAATTGGGATCCAACCCATTGGGTCATAATGGACCCAAGTGGCACCGGCCTGTATCCTTCCACTGCCAAGAGCGGGAGGTGGTCGCTGCTCTGTGAAGCCAGCCTCACGCGTTGCCCTCCACTCTAGGAACCGTGGGCCTCCGACCTTCAAAGGAGACTCACAGCCCAGCTCTTGGCTTGGAACGGACAAGCCAGTGAACAGCCACTTTGAACCCAACCCAATGGGCTGAATTGATGTTCCATCACTTCAAAGCCCCCACCTGGGTTACAAGCTCTCGTTACTGAGCCCGGCGATGGAAATATATCATTGCAATGTTTATAACCAGCTAAATAGGCTTTGCTTTGGCCGATGTGGGATTGTCTATCACTTCTCTTAATAGAAATTCATATCAATTCTATGATTATATATATAGAAATTGAGATAGTCCGATGATAAACCCTCTCACATCCATATCAATGAGATTATCATGTCAAGCACCCGAATTTGGTAGTAAATCTTCTGTTTTGATGCGGGGTTAGAGGGTATGATATAATTGTTTTGAGTCTTTGAAATATTTTAGCAATAATCGAATATGAAGGATAGGAAGAATGCAGCAATACAATTTGTTGGAAACTTTTATATACATTAGCTCTCCTTCAATACAATTTGTTGTTTATTCAATACAAATTCGGATCAATACAGGTCGATCATCTATCCGGACCATTTGACTAGTTCAGAGCACCGTGTCTACTTCATTCTCTTCCTCTCGGTGTCCTGCCTTTCCAATGCTGTTGTCGTCTCCTCCTCTGTCCAAATCGTGGCAGCAACCATGATCATTCATTGCTACCAACTTATACCATTTGACGACAATAGTTCTGACCAACTTTAAATCGAGGCATTTATTGGGATAGCCTCGGAAGATCCAAGTCAACTACGTCTCTGTTAAACCAACCCGGTTGTAAATCAGATCACTATGTCTCTGGTCCATTCTGTTCTTGGCAATATACAGCAGTGATACATGTTCGGAGTTGATTTAGAATCAGAACAAAGAAACGATTAGTTTACAACTTCTGCATTTCATTTTCTGGAGGACATGGCTTCCTCGATTCTTCTGATTACAACACTGAGACTGGCACCGGTTTCCAGGGCTTTAACGGCAGCTTGATGAGCGTGTTTATGCCATTTAAGCAGATTGTATGACTGTACAACTGACCATCTTGCTTGATTAGACATCTGATCGTAATAGCAAGACGAGACAAAAGTTTAGCATTTATTAATGCAAGAATAACATCAAACTAGGTAACAGTTGATAAGATACCTGAGCTATAGACAATGGAGGTTGCAAAAGAAGGCAAATACTCCTAAACAGATTTTCATCATTCTCTCCACCCTCAGCCTCACCATAGACAAGAGCTTCAGCTGCAATGCCAGCAAAAAGCACCATGCAGTACCTGACCAGTAATTACGCCAGACGACATTAAAAGTTAACTATTCAAGGCACCAGTAATCGTTTAATAATGAGGTAGAACTTAATTATTCTGGTTGCACGGTAGTGCTAAATGAACAGCTCACCATCTGTCATTAAGTGACTAATAGGAAGCAAAATTACTAATCTTGAGAAACGTTTAACAGGAGTTGAGAGTCTTGCTCACCTGTCAAAGGCAGTGCCACTTAGTCGTCCTTCTGCTAGCTCCTTACTCATTTTTTCATCCCAAAATTGGGTTCCTGCCTGCAGAGACTCACATTATACACATTGTTTATGAGCAGGACAGCAAATGGAAACATGAAAAGGACAGCAAATGGAAACATGAAAAGAACTGTAAAAAAGTAAAAACCAGAATAGAAGTACCTGCCCTTGAATTCCCACTTGCATAGCAACAATTGGGTCTAAAATCACGCCACGAATTGGGCATCCCATAAGGTATGCTGAAATACAAATTGACAATCAATTATTCACACTCGTAAAGGCAAAAAATAAAAAATTGCACTCATAATGAAGTGATCGTCTAGTTGCGAAAATGTTTTTTTTACTATGTTGTGTAGACACAAACACGAGATTGTTGGACACAAGAATCATTTTTATTTTATTTTTAAAAAAAAAGGCAATGAGGAGCTGATTATAGATTCATGTCAACCGACAAAACCATGTCAAACTGATTATTACTTATATATGATAGAAAGTCTTATGCTGTATTAATAAAATCAAACTGCAAATTTGCAGAGTAATGTGGATAGGTTTTTTTATTCTGACCAAACTGATTCTTTCAATCCGGTTCACATTTTGTGTCACAAACCAAATCATTCACACCACTATCTTTAATTTCGATAATGGGACTCTCACCTGCTTCTGGAAGACATAACAAGGTAACTCCAACTTTAAGAAGGCAGTGATCATATTTTAAAGTTGTATTCTCCAACTTAAAAATCAAATCAGATAACAAGTCCAGCACATACCTACTAAAAGATGTCCTGCTTCATGAACCAGAATCCGACGCTTATATGGAGGCCAGTAACTCGAAATTTGAGCTAAACAGACACCACCAAGAAAGATAGAGTCTAAAAATGCCAGCCCCAACACAGCCGTAAGGTTAGTTCTGATATCAATCCCTCGAGAAAGAAGAAAAGAAACTCCACCCAGAAAACCCACCAACACAACTCTCGAGCTTCCGGAAACCCCCCACTTCTTCGGAGAAAGTTTTGAGGCTAAATTGTAAAAATAAAATCACAAAAACAAAACAACACATACAGTCATGATATTCAACAAATATACACTTCATTAATCAACAAAAAGTCTTGAATTTAGATCAATTTCAAATCAAAAAACAACTAAAAGGAAATTCTATAAGCACCTTCTAAGCCTGTTGAAGACGTCAACACTGTTGGTGTAACATCTCTGGTTCCCTCCAAAACTGTAAAAGTTGACATTTTTATTCAAAATTAAGAAACACAATTCATGCTTTTACAAGAGAATTTGCATTGTACACGGACTATTTGATTCAAGTTCTCAATGAAAAAAATTATACTTGCGAATACCAGAGAATTTTCCAAATTGCAAAAATTCATTTCATAAATGATGACCTTTTTATAATTTCAAATTGTAAAAGATCACTTTTTTTATTCAAAATTAAGAAACACATTCATGCTTTTACAATAGAATTTGCATTGTACACCGACTATTCGATTCAAGTTCTCAACGACAAAATTACACTAACCAATACCAGAAAATTTTCCAAAATTGTATTAATTCATTTTCATTCAAAGATAAGAGACACAATCATGCTTTTACGAGAGACTTTGCATTGTTCATCAACTATTCGATTAAAGTTCTCAACGAAGACAAAAACAAATATCATTAAAAACTTACCAATACTACTATATTTTCCAAAATTTGGCAAGAAATCTCTGCTTTTAAGATATGCATAGGCAGTAGACACAAGACTCATATCATCTGCATTGAGACAAGTGTCCAGGACCTCCCAGTCTCTCTCTGACCGACCCACCAACCCCAACTCGCCGAGTCGAGACTGGGCCGGCTCGACCAATACGGAGCCATTCGATGGCTGAGTGGAGTCTTCAATGTCACTTTTTTTGGTTTCGACGGATTTCAAAAACCTGAGAGCTCTGGCGAGGTCTTTCCGCTTGACGGCGTCCTCGTACTCCTGCCACTCTCGCAGAGCTCTGGGTCTGGTTCGGTGGTTTGCGTGGACAAGTTTGGTTTTTTCTTTTCTGGGTGGGGGTGTTTGGGGGAAAGGAAAGGAAAATTGGTGGGAAAGTGGAGGGAAAGTTTTCATCCAAAGAGAAGCAGAAGAGAGAGCCATTGTGTTTGTTTGAGAAAGAGGGAGAGAGAGATGGGTTATCGAAGTTGCAGATGGTTAACGAGTCGGGTCAACTTTTTTGAGAGCTGGATTGATTCATGTCTTTGTGAATTGGGCTTGCTTGGTTTTTGGTTTTTGAGGTCACATTGGCCCAATATGTTTGGGCATTTGGGTCAATACAGCATGTGACCTGAACAATCTAGATACCCACCCTCATAACAGCGAGTGATAGACATTTACTCCCATGACACTAAGAAGTAATCTTCCGGCAGATAATAAGTTTTTTTTTTTTTTTTTTAAATATTATAAGAACTATTACGGTAGGATTGTCGGGACCTGTCAAGATCAAACAGTACATATGCGGCCAAGATATCTACTCTCATAATGAGAGATAACTACTTCCACAACTCGGGAATAAAACTCTCCACGCATACTTGTAAAATGCGCATGGTGGGATTTGAACTTCTCACCACATATGCGGAAGGAAAGTGCATTATCAGCTCTACTAAAAGGTGATGTGCCAACAGATGATAGTTATATGCATGTATTATAGGACTTAAGGGGTGTATTCAATTAGGATTTCAAAAAACTTAGAACCATAAAAGGGGATTGGAAAACACAGTAATTCAATTATTTATTCAATTCATCAAGTCTAACTACAATAGGCTATGAGGGAGCCTATTTATAGCTAACAAAAAGATAACAACTAAATCCTAATAGTAATAAATAAAACCTAAACTTATATTTGACTGAGATAATTATTCATAACTAATATTAAATAAATAACTACTCCCTATTCCCTATCAATCTCCTCCACAAAAAAGAACTCGACTCCTGGCAAGTCAAATAGGTTACAACCATCGAACGAAAAAATACCACATCTTGTTCCTGTTTGAAGTAGCCAAGTCATCAACCCAAAGTCCACTCTTCGTAGACATAGCAAAATAAACAATCCCAAGACCCGTAGGTACATCGTTAACGTCAACAAAACATCTTGAATTGTAGCTGTAGCAGTAGAGAAACATCTTGTAGGGATCACAAAAGAAACGTGAGAGAGTTCATTGGTGTGTTTATGTACCCCATTGAATGTCGTTTCATCTAATGTTTGTACAATTTTATGAGTTTGTACTGTAGATGAGCTATGGGCCACTTCAACTTCAAGAGCGTCAACATTATCATGTTTGTCATGTGTTGGATCTTAAGATGATGATGATCCATCTACTTGTAAAATAGATGATGGATCAACCATCTCTGTAGCATTGTGTTGTTGTTTAGGCCATTCGTGGGTGTATGGCTCAACTTGCCACAGGTGGGAGTGTTGCTCATCATTGTGGTTTGCTAGCAACACATCATAGTTTGAGAATTCAATGACTTTTGTAGATTGTATAGACTTTTATAGACTTTACAAGATTATAAAAAACTTTTATAGACTTTTATTTCAAAAGATTTTCGTAGACTTTCATTTTAAAAGATTTTCGTAAACTTTCATTTCAAAAGACTTTCGTAAACTTTCATTTAAATTTTTTTTTTATAGACATTTATAGACTTCCGTTGATTTTTAAATATAATGTATATTTTGTTTTAGTAAAATTATATATATTTATCATGTCGATAAAATTATTTTTTTCAAAAAAAAAAAAAAAAAAACCATTGTTAATTAAACTTGACAAAACATTCATATATATATATATATATATGTGATTTAAAAATTTTTATTTACTTTTTATTATATTTTACATAATCCCCCCCCCCCCCCCCCCCCCCAAAATAAATTTTATTTGTTTATATATATATATAAAAATATAATTAGTCAAATTATTATAATTTTTTTTTTAAAGAATAAATGTAGCAAATAGACAATAATATTAACATTTACATATCTCTATAAAAGTATGATAATGAGTATAAAAAATCTATCAAAAATCTATTCAAGTTACTAAAGATAAAACATAAAAACCGCACATAGTTGTTGAATAAGACCCATACCTAAAAGTGGGGAGTTTGATATTGATTATAATTATATGAAGTCATGCTCATACGCGACTTTGATTATGACATATTTGCATGGTTAAATAGTGGTTTTTAACTTTTATTATTTTTATTTTACATAAATGAAGTTCACTTGATTTGTTTCAGTGTTGTTTAATTGTTTAGAAAATATAGGTAAAAAAATATGAAATATCTCATCCTTAATTGCATAACTGATGAAGAATTGGTAGAAGTGAGCTTCCTAGTTTTATGTTTTTCTTCTGAAGCGAAATTCTTTCAATTTTTTTTTTTTAAAAAAAAGTCATTCAAAAATTTTGGTATGAATGGAAGACAAATTGTGAGATTTGTTATAATTAAAAGTCATTGATATTTTAAAGTCGTTAAAAGTCATTGAAATTTTGAATACCTCATAACTTTTATAGACTGTTAAAAAGTCTTGATTGAATAGACTTTCATAAAGTCTTTAAAAATCTACATTGAATATACCTAAACTTTTTAATTTTATAAAAGCTATTAAAAGTCTTTTAAAATATTAATCGAATATATCCTCCTTAAACTCTCACCATAAACATTGATAAAAGAAAAAAATGTACATCAACTAAATATATACTGAACAGTTAAGTATTACTTGCTTGTTTGCACATTACATTCGACCATTGTTTTTTTTAAATAATTTTTTTTAACTACTTATATCATGTTGTGTAAAATCATCGTCCAATGTGGTTAGGTACCGTGAGCTCTTATTTAACTTAGCAATGTCAAACATTCGAATCTTTATCACATTATATATTATATCAAAAATAATATCGAACAAATTACATTGAATTAGAAAAATCGACATCCAATTCAATTCTATTCAATCCAAGCTTCCATTTAGGCTTCAGGGTCGTATTTGGATTTCTTTAAACAGTAATGCTACACATCCCACCTAAAATCTCACAATTTTCATCCCACTACAAGTGGTATGTGAGATGTCAAATGGTGAGTTGATACATAGGGTAGGTGAGATAAATCATCATTATTGTGTATCTACTCACAATTTGACATTTCACATGCCACGTGTAGTAGGATGAAAAATGTGAGATTTTAGATGAGATGTTTAACATTATTGTTCTTTAAATTCTCTACTGCCTTTGTTGTGATTAACAAGGGTTTATTACCTTAATTTCACCATTTGTATAAATTTATCATCACTTTTTTTATTATAAAAATAAATAAATAAATTACATGCAACAGTTAAATGAACAATGAAATAGTCGACCAAAAGAAGACCAACCAACAAAACAGTTTATGATTGTAAAATTTGAAGAGAGTAACAAAATAGTCTCTCAAAAGCATCGAACATCTTGAACCTCATCTCAACGATAAGAGAAATCCTTTCAATCTCCAAATTTCACCCAATCATTCTCACTTTGCTCTTCACGTCCACATCTTCTCTTCTCCCTCACACAACAAAACCCACTTCGCATCCACATAAAATCAAAAAACAACACTCTTCAGTAGAAGAACAAACAGCTTCTAATGGCCTCCGCCACCGCACCCACCACCTTCTCTCTTCTCAAGTCCGCCTCCTCCGCCTCCTCTTCTTCTTCCGCACGGGCCTCCCTTTTGAGGCTGCCAACCTCCCGCGGCGCAGTCCGTCTGGGATTCTCGGCGGCGGACCCGCTCTTTTCCGTCCACGTGGCTTCCAGAATCGGCGCGATCAAGGGGAAGGCGACGCGTGGCGTCGTATCGATGGCGAAGAAGAGTGTCGGGGACTTGTCTGGGTCTGACTTGAAAGGGAAGAAAGTGTTCGTGAGAGCTGACTTGAATGTGCCTCTAGATGACAACCAGAACATCACTGATGACACCAGAATCAGAGCTGCTATTCCAACCATCAAGCATTTGATCCAAAATGGAGCTAAAGTCATTCTCTCTAGTCATCTGGTACGTGGGTTTTGAACAAATTTTCTAACTTTTCTGTGCAAGTAGCTGTTTTTAGTTCGATTTATGTTGGTTTTTGTTCATTTATGAATTTAGAACACTAATTGTGACAAGCAATGATATAATATTGCATCATTGATGTTTATGATGTAGTTGACCAATGAAAAGGAGTGAGCTCTACTAGCTTAATTTATGTGTTTTATTGATTTTTCGGTCAAATTCATATATTTAGAGGATTAATTGTGACAAGCATTGATAGAATGTTGCATCGTTGATGTTTATGATGTCATTGACCATGAAAAAGGAATGAGCTTTTACAAGCTAAATTTATAAATTTATGTGTTTGGTTGAATTTTTCAGGGAAGACCAAAAGGCGTGACTCCGAAATTCAGTTTGGCTCCTCTTGTACCACGGCTATCTGAATTGCTCGGGATCAATGTGCGTATAGCGTATATTTTTATGAAAATTGAAGATAGAGAGCACAATATGTGTTTGGTCAAGTCTATAATATGGTTACTTGACTGATACTTGGTGGCTTTCGCTCATTTGTTAACAGGTCGTGAAGGCTGATGACTGCATTGGTCCAGAGGTTGAAAAACTGGTGGCTTCACTTCCCGAAGGTGGTGTTCTTCTTCTTGAGAATGTGAGGTTCTACAAGGAGGAAGAAAAGAACGAACCCGAGTTCGCAAAGAAGCTTGCCTCTTTGGCTGATCTCTATGTCAATGATGCTTTTGGGACTGCTCACAGAGCTCATGCCTCAACCGAGGGTGTCACTAAATTCTTGAAGCCATCTGTTGCTGGTTTCCTCTTGCAGAAGGTGGGATTTTGAGTTCTCACTCTGTCTAGAATCATAGTCTTGTAACTATTAAGGCCAAATTGTTTGAAGTTGTAAGGAAACTTTTCTAATAACCATCCATATCTTAATTAATTTAGACAATTAGACCCTTATCAAACCTAAATGAATTTCGTTACGCAGGTAACATGAGCATTGAGCAATGATATTGTTCTACTGTCCGGTCTATTTGTGTATGAAATTATCCTCCAAACACACCCACTCATGATTTTTTTTCATTTGAGTTTATACCTTTTTTCTCCATTCTAAATTGCTGTCATGTCATATAGAAGAGACTATGTATTTGATGGTTTTCTTAGATCAAATCATGCTGATATTTGCATTTGTTTTCTTTTGTTATAGGAACTTGACTACCTTGTTGGTGCAGTTTCAACCCCAAAAAGGCCATTTGCTGCAATTGTGGGTGGTTCAAAGGTCTCATCCAAGATTGGAGTTATTGAGTCGCTACTTGAAAAGTGTGATATCCTACTCCTCGGTGGAGGAATGATCTTCACATTTTACAAGGCACAAGGTCTCTCAGTGGGATCATCCCTAGTAGAGGAAGATAAGCTTGACCTTGCAACAACACTCCTTGCAAAGGCCAAGGCGAAAGGAGTATCTCTTTTGTTACCCTCTGATGTGGTAATTGCAGACAAGTTTGCTCCAGATGCAAACAGCAAGGTTTGTTATATAAGTTGCTTTAACATAATTTTGTTTACCAAAGCTTTTCTTCTTCTGGAATTCTTAATTTTTTGTCCGCAAAATAAATTTAATTAGATATAATTTTTTTCCTTATTAAATGCAATTATAGATAATATGAACTATTATCCTAGCTAGTTCACAATTTCAAGTTTAATCTGTACTTATATGTTGTACTTATAAGCAATGAATTAAAGACTGGTTTGCTTTTCACAGATTGTGCCAGCGTCTGCCATCCCCGATGGCTGGATGGGATTGGATATTGGACCAGATTCCATTAAGACATTCAATGAAGCTTTGGAAACCACTAAAACTGTTATCTGGAATGGACCTATGGGAGTGTTCGAGTTTGACAAGTTTGCAATTGGAACAGAGGTATGCAAAAACTGCTTGCTATTGGCTTTAGTTTTACCATTTTGTTGAACTTTCTATCTACAACTATAGTAATGATACTTCTAATGTTCTCCATTGTCATAAATGTATATACAAGTAGTGAAGTTATCGACTTTTATAACTTACATCACGGAAAAAGTGATTAGTCTAGTTGATGTTGGGGTGGAGGCCTGGAGGGGGTTTAAGACTTAAGAGCAATTCCCAATCATTGCATTTAAGTGCAAAGTAAACCTGGTCTAGTAGAGTCCGGCTGTTGCAAAGTGGCCGAGTAGCCCTATATAGCAAGTATTTATGCATTTATCAACTGTTTGCGGATGCACTCTGTGAGGCTGCCTGCTAAACCCTAATTGACCTTATGGTCAATTCCAACTTAGGGTAACTGTCCATCGTGTAGGTTTGGGATGTTGGGGAACCTGTGTTTTTGGGTAAATCAGACTTAATTTTTTAAATTGAATTCTATTTGCAGGCCGTTGCAAAGAAGCTGGCGGACCTTAGCAGCAAGGGAGTGACAACAATCATTGGAGGAGGAGATTCTGTCGCAGCCGTTGAAAAGGTGGGAGTTGCTGAAGTGATGAGCCACATATCAACCGGTGGTGGTGCCAGTTTGGAATTGCTGGAAGGCAAAGAGCTTCCTGGTGTTATTGCTCTTGACGAAGCCATCACAGTTACCGTGTAAGATCAAAATTCATTTTTTTTCCATCCAAAACACGTATGCTGTCATTTAGTTTGTACAACGAGAAACAAAAATGTTGTAGGAAGATATGAGTTCATATTGTAAATTTTCACTTTTGCATCCATTATATGGTCACATTCTGCTTTTGCCTCCCATCACTTCTTGCTGAGTTTGCAGACACTAAGATTGTATGGAAGGGCAAAAAGAAAATCAGTTCTTGTCATCAATAAATTTTGTTCAATTTACGTTTATACGACGTATGAGAATCGATTGTATGATTTACATGCTGTTTACAACCTCATAACTCTCAGACAAGTGAAAGGAAAACAAAATTTGTGAAGGATATGATCCTACTGCTATCCTTAGGTGAAATGAAATGTCTTCTGGTGTTTTCAATTTTCAATCATATGTTTTGTTTGTTGTTTGAAGTATCTGAAATTGATTTGAAATTTCAAGTGGGTATGTTGATGATTTTAGTGATAATGATCTCAAAGGTGTTGGGTTGGAAAGTGACTTGAATCAAAGGTGATCACATGATCACCATGACTTCAGATCCAACAAAAAAAAAATAATAAAAAAAAAATAAAAAATTGAGAGGCCTTGAATGATTTAGATACAAGTCAATATAGATCATAAAATCTCCTTCCTTTATATCCAAATTGGAGTGCCATTTTGTTTTTTTGTTTTTTAATTTTAGAAATCAGTCAACTGCTATCACATTCACACCTAATAAAAATTAATTTTAAAAATAAGAATGAAGAAAACAATTTTCTAATGATTTCTATTTTTGAACTCTCATTCCCTCTAGATATAATTTTATTGTAATTTCAAAATCTAGAAGCATCAAGCATGAATTCTTCAACTATATGTATAGTATATATATATATATATATTTAAAGGAAAAGGCATGAATGGTGTCATTTTTAACATAAAAGGAAAAGATGCCATAATGTATGTCGGTTTTAGTTAGAGAATCTCTTAATGAAAATAATATTTTGTTTATTAATTAATTACCAAACTAATTACAATATAGTTATTTGATATCTCAATAAAGATGCTATATATCCCAAAAGAATATTCCTTCCCCTTTTTTTTTTTTTTTTTTTTTGTGTGTTCAAGTGGGGTTCGCCTCCTCAATATTATATAATCAATTAAATAGGTTTTTCATGTTATAAAAATATTGATTATGTACTAGGGTATAAATTTAAGAAAGTTGATTGGAAATATTGAAAATATCTTCGGAATTTCGATATCTCAACAATATTTTTGGAGTTGGGATCCTCTCCTTGATCCTTTACTAGGGTCTAAATTTAAGAAAGTTGATTGGAAATATTGAAAATATCTTTGGAATTTTGATATCTCAGCAATATTTTTAGAGTTGGGATCATCTCCTTGGTCCTTATTTTTTCTTAACATTCAAATATCAAGTTACATAAGAGAGAGAAGTAAATCAATCTTGATCATGTATTTTATATTTTGTTTAGGTGTCCTTGGATTATGGAAAATCAAGGAAAAATAAGTCAAGGAGAGGATCTTGATGTATATTTTTGATATGAATACCATCAAAATTCTAAAAGTGCAGCTGAAATTTAGTCTATATTTTCAATATTTATTTCTGTGTTTCCATAAAGATTTCCTCCAAAACCACGGTATATCAGCCCACAGAAAAGCCCAAAAGCAGCCCATCTTGTCCTCCAAGAAAAACAGCGGCATAAAACGGCGACATTTTGGCACTCTCTCACTATCACTCACCAGCTCGGCAACTCCATAAATACTCTCTCTCTCTCTCTCTCTCTCTCTCTCTCAATATCTAAACCCCAACCAGACAGAACCTTCTCGACAACTCCGATCTCGTACGTTGTTCTTCTTCTGCTTCATTATACATTCGCTTTCACTTCTTCAACAAGTTTACTGATCTGGGTTTCGATCAAAAAACCATCATTTATTGATCTGTTTTGGTTTTTTGGTTTGGGTTCAATTTCAGGTATTAAAAAACTGTAAAGATGGGTGCCAAGAGGAGTGTCAGTGACTTGAAAGATTCAGATTTGAAGGGCAAGAGAGTGTTCGTGAGAGTGGATCTGAACGTGCCTCTTGATGACAACTTGAAGATCACCGATGACACTAGGGTTCGTGCTGCTGTTCCCACTATCAAGTACTTAATGGGTCATGGAGCCAAAGTCATTCTCTCCAGTCACTTGGTATATATAATCTCTTTCTCTCTCTCTTTGCATGCTTGATTGTATGCTTCTTTTGCTTGTTGGGTTTGTGTTTTGTTTCTGGGTCGATCTTAGTTTTTAAATTCTTGCAGTTTATGATTTACTTTTTTGGTTTTATAGAGAAAACAGAAAGTGAATTTGAAAGTTGCTATTTTTTTTTTTTTGGTTTATTTATTTATTATAGATCTCTTAATGTTACATTAATCAGATGCTTAAAGCTTTAATTTTTAATTATTTTCTGCTGCTTTTAGCTTTCTGCTTGACATTTTTGGGGTCTTATGCGATCAGATTTTAAGCAATTGCTGTCTGTTGCTCTGTTTGTGCTATATTGAGCTTAAGAGAATGGTGAAGATTTTATTGTTGATGCTTGATAGTCGGTGTCATTTGTTTGGACTAGAATTATCTGAGCTACATGAGTATTGTTGAATGTTGTTTTGGCCAATTTTATTGCTTCTTGTGTCTCATTGTTTTTGGATAGTAATGTGTACATTATTGACCTTATATCCATCAGTTCACCATATACTATATGTAATGTTGGCTTTGGAATTTTAATCACTAACAATCCTCTTACGGGTGATGATTTATTTTGGTTGTTGCCATAATGAACTTGTACTAGTTGGTGTTTTGTGCCTTCGATTGCATTGGGATGTGCAATGAGTCTTTAGCTTTTCTCGGAATCGGGAACCATCTTATCGCATATCAGTTTCCTTATTTGTCGCGATGTGATTATTATTGTTTTTTTTTACAGTCATCATATCGTCTTTTTATACTATAAGATCATGTTGTTTTTGTCTTTTATATCTTGTTGAGTCCTTTCTTTGTTGTCTTCTCAGTAGTTTGGTTTCCATCTGGCAGGTGTTATGTTTGAGTAGTCTGTTACCACATCTTGATAACTACATGTTTTCATAAAATAATGGATGCAAGCATTTTATGTATATAAATAGAAGAAAGTACTTCAAGGGACATTTGAGTTATTAGTACTAGTTTACTACCACTACCACTCCTAACTACTTAGGATTCAATAATCCTGTAGATATTGAAGAATACTAGTAAGTGGAAAGTGACAATATTCTTTCTCTCCACTTAGTCCATCCTCTTAATTGAATGGACAGGAGAATGAATCGCCTTGCTCTTCTACCAAACATGATATTCTGATCGAAACAGAATTACGAGGGCCAAACCCCTGAATATAGCGGGGTAACTGAAAAGGTATCCTTGAGAGGTGCCAAGGTAAACTTTTGAGAAGTTCCATAACCAGGTTCAATGGACTTGTGAGAGGTATTGGGATTAGTGAAATTTAACTGTTAAGTGATGGGTTTAATTGAATCAAAGGCTAATGTGAATTTGGTTCTAGTATGGCAAGGATGCATGAGAGAATTAAGCTGAAATGGTTTTACCTCAATTCTATTTTGTTAATGCTCAACTACACTTGTATTTCCACATGAATACATTTTGCTGTGGTTTGATGGATTTTTATTAATAGTTGTGTATGTTTTTATTTTTGTTTGCTTTTTTGTAGTGTTTTCTAAGTTTTGTACTTATTAAGTTTGTCGTATTTTGACTTTTAGGGACGTCCCAAGGGTGTTACCCCCAAGTACAGTTTGAAGCCTCTTGTGCCAAGGCTATCTGAACTTCTTGGAATTGAGGTTTGTGTTTTTTTTTTCCTTCTTTCATTCTGCAATAGTGATTCTTAATTTTTCTACCCTTGATTTTTGCATTTGATGTTTTATATGCTCATCTTTCTTACTTTGCTGCAATAGGTTAAAATGGCTAATGACTGTATTGGTGAAGAAGTTGTAAAGTTGGTGGCTGAAATCCCAGAAGGAGGTGTCTTGCTCCTAGAAAATGTGAGGTTCTACAAGGAGGAAGAAAAGAATGACCCTGAATTTGCCAAGAAGCTAGCTTCGCTTGCAGATCTCTACGTAAACGATGCCTTTGGCACTGCACATAGAGCCCATGCTTCCACTGAGGGTGTGACCAAGTACTTGAAGCCTTCTGTTGCTGGTTTCCTTATGCAGAAGGTATGGTATTTGTTTTTAGTGTTGTACTTTCTTACATTTTGAGTTCTCTATAGTTGAAGAAATTGTCTTGCTTGGTTGGTTTCCATATGTTGGTGGTTTGCCAATGTGGTTGTTTTACATGAGCTGCTCAGCTGAAAACGAAAATAGTTTCTATACTTCCGTGTCAAAAATTGAATTTATTGATTTTTTTTTTGAAAGTGGAATTTATTGAATGTTAATTGATAAATAAAAGGAGAATATTATGGATAGTTGATTTTTGATGGTTTTAGCATTGTTGGTGCACAAATCAAGCTAGTTTTGTCGTTTTTGTTATGTTACATTACAGCTTACTGTAGCTTTTATGGTAATTAGTAATTACTATGCATGGAGCCGTTCTTTTGAAATTCTTAATTTTTGACATGCTGAGTTGTTTTCTGATTTTAGGAACTTGACTACCTTGTTGGAGCTGTGGCAAATCCCAAGAAGCCATTTGCTGCAATTGTTGGTGGTTCGAAGGTATCGTCCAAGATTGGAGTTATAGAATCCCTCTTGGAGAAGGTAGACATTCTATTGCTGGGCGGAGGAATGATCTTCACTTTCTACAAGGCCCAAGGAATGGCAGTCGGTTCCTCCCTTGTTGAGGAAGACAAGCTCGATCTTGCAACTTCACTCATGGAGAAGGCAAAGACCAAAGGGGTGTCTCTTCTTCTCCCCACTGATGTTGTCATTGCTGACAAGTTTTCCCCCGATGCTAACAGCAAGGTTGGTTCATCACAACATTTTTATGAGCATGATCCATCTATAAATGCAATGCTTGTACATATGTTGTCTTGTCCCTTGTGGCCTGTGTATCACAATACCTCATTGTTTGCAAACGGAAAGGACATTGGTAATGATATGAAAATGAATATCAATCTATTCAAGGGTTTTAAGTATTAGCACGATGTTCTTGCAGATTGTTCCAGCATCTGCAATTCCAGATGGTTGGATGGGCTTGGATATCGGTCCTGATGCAATCAAGACATTCAATGAAGCTCTTGACACTACCAAAACCGTTATCTGGAATGGACCAATGGGTGTGTTTGAGTTTGATAAGTTTGCTGCTGGAACTGAGGTATTGTTTGTGCATAAAATTATTGAACATCACACAGATTTGGTATCAGAGATGTAATTCAGAATTTCTAAGTATTTTTATGTTTTGTAACTGGGATTCCCCTTTGATTCTCTTTGCAGTCAATTGCCAAGAAGCTTGCGGATCTCAGCGGCAAGGGTGTGACCACAATCATCGGAGGAGGTGACTCAGTCGCTGCTGTGGAGAAGGCTGGGCTTGCCGACAAGATGAGCCACATCTCAACCGGAGGTGGTGCAAGCTTAGAGCTTCTCGAGGGGAAACCACTCCCCGGAGTCCTTGCTCTTGACGATGCTTAAACTGAGCAGCTCCCCTTTTTGTATCCATTTTTTGTGCATTTTCAGTGGTGTTAGGCTGGTTTTCAGCCAAGAATGGATAACAATTATAGTACAGAGTTGAGCTTGTAGAGAGCTAGCTGTAAGAGTAAAACTTGAAATAAATGTTTTCTCAATATGCATGGCTTTGCCTTTGTATTGGATCCATTTTGCAACATTTTTAATGACCCAATTACATGAGGTTGTTTTCTTTCAAGTCATATTCTTGGCTTGATAATGATCTTGATTTTCAAATGATCATCAACATCAGCTACATAAATTTTTATTCAAGATCTGTAAATCAAGACAATTTTTGTGTATAAAAAACAATATAATTGATTGTGCCCTTCCGTTTTTCACCATGGCAAACATATCACCGAATTCAATATTTACTTTTCACGACAATGTTATCGGTTCTCCAATGAAAACAGAGTAATATTTTAACACAACCAGACTCGATTATCGAGTCAACCTGTCTGGATAGAACAAAATCCACTAAAAAAAGAGAGAATCCGCGAAGAAAAAAAGTGATTGAACCAAATTCACTTCTTCATTCTCTTTGAAATCGAAAGCGAAAAAAGATGTTTTCTTTGAAATTTTGTTCACGCTTACATTCTCTTCCAATCAACAGAAAACCCCTCTTCGCTTTCAGTGACACAACACTCAAATCACTCTCCAATGCATATGTGTTGTCGCGTCTCTCTTCTGCTTCTTCTTGCACTGCCACTGCCATGTCGTTTCAACAAACCCAAAACTTTTCTGCATCTTCTAACAGCACCTCTCTTTCCATCTTCGAAGATTCTCCACTTCCAGGTACTTTTTCATCTGGGGTTTGAGTATATTTATTGAAAATGAGTTAAAGTTTTTATTTTTATTTTGTATTCATTGATATTTATTTGGGTTTGTGTTTGTGGTGTAATTGTTTGTAGGAATAGAGAGTGATTTGGTGGGTTATGTGTTTGGCAAGAAGAAAGCAACAGAAGTGGCTCACTTGTAAGTGCTTTTTGTTCTGATTATATTTAGTTTGTTAATGGTTTTTGAAATTTGTATTGTTCTTATTTACAAGTAACAGCAATTTGAAAAATGTTAAAAAGATGTATTAAGAGTTGATACATTTGAGAAATCTTAATGTTTGATTCTTGAAAATGTTAATATGACAAAAATTAAAGAACAAGCTTTTGCAAAGACCTGGTTTTTTTAGTTGAAACTCACTTGCATGTGTTGTTATTGGATAATGTAGAAGCTGCAAGTGAATGTTGAAGCTTAGGAGTTGTAGTTTCTTGTGTCTTTTGGTTCTTTCTTATATAGTAGAAGATGTTTATTTAGTTTTGTTTTCGTTTGCCAACATGGTAGCCTCGTGGTGCTCACAGGGTATGGAACCATGTTGTTCGAAAAGGGGACGCGGTTGTAGATGCTACGTGTGGTAATGGCTACGATACCTTAGCAATGCTCAAATTGGTTGCTGACGAGTCAGGTACTGGTCGTGTCTATGGACTTGACGTTCAGGGAGAGGCTTTAGTGAATACTTATTCTTTGCTGGATGAAACTGTCAATCAGGCAGAGGTGCTGTTATTATTATGCATTTTACGTTGTGTTGGTATTGTGGTCGATTTGCTTTCTTCGCACATAATTAATGTTGATGTATTTTTAATTTCTACTGGCTTTCAAATTTATGCAGAAACAACTTGTCAAACTCTTCAACATCTGTCACAGTAAAATAGAAGAAGTTGTTCCAAAAGATACATTTGTGAGGTATGCATTGTAACTCAAGTTTCTTGCTGCTGTATTCAAACATCGTAAAGTTTTAACATTTTTTTCATTGAATGTGAGTGAGTTTGATCTTGTGTTTCTCGTCCGTAATTACAGTTTAGTCATATTAACGTTTATCATATGAGGAGAGAAAAAACCTGTGCTTCTTAATCAGGCCGTGTTCTGTTTTGATGCCTTGAGTGGTTTAATTTCAGGCTTGTTGCATTCAACTTGGGCTATCTTCCAGGAGGTGACAAAACTGTAATTACAAAGTCTGAAACAACACTATTGGCATTGGAGGCTGCAGAGCGAATCCTAATACAAGGCGGTCTTATTAGCATGGTTGTCTATGTGGGGCATCCTGGCGGAAGGTAAGGTTTCTATGTAATCATTTCGACATGTTGTAGCTGAAAACGGTTTCCACAATAAACTATGAAATCGCTTTGTATAACTACTGTCTGTTAGTTGCTACTTACTAGGACTCATATATCGAATGCAGCCCACAAAATCATCATTTGTATTACTGATACCAATTTTGATAGTTTAATCGAACAACTAATCACAATGGCTTCCATGCTTCCATTCTTGAGTTTCTAATTTGATTCGAATTACACTACACATATTAGTATATTTACAAGACCTCTTTTCGACTTCTTCTGCCACCCAGGGAGGAATTCGAAACTGTTGAAGCCTTCGCCTGTAGACTGCCGGTTGACCAATGGATATGCTGCAAGTTCCAGATGTTAAATCGACCGTTAGCTCCGGTACTTGTTTTCCTGTTCAAGAGATGACAACATAAAAATTCCCAAATTTGTAACATTGTTTCTGGTTTTCTCTCCTTGTACAACAGCTTTGTGTATAAATTATTTTCTTCTGTTTTAGATTTGATTGTATACATATAATTGAGCGTTTCTCTAGTCAAGTCGGTCTCGAAAAAAATATGCACGTTACAAAACTATACAAAAATAATAATGCTTTGTAAAGCTCTTTGAATTCTGGTTTCAACAGCAAATTATTTTGGCTTGGAAAGAATTTGTTAAAAAAGAAAAAAAAAAAAAAAATCATTAAAATTGAGCGATCGCGATGGGACTCGAACCCACAATCTCCCGCTCCGGAGGCGAGCGCCTTATCCATTAGGCCACGCGATCACTTTGCCTGTTTTATGTAATTTTAATTACTAATACATAACGACACATTCATTATAACACGTTTTTTTTAATTACTATCCATTAGAACACGTTTTTTTTATTTTTTTATTTTTTTTATTTTATTTTTTTCCTTCTTATTATTTAAAAAACAAATTAATTGTGTTTCACTTATTTAAAAAAAAAAAAAAAAATTTAATTAATTGTTTTTCACTAAGCCTTAATGTTTTTTTTTACCAATGCATATTTGAGATTCGGTAAATAACACGATTCGAATCCACCATCTCAAACCTAAAACAAAAAGTTCATCTCCAACTCTCCAAGTATCGGTATTTATAAAGGAACATTAAAAAACATTGGAGTACTTCATCTGCATTTAATTAACAACTATTTATTATTATTATTATTATTATTATTATTATTATTATTTTTTTCTTGATATCGATTTTACATTAAAGATGTTATATTTTGAAATTATTGCAGAAGATTTAAGAAACTGTAGTTATACATTATTACATTATATGCTAATTATATTTTGGTCTTTAATGTGTGAAGATCTTTAATGCTAGTCGTGTGACGAAAATAAAGTTGATGGATGAGAAGTTTTTTTTTTATTTCATTACAAAGAAATATAAACCAAACTCGCTTCTTGTCTTAGTATGAATCGGATTTGGACTCGAGACTTTTTTATAACGATGAACAATCTTACTAATTAAACTAGTTAGCTAGTATCGACACAGACACAAGGCATCTCATATCGACATAGAGGGCACACATGACTTGTTTCCAACCACTTGACAATACACTCTTCATGATACGAATGCCCACACGGCATCCGCATAGTCTCTATCCCGATTGAGAATTCCTCCAAACAGATCATACACTTACACTGATCATCATGATCAAACCTCACCTTTTCCAATCTTTGTATAGCATCTTTACTTGCCGGAGTAAACCTTGTCATGGCTGATGATGTTGACTCACTTATGGCTTGATCGATTTCTTGGCGATCATCATACGGCGTCGTGACTGTAATGTTTATAACCATCGTCAAAACCTTATAATCAATGTTCCTGGGGTCTCTCTCCATTCTCCATCCATAACGAAAAACATGACCTGACACCATACCTTCGATGGATTCTGGTACTGGTAATCCGGTTAAAGAAAGCATGTAATGCATGAATCTTGAGCAATCTTTATAATCATATAAAATCAAGTTCCGAAGGATCATACATGATATATTGATGGTATGACAGGGTATATACACGTTTTCTTCGTAACATAACTGAAGAACATGATTGAACTCGAGCTTTATGTTGAAATACTTGTCAAAGATCGTGTTTGATGGTGGTGTGTGATTGACATAATTTTCTTGGAAAACTCTTAAGTCGCAGAACAAAGCCATTAAACTAGTGAAGTGAGAGTGTGAAGAGTAGATTGCTCTTTAAGTTCATTAATTCGAGTAATGAATTAAGCATATAAATATCATAATGTGAATACAAACCATACAAGGATTAGGATTTAGGAAGTGTAATGGGATTAGGACAATGAAATCCTAATTAGGTTAATTATCGGATTCAATTTTATACTACATATAAAATATAGTTTCCTAAAGAAATCAGATTTATCAAATATATACTAGGATCGATCATAGAATCCTTGTATGTCAAGTAAATGACCGACTTGAAAGTGGAAACTTGAATGGATTTGGAAATAAATTAATTAACAAACAGTTTCTAATTAGTAACCAACTCTTCTCTCACGTTTAAATTCAGTTAACAATTTCAAAGCATAGATTATTAATTATATAATAATCTTTTTTAAAATTAATTAGATGTATGATAAAAAATAAGAAGAATATATACAAAAATTTAATGTATAATTAACTGATAATTTTGTAATTTAAACAAATGTTTTGAAGATGTAATTATGTGATTTTAATTGGATTTTTTTAATTTTGGGCCCAAAGCAGATTTGTGGGTTCGCTTAGTAAGCCCACCCATTTTCGTTGGGCTCACGTTATAAACCCACCCGAGTTCGGCCATGTCAGCAAATCGTCCGGCATGTCACAAGGCAATTGCTGATGTCATCAGATCAAGCTGCCATGTAGACAGTTGTATGATGACGTGTAAAAACACGTCGGCATTCGTGGGTGACGTGCACAAACAGTCATAAAAATCGGGTTACCCGAAACCCAACATCTTCTTCTTCTTCTTCTTCGTTACCCGAAACCCAAAAACAAAAAAAGGAAGTGTTTTTTAGGTCAAAATTGAATCAAATAAAACAAAAAATTAGAGTAAATTCTCAGGCAATTGGCGGATTGGGTTTGTTCGGGTTCACGAGAAGAACATCGTGGGGATGTGGTGGTGTCTCCGTTTGAGCAGATGATGATGATGTCGGGTCGGGTCTCTGTTGAACAGTATAGCAGCAATTTGTAGGTTTTGATTGTTTGAAAAATCCATATTGAATTGAAACAAATTGGACAAGAACATCATTAAACAGTTCATGTAGGGACTTAGAAATATGTATGTATCAACAACCTTTGAATGTATAGTATGCTTCTTTGAAATCCAAACCAGAGGATTGAATTTGAGAAGAAGAAAATTATATTATGAGAAGTGATTGAATTTCATTGATTTCAATAATAGAAACAGAGTACATACTACATGTATTGTGGTATGGATTTGAAAACCAACCTTACAAAAACATTCATAAACTATGCTAATTAATTTTCTGCAGAAAGTAATAAATTTCATGACTCAATTTCAGACTAACTGGACCCTATTTCGATTGCAGGATCGGATTATCAGACCTTGATGATCCACACCAATCACTCCCACATTGTTCTGCTCAAATTCTTCTCCTCTGATTGTGTTACCAACACTTGGTCTGAGACAAAGAGATGGTGGAATATTAATGTTGTAACAAGAATGGAAAAACGGATGTGTCAATGCCTCCAAAGCGCTTGGTCTCTTGCTTGGATCCCAAGAACATAGTGATTTGATCAGACTGATTGCATTCCCACTCGCCGATGGCATCAACAACGACAGATTCACACCCGGAAGCTGTGGAAACTGATAGTTCAAACCACCAGCCAGAGCCAGTCCTCCGAGCCAAGACGCCGCAGTTGGGCTGCCTAAAACGCTGCAGATTTTCAACATTTGATCGGAAGAGTTTCTACCGGGAAATAGAGGTTTGAACATAAACAGCTCTGCCATGATAGCTCCCATTGCCCACATATCTACTTTGAAGCTATAATTCACCGAACCAAGAATCACTTCCGGTGCTCGATACCAACGTGTCGTAACGTAATCTGTGAACGGCTGGCTAGAATTGATCTCCTTAGCAGAACCCATGTCACCAATCTTAATCATACCTCTTGATACGAGCAAATTCTCAGGTTTTAGATCACGATGGAAATAGCCCTTCCCGTGCATGTAATGTAGGCCTTGAAAAACTTGAAAACACCAATGCCTGATTTCGTTTTCGGAGAAAGGTTTGGCTCTTGATCTCATAAGCTGTAGAAGATTGCATTCCATGAATTCGAACACAAAGAACAAACTGTTGTCTCTTTCTCTAATGACTTTCTTGAGCAACACGATATTCGGATGTTTCAGGATCTGCAGAGACTTGATCTCTTCCAATTTCAAGCACTCCTCCCAGCTGGAATGAAATCTCTCCTTCAGCATCTTGACAGCAACAACTTCACCGGAATGCTTATCGAAAGCTTTCCAGACTCGACCGAATGCACCGGCACCAACTTGATCAAGCAACTGATACTTCTCCATGTGATATCAATCTTGATCTTGATGTTGATCAATATTTGATACGAAATTAAAAAGAGAAATATTAAGAGATAGAGGAAGCTGAATGATACTTATAAGCAAATTCGTGTGAGATGAGACTTGGAGAAGAATTAATTTCATATCCTAATAATCCTGAATTGAGACGGTTAATAGATATGGAAACTTCATCTGAATAAATATAATAATTATTTAAAAATCAACAAATATTATAATTTGGAACTCTACATTTACTAAAACTCTTATCTACGTAGGAAATAAATTTCCCTATAAATACTCTTTTGTAAACTTTGTTTTGATCATATATATAATTTACTGCAACTCTAATTTCTTTCTTGATTATTCATAATTAAATAGCTACAAGCATATATTAGTTACATTAATATTATTAATTCATATGATTGGTGATTTGGTGGGCGAACGATACAAATCTGTAGTCTGTATTTTAAAATTTTTTTTTTTTTTTAAAAGACATTGAATTTTTTTTAATGTAAATAAAATCTTTGAGAAGAGATTCTTATCATACACGCATAAAATCACAATTAATTCCATATTTCAAGTTTCCTTTTTTTTTTTTTTTTTTTGTTTACAGAAAATTTTCAACTTTCTTAATTACCCTAAAAACAAGAAATTAAGATGAAGTAGTTGATGATCACATTAATCGTGCATGGATGCGACTCTTGGAAGAGAGCGAAGAAGAAGACTCTCTTTACTTCTTCACAACGAGAGTAGCTAGAGATAATCATGACCAGTTGCGGTACGTGAAGCCGTAGAGGATTACGGCTATATGATAGCATGACAGGATATATGATTCGAATCTACAGTTTTATTGACGTAGCTAAATGTGTGACATGTCTCAATTTCGAGTATTCTTTTTAATTGTTTTCAAGCCGATTAGTATGTAGGTCTTTATTGTAATATGCTCGCATAATATCACTAATAAAATAACACAGTTCTCTCTTTGATGAGAAGGTGATTTGTTCCTTTTTTTGCTTCACATCTTTTCTTCTTGCTTTATTTACAATTACACCATTGGATAGATTTGTTTTTCTTTAATTAAAATCTAAATTAATTAATTTTCATATTATCTCTAATCGTGTATGGTTAGTTGGGCTGTTAATAATGCAATATAATTAATTGAATTCCTTAGGTGGGACTCCTTAATATAAAGAAATTGTAATTCGAGAAGATTGATAACTTAAGAAAAATATGGTACGATCAACTCTATTCAAACTCTTTCAGCAAATTAGAACAAGTCAAGGTATATGGTTGCAATAACCTATTGAATGTTTTCCCATCTAATACGCTGGGAAGACTCCAAAGACCGGAGATTTTGGAAGTACAAAATTGTGATCAGGTAGAGGAGATATTTGAACTCGAAGCTCTCGGTAGCAAGAAAACACATGCTATAGCAACAGCTCAGCTGAGAACATTACAGATACATTATTTGCCAAAGCTGAAGCATGTATGGAATGTGGAGTCCCAAGTTATTCTATCCTATCAGAATCTACATTCAATATCAGTTCACCATTGTGATAGTTTGAAAAGCCTCTTTCCAGCTTCAGTAGCTAAAGGGAAGTTCTGAATTTGACAAAAAATTTCAAAATCTGGAGAGTCTGAGACTATTTCTATGTGGCAACTGATCAACACGTTTAATGCCATACGTCTTTAATGACTTTCAAAAATTTGACGACTTTGGACACTAGCAAAGAAAGGAATATCGAAGAAAAGGAATAAAAAGAGAAAGACATCTGTTGATTAGTTTGCAATTGTAAATTACAATTTCCCAATATTTGTTTTGTGTGAATTGAAGCTACATTTTGAACTTGAAACTTTTGTACAACGATAAACAATCTTACTAATCACAGGGCATCTCGTATCGACATAGAGGACACATATGACTCGTCTCTAGCCACTTGACAATACACTCTCCATGATACAAATGCCCACACGGCATCCGCATAGTCTCTACCCCGATTGAAAATTCCTCCAAACAGATCATACACTTACACCGATTGTCATGAACAAACCTCATCTTTTCCAATCTTTGTATAGCATCTTTACTTGCCGGAGTAAACCTTGTCATGGCTGATGATGTTGACTCACTTATGGCTTGATCGATTTCTTGGCGATGATCGTCATACGGTGTCACAACTGTAATGTTTATAGCCATCGTCAAAACCTTATAATCAAGGTTCATGGGGTCTCTCTCCATTCTCCATCCATAACGAAAAACATGATCTGACACCAAACCCTGGATGGATTCTGGTGGTAATCCGATAAAAGAAAGCATGGAATGCACGAATCTTGAGCAATCTTTGCAATCATATAAAATCAAGTTCCGAAGGATCATATATGATAGGTTGATGGTGTAATAGGGTATGTGCACGTTTTCTGTATAACATAACTGAAGAACATGATTGAACTCCAATTTTATGTGGAAATACTTGTCAAAGATTGTGTTTGGTGGTGGTGGTGTGTGATTGACATTATTTTCTTGGAAAACATTTAAGTCGTAGAAAAAGGCCATTGAACAAGTGAATGTGAAGAGATAATTAATTTTTTCGTTCATTAATTATATATAGTAATGAAATCCTAATTATGCAAAATATCGGATTCCATCTAAGGATAGGACTTGTAATATTATATATAAAATAATATAGTTTCCTAATTAATTAAATATTACATTTATCAAATAATATAGGACTTTATTTTGAATTAATGATGTTCTCTCGAATTAGAATATTGTACCTGATTTGAACAAAAAATCAAAATCAAAATCAAAGAACAGTTAAAATAAAAATTAGTTGAAACTATATTATTTAAATATTAATCTTTTAAAAAAAAAACTCATATAAAAAAGAAAAAAGAAAAAAAGAATATATACACAAATTTAAGGTAGAATTAACTGATAATTTTGTAATTTAAACAAATGTTTTACAGATATAATTATGTGATTTTAATTGAACACAGCAAATTAAATTATTAGTGGATTGGATTTTTTTGATTTTGGGCCCGAAACACATTTGTGAGTTTACTTAGTAAATTAATCTATTTTCGTTGGGCTCACGTAGTAAACCCACCCGAGTCCAGCCATATCAGCACATCCTGAAGCCACGTCATCAATCGGTTATAGCTGCCGTGTTTTGACATATCATTACATTTGGCTGAATTAATTTGACACGTCAGCAATGAAGGATGACGTGACAAAATACGTCGGCATTCATGCGTGACGTGCCCAAACAGTCAGCGAAATCGGGTTACCCGAACCCCAACTGCTGGGGTGGGTCACTGGGTTGGGTCTTCTTCCAAGTCCCAATTCCCAACCTCTCCAGAAACAAAAAAGAGTGTGTTTTTAGGTCAAAATCGAATCAAATAAAACAAAAAAAAAAAAAATTGAGTAGATTCTCAGGCATTAGAAAGAAATTGGAGAATTGGGTTTGTTCGGATTCACGAAATGAACAAGGTGCGGATGTGGTGGTGGTGTAGGCGGTGTCGCCGTTTGAGTAGATGATGAACAAAATATATAGTAGAGCATCTAATTTAATTTGTGGGTTTTGATTGTTTGATAAAAAATATTGCAGCTGCTCTGCTAGGTACTCTTTGATTACCAAAACAGAGTTTGCACGTGAGAAGAAAAAAGATACAATAAAGATTATGTGAAGTGACTGAATTTCATTGATTTCAATAATAGAAATAGAGTACATGCTACATGTATTGTGGTGTGGATTTGAAAATCACCCTTACAAGAACATTCATAAACTATGCTAATTAATTTTCTGCAGAAACTAATAAATTTCATGACTCAATTTCAGACTAACTGGACCCTATTTCGATTGCAGGATCGGATTATCAGACCTTGATGATCCACACCAATCACTCCCAAATTTTTCTGCTCAAATTCTTCTCCTCTGATTGTGTTACCAACACTTGGTCTGAGACAAAGTGATGATGGTGGAATATTAATGTTGTAACAAGCATGGAAAAATGGATGTGTCAATGCTTCCAAAGCACTTGGGTCTCTTGCTTGGATCCCAAGAACATAGCGACTTGATCAGACTAATTGCATTCCCACTCGCCGATGGCATCAACAACGACAGATTCACACCCGGAAGCTGTGGAAACTGATAGTTCAAACCACCAGCCAGAGCCAGTCCTCCGAGCCAAGACGCCGCAGTTGGGCTGCGTAAAACGCCACAGATTTTCGACATTTGATCGGAGGAGTTTCTTCCAGGAAACAGAGGTATCAACTTTGAAGCTCTAATTCACCGAACAAAGAATCACTTCCGGTGCTCGATACCAACGTGTCTTAACGTAATCTGTGAACGGCCGGCTAGAATTGATTGTACCTTGCCAATCCTCTGTTTTGGATTTCAAAGAAGTATACTATACATTCAAAGGTGTTGTTGATACATACATATTTCTAAGTCCCTACATGAACTGTTTAATGATGTTCTTGTCCAATTTGTTTCAATTCAATATGGATTTTTCAAACAATCAAAACCCACAAATTGCTCGACAGAGACCCGACCCGACATCATCATCATCGTCTGCTCAAACCGCGACACCGACAACACCACCACATCCCCACGATGATCTTCTCGTCAACCCGAACAAACCCAATTCGCCAATTTCTTTCTAATGCCTGAGAATCTACTCAATTTTTTTGTTTTATTTGATTCGATTTTGACCTAAAACCACTCTCTTTTATTTTATTTTTTATTTTTTAAGTTTTTGGGTTTTGGAAGAACAAGCCGTTGGATTAGGATGATTATTTGGGCACGTCACCCATGAATGCCGACATACTTTTACATGTCATCATACAATTGCTTACATGTCAAGTAAATTCAGCCGAATTCAGCCGAATTTGATAACGTGTCTGGGCACGTCAAGTCAATTGATTCTGTGGCTAAAATTGGGTGGGTTCACTAACAAATGTGAACCTAATAACCCTATAATTATGCACCTCTATATTTTATGTGACTACATTTCTAGTAATGCACATAGTATTTTCATGTTTCAACATATAATCATCATGCATACTATATTTATTGACAGAGCCGGTCCTGACTTATCCGAGGCTTGAGACGAAAATATAAAAAATAGACCACATATGTAGCTAACCGCGTCCAGTGTTCTAGTAATTGAAAAATCGATCGATGAAGAGAGAGAGAAAGAGTTTATGTGTTTATGCATCGAAAAGAAATGTGGAATTGTGGGGTGTAGAAAAATAAAAAAGAGAAGTGGCATAAATAATAAGACCAAAGATAAATAAAAAAAATAAAAAATAAAATGTCACATATGGACAATATGGTCACGTGGGGTTCAATCAAATGATAGTGCTGACTGTTGAGATGTTTGAGTTTTTAAATAATAACAAATATTTGGACCCTTTTTCTCTGAAATAAAATGATTCTGTCCAACAATAAACAAAATAAAGATCTATTTTTAAGTGATTTTTTCTTGGACCTTGGACGGGCGCTCCTACTGCCCCGTCTCAGGGTCGACTCTGTTTATTGAAATCAAAAGATATTATACTTTTTAATCGTTCACAGTTCATCGCAAGCAAACTACCAAATCCTAGTGCTTTGACAACGTCTTTTTACTCTATAGATAATTTGGCACAAATAGCAGAAAACGTTTTAGTTCTGCACCTAGATTTGTAGCCTCTTTTCTAGATTCACTAGACATCATAGTAGGTGGTTGACTGGTTGTGTATCTACTTCTTCCATTACAGGTTCTTTACACATTGTATATTGAAAATTTTCAAACAAGCTCATACCATAATTTTTTTTGCCAGTTCTCGTCTAATCTGCAATAAAGATAAAAATATAAGAAAATATTGACAAATGTTTTCAAATAGATTTTATTCTTAAATTTATGACTACTATTTCACAAGCATAACAAATAGAGTAATGCTAGGCTTCCTACCGATTTCTTTTCTCAAATGATGTGGCACGTGGGTTATTAACATCATATCATTCACCACATAATCTCATAATTTAAATGATATTGACAACTCACATGCTGTATCATTGACGAAAAATAATAATTAGGAAGCCTAGTATTACACTAAAAAAATATGATGGGCAACCTCCATTGTGATTTTGGTGACACCCTTGGCACGCAACTTCTCACACTAGGACGTACTGTAATTGAGTAATCGCATACAAAATATTAACAGCATTTTTCAAACATAAAATTATATATACAAAACAATGATGAATAAAATTAAATAATTATACTCACAAAAAGTTTAACCATGTCGAACCACCCAATTTCGATGGTACATCTTCACTACAATCTTCCTTCTTTCTTTTACGAGTGTTGTCACCATCATCCTTTTGTTTCATTGGATGACTTGTCTCTTCCATTTAAACCTACAAAATTAAAATTTTAATTTTAATTTGCAAAAAATAAAAAAATATAGATATATTGATTAGAATCGAATCGAATCAAATCAAATTTACATTTATACCATACCTAATAGCCCTCATTAAACACTATGTATAATTCCACATACAATGCAAAAATGTAATAAATGATCAATTAATAGACACATCTATCAAAATATACAATGGCATGCACTAATAATTAACTGAATCAAAATAACATTTCACTTTCATAAATATATTACTATTTTTATTGTTGTAAAGGTCAAAAATAACAAAACAAAAAGGAAAACAAAATATAAAAGTAACAAAACAAATTAAACTTCCACTTCACTTGTTTAGCCTCTATATCTTATTTTAGCCTCTATATCTTATTTTCCTCATAAAATGTACTCATATGACTTTGTAAAATTCTTTATATAGAAGTCAAAGTCACCAATACGTTACGTGCTTTAATTTGTTGAAAAATTCAAATAACATAACTTTAATTAAAGCAATTCAGTAAAATAATAATAATACCCCTAATAATAATAATAATAATAATAATAATAATAATACCCCTAATAATAATAAAGACATTTCATTGTTACTGCTTTTATCTTTTTCTTGTTTTTCTAAATTTAGATTTTCTATTTTTTTATAATTTTTTTCAATAAGTCGGGGATTTAGGGAAACGGGTAGACTCGAACCCGTGTAGGATTGAGAGACAAACCAGTGAACCAACCTTAGATTGTCTTCAGATTTTCTCTTTACTGTAGCAAATATCTTATTTAAATATTCTTTTTCTTTTTAAGAATAACAATCAATAATTAGAACCTAAATCCTTAACATACACTAATAAAAGGTATATAATTCTCCAAAGAGTGGAAATTCCTAGGGCTATTGGTCAATTTACTCCTCCTTAATTTTAGATTAACTAAATGTTTTGCTTCATGAATCTATAAGTTTATTTAGAAAAAAAATGTTCTTTTTCATGTTTTTATAATTTCAGTTTACTTACCTCTACAACTAAGGTTTAAGTCCCGTACGGCAATCGGTTATCAAAAAAAAAATTGCAATTCACTTTCAAATAATAATTATAATTTACAAAATCAATTATATATATATATATATATATAGACACAATAATTTGGGTATAAAGAAAATATCAATCTCATTCTAATACAATTATATAATTAAACAAAATCTAACATCACATTGATATAATTAAAATTATTAATCACATATCAATATTTTTTTTGTAAAACAATGGTTTAATCAAACCTTTTTTTAAGGCAAATTTATTTAAAGGCACAAACCAATGACCAAAACACCAACGGAAACAGAGGAGAACAAAACATAAAGACAAACAAACTGCACAAACCCGACATAGCTGAACACAACAGAAACATGACATAGAGCAACAACAAAGAGTTGGAAACATGATCAGCTGAAAACAGGACAAAACAAACCAGGAGAAACAAATTGAGTCCAGAAAAAACATCTAGAAAAAACCAGGACATCGAGGGAGCATCATATATCACTCCAAGTTAACACATCTATACTTTCTTTCTTTTTTATCAAAGAAGTTTTAGCTTAAGAAAAATAAGTTTAATTTTCATAAATCATTACATAATATTTTAACTTTCTCATTTTCATAGCATTCATACACAAAATTAAAATGGATAAATTTGTTATTAGCTTTGATTGGGTTGTTATTTCTTTTCCTATGATATTTTGTGGCATTGTCTTTAATTTCCTAATTGATTGTTCTTTTTTCCTATCTAGTAGTTTTGGTTTCTAGATTTATATCTTTAATATTTGTTATTTTTTCTTTCTTTGGCATTATATGTCATGAATTTAGAACAATTAAGGATATTTGTTGTTTTTCTTAAGAATAAAAACAAAGTTATTTAAAAAAAAAAATTCACTTCAAGATTTTAATTATAAAAATAATAATGAATAAAAAAACAAAGATGCAGATGAAAGAAGGCAATTATGTCTAGGGTTTTATTAATTCAGACTATTTAAGGGTTTGATATACATCGGTTTCTTTTTTTTAAAAGTACAATACTTTAGTTTCTTTTTTCCGATTATTGTATATTTTTCTTAGTTTTGAAACTACAAAGACCAAAACAAGAAAAAACCCCTAAACCTCACATCAAACCACATTGATTGCTGCTAAAAAAAAATTACATTGAATACAATAAAACAACAAAATAAATAAATTAAACAATGCAAATTCGGACTATTTACGGTTTTGATATACATAGGTTTTTTTTTTTTTTAAAGTACAATACATCAGATTTTTGCCTATTACCGTCTATTTTTTCTTAGTTTTGAAACTACAAAGACCAGAAAAAGAAAAAACCGTAAACATCACATCAAATCACATTGAATACTGCTCCAAAAAAATACATAGAATACAGTAAAACAACAAAATAAATAAATTAAACAATGCAAAACTTTAAGTTTAAAGAAACTATAACATGATTTTTATTAAGAGACAGACAAAGTACCTCTTTTTGAAGCCAAAGGTAGAGAGAGAGAAAAACAATGAATATTCTCCAATAAATCTGTGAGCAATCACTATCTTCAAGACTCTCTTTAGAATTCTAGAGGGGGTGAAGATGAATGAAAACAAATTTGGTTTAGGGTTCTTTTAGAAAGAAAAAAAAAACCGTCTTATTTTTAGGGTTCTATTAATTTCACAGATTTTTTTTTTTTAAATTTTTAATTTTCTCTATCATGATGTTAATCCAATAACCGTCTTATTTCATTTTTCAATAAAAATAATCTTTTATTAGCTGTATACTTATCTTTTACAATTATTATTTTTTTTGAAAAAGAAAAAGAAAAAAAAACCTATCAAAAGGTTTTCAAGTTTTTACTGTAATAAAAAATATTAACGTTATTGAACCATTATGGTAGTATGACCTTCGATTTTGACCTAAAAAACTTTTTTTTTTTTTTTTTTTTTTTTTTGTGGAGAAATTGGAAGAACAAGCCGTTGGATTAGGATGACTATTTGGGCACGTCACCCACGAATGCCGACGTGCTTTTACACGTCATCATACAATTGCTTACATGTCAAGTAAATTCAGCTAAATTTGATGACGTGTCTGGGCACGTCAAGCCGATTGATTACGTGGCTGAAATTGGTTGGGTTCACTAACAAATGTAGGTGGGTTTTACTAATCGAACCTACAAATGTATTTTGGGCCCAAAATTATAAAAATACAATCAACTAATACTTTGAGTTCGATCAAAGTTTAAGGCCCTTTGAATAACAGTATAAAACCAAATTAAAATCATATAATTACACCTTCAAAACATTTTTTTTTTGTTGAAAAAATTATAAAATTATCAGTTAATTCAACATTAAATTAATTTTTTGTATAAATTCTTTTTTTTTTCTTCATAAATCTAAGTATTTTAAAAAGAGAATTAATATATAAATAATAATCTATGCTTTGAAATTGTTAACCGAATTTATATGTGAGAGAAGAGTTGGTCCCTAATTAGAAATTGTTTGTAAATTAATTTGTTTTCGAATCCATTTAAGTTTCCACTTTCAACTTTGTCATTTACTTGATATAGAATTCTATGATTCTCCTCCTATATACATATATGCATTTGATGAATGTAATTTGTTTAGGAAACTATATTTTATGTGTAATACTATATTATATAAATTCTACTGCATTTAATATAACAAGTCCTAGCCTTAAATTAAATCCAAATTTACATAATTTATATGCTTAATTCATTTATAATTATTAGAATTAATGAACTTATAATTACTAGAAAGGGCTAGGGGAATCTAGAATTAGACAATTTATTTATTTATTTATTAAAATACAAAACGGGGGCGAGGGTTTTGGGTTGGAGCACTTTCAATTCTCTAAAGTTTTTATTTTTTATTTTTTATTTATTTTTATTTATATTTATTATTATTATTATTATTATTATTTTTATATTTACTACTCTAGACTTTTCCAGTAAATGTACAATTAATTAATTATTTAGTTGGCTTAACCGGCCGTTAATTATGCACCTCTTTATTTTATGTGACAACATTTCTAGTAAATTCAAGTTTCAACATATAATCATCATGCATACTTTATTTATTGAAATCTAAAGATCGGGTTGTATATTGATATTTATTTTTAATTACAATTAAAAAAAAATCATTTCTATGACAATTAATTTAGTCATGCAAAATTATCTACTCGAATAGGGATGGCAAAATCCCCGACCCGCTTCAAACCAGTGGGGCTCCGATCCGTTTGAGGTTGGTTTGGAGTACTTAAAAAGGGGTCAGGTCGGGTTTGTGTCAAACTTTTTTGACCCTATTTTTTATCGGGTCAAACCCTTATACTCGACCTGTCTCGTTTGATCCAGTATTTATATAGATATTTTTTTAAATATAAAAATATAAAGGGAAAAACAAATCTCTAATCTCTTTGTCCTGACCTAATTGCATTTTATGTTTGGAGTTAATTTTTTTAATTTTTAATTTTTTTTATTTATTTTTAATTTTTTAAACTTAGATGTTGTATACTATTAAATTTTAGTTTTTGTATAAATTTTAAATGTATGTTAAAATGTTTCTCTATAGTGTGTGTTTGTATTTACGTGAATATTAAATTTCCAATCAAAAAAAGATAAAATTTTTATAATTTTTTAATGGGTAATTTCACTAAAGTCCCTAGTTTTTAGTGAAATGTCACCTATTTAAACGTATTTGGTATATTATCAATTTAAGTCTCTTGTTTTTTCCAAAATATGTCACTTTAGTCTATTTGACAAAAATATTAATGGTCAACTCTAACTATATATATAAAAATACAATTTTACCCTTACCAAAATGATTTATTGAGTTTCAAAAATAAATAATATTAAAATGATTTATAAAAATAAATAAACAACAAAAAATTATTTTCTAAAAAAAAAAAAAACTAATGAATTATGGAAAATATAACGTTAAAATAAATAATAAATTGAAAGTATTTTCATAAATTAAAAAAAAAAATATTTCAAAAAATAAAAAAGAAAGTTTTTTTTTTTAAAGTAAATGGATCTCCACCATTGGATCGATCCAAATCCAACGGTGGAGATCAATTTACTTTTAAAAAAAAACTTTCTTTTTATTTTTTGAAATAATTTTAATTTTTTTTAAAACACTTTCAATTTATTATTTATTTTAACTTTATATTTTCCATAATCCATTTTTTTTTCCTTTTTTCAATTATTTATTTTTTGTTTTTAGAAAATAAATTTTTGTTGTTTATTTATTTTTCTAAACCATTTTAATATTATTTATTTTGAAACTTAATAAATCATTTTGACAAGGGTAAAATTATACTTTTATATATATAATTAGAGTTGACCATTAGTAATTTGGTCAAATAGACTAAAGTGATGCATTATTTATTTTTTTTTTTTTAAAAATAAGGGACTTAAGTTGCTAATATAACAACGATGTTTAAATATGTAACATTTTACCAAAAAGTAGGGACTTTAGTGAAATTACCCCTTTTTTAATTTATTAAAATTTAATTGAATGTTAAATTTTAAATCAATGTCCTAAAATTCAATTGTATAGGAAAATAATTTGAATAATTAGTGGTTTAAGATTTTTGTTTTTATAAAAAAAACGAAATGGATAATTTTGGGTCGAGTTTGGGGCGAAAAATAAAAACCCGTTTGGGACACGGTCGGGTTTCAGGCAACTTGTACATATTGGGTTTCAGGTATGGGGCACCTCTGATCCGATCTGTTGCCATCCCTATACTCGACCCGAATAATATCACTAATAAAATAACACATTTCTTATAAAATTGAGTTTTTTGGTCTTATATATTATTCAAATTAAATAGCTACAAGCATACATTTATGGCTAAGTTATATTAATATTATTAGTTCATATGATTGGAAATTCATTGAGTTTTTTGCTCTTATATATTATTCATAATTAAATAGCTACAAGCATATATTTATGAATTATGGCTCAGATACATTAATATTATGGATGCCTAAATGATGTGGATCCTTGATTGTGGATGTATCATGTCTCGTCTCTTTACTCTTAAATTATTATTATCATTATTATTCTTAAACTTTTTTTGTTTTGTTGAAATATTACAATAATTAGGGGTTTTATGGTAAATGGGGGAGGCTAGGAGGGTGGAGAGACTCGAAGCCACAATCACATGGTGTGGGTGTGAGGGGCTTTACCGCCGGACCAATCTTATCTTGTCCATATATTATTATTTTCATTATCATTATTATTATTATTATTATTATTTTGGAAGTTAGATCATACAATGATCATGGTGATCCACATTTATCGTATGACTAGTTTTTTATTTGAATAAATCACATGGTTCTTCGTTTTATTTGTTGCATGAGTAACCATCATAAAATCCTTATAACAAATTAATATATGAGTATATTGTTAGGATAAATTGATTATGATATTGCTCTTGCTAAATACTTATATTTGAGATATCGAAGGAAATTAATAGTACATTAATAATGGTAAAATGTTATTGCGGAGTACTTTTAAGGGACTCCAATAGGAATGTGCTTTGTTTCTTTTCCTTCTAAGATTTGGGGAAGGTGGTGGAGTTGTGCCTTTTCAATCTGAATCTTCACGGTCATTGCGGAGTACTTTTAAGGGACTCCAATGGGAAGGTGCTTTGTCTCTTTTCCTTTTAAGATTTGGGCCATCAAGAAAACGGTGGAGTTGTGCCTTTCCAATTCGAATCTTCGTGGTCGAGATATCACGGTGATGAGTGATTCCAAAGTGGCAGTTTCATGAATAAATATGAGTGATTTTGGGAATATGTGTTCATATGTTTTTTTTGGGAACCATAATAATGTGTTCATATGTTTTTTTTTTTTTTTGACAGTGTCTATTTAGTTACATTAATAATGTCTCTTCAACATACTCATAAAGTCATAGTCATGTAAATCTTCTGGTTGAAGAAAAAACTCATCAAGAATTCCCTTCAACAACAACAACAATAAATAATAAAAAATTTACCCTTATCGATATGGCTTTGAACACAAGTTTATATATATATATATATATATATATATATATATATAAAAGCTAGAAACGAGAAACAAGCAACAAATATTAAAAGAAAATGAAAACCAATATATGTGGGTAAATAAGAAGATAAATTAGGTAATTAATACCCCGTCAATTAAGGTTCTCTTTATAGTGATAAGTTGTTGATTCAATGGTTGGTGCCATTTCCAGTAAATAAATAAAAGAAAGGAAAAGTTCTTAAAACTAAGTTAGGAATGATTGAAATGTTTTTTATGCTTAATTGGCATAGGAATTGAAATGATAATATATTGAAAAAAAGAAAAGAAAAGAAAGAAGTTGATCTTTGATCAACCAAAATTATTTTGGTGTTTAAAGATAAAATAGCATGTATTGTCATTCAAAAATGTTAACTCAAATTTTTTATATATAGGTAGAATACATGTAGAATAACAATTTATATAAATGTAATACTATATTCTACGTCTATATATAAAATATTCGAAAACTTTAAGATATTCGAAAACTATACATTTTTATAAAGGTTAAAGGTTAATAAGAGAAATTTGACCAAAAAATACGAGGGCACATCTTTCATTATAGAAATCAACAAATATTATATATTACGTCTACATAATATTAATTTGGAATTCTACATTAACTAAAACACTTATCTATATCTATGTAGGAAATAAATACATTTTCGTAAACTTTGTTTTGATCATATCACATCCTGCAACTCTAATTTCTCTCTTGATCATCGGGAAATAATTTTATTTATTTATTAATTATTCTTTATCAACAAAAACACTTAATTTTCAAGTCTTTCTTCCTGCTGATTATGCATTACCTCTTCAACAAGGTACATAATAACCCTCTTCCCTCCCCAACAGCTGTCATCGACTATGATGTTTACGGTGATGACAACCGTGCAAGGATGCGACTCTTGGAAGAGAGCAAGGAAGACTATCATTACTTTTTCATAACAAGAGTAGAGAGAGTCATCATGACTATTTGCGGTTCGTGGAGGTGTAAGAGTAGTATCGGTCAAAAGATTTTTCTGGATGGCGATGAAGCGCAGCTTCAATTTTGGAAGGTGGGTGATGGATGAATACCGGTAGGATGGCTGCCTACTCGACCCGAAAAACACGGTGGTGCTTTGCAGGATCAAGAATGATAAACCAGCTGGAGGAGCACAACACCTTCAATGGCAGTACGCACTCACCAAATTATTGATGCATTATATTATAATCATTTATCATCGGATAATTAATTAATACTAGCAACTATTCTCAGGATATATCATGTCATTTTTTTTTTAGAGTACTCTTTGAGTTGAGGAACCGGATGGGACATATAATTCGAACACATAATCTCATTGACATAACTACATGTTTGAAGGGTTCTAGGTTGATTAGTATGTAGGTCTTTATTGTAATATATGCTTGCATAATGTCACTAATAAAATAACAATTTTTTATTTTATTTATAAAATTGAGTTTTCTTGCCAGCTCTTATAAATAAATAGCTACAAGCATTTATGGCCAAGTTACATTAATATTATTAGTTCATATTATTGGAGATTCTAATTGAGATGGTGGAGGACTAAACTGTGGAAGATCGGACCACCATATCGCACAGCTTCAAGCACAGGCTTCTACACCTGAATCAAGTGCAACGACCACCTGTGAGAAATTAAACACTCGTATTTAAAATGTTTTAAAAATTGCGAGTGTGATATATAACATTTTAAAATCGCTGAATTTTTTTCTTGTAGTGAATTTAGAACATTACAAATATGACTTTGGTATTTTTCAAGACCGGGCACACTGAAGAGCAAAAAAAATTGAGAATGGATTCTTATCATAAAAGCATAAATAAGAATTTATTTCATTTTTCAAGTTTCTTAATAACTCTAAAAACAACAAATTAAGATAAGCAGTTGAATAACAAAAATAATACTATTGCTGTAACATTATCTTCTGCATGCTAATATATATATATATATATATATATAGTAACTTTCTAGTGCGGAATTCCTCTTATGGATTTTAGAAACTCTTGCTCGATCTGCTCTCAATACATTGATTTATCAGTCCACTCATGATGGTATCAATGCTGGTAATCCTCCTTTACAGTATTATCATAATTACAATAATTTGATTATTACTTATTAAGAATATATTATCAATATTATTGAAGAAATTTGAAATTAATTTGATTACCCTTATAACTCATTTTCTTAACTGTACTTTCCAAAATCATTAATCTCATGATTAATTTGATTTTATCTACGAGACTAGCTTTGTTAGTTGATTTGTTGATTTATATATATATATATATATATATATATATGGATCATGATCCTCTCCTTAGTCCTTGTCTTTTCTTGGTATTTTTCAAGTGTAATTAAAACACCAAGTTGCATGAAAAAGAGAAAAGTGATCAAATCTTGACCATGTATTTTTTATTTTGCGTGTCATTAGATTATGAAAAGTCAAGAAAAAACAAGACAAGGAAAAGATATTGATCCTCTCTCTCTCTCTCTATATATATATATATATTTTCATAACAATTTTGGTAGCTTGCGTATATTAGATTGTATTCATGTATTTACAATCCTTTTAAGATTGAATAATGCTACATTGTCCAAATTTAATGTTCAAATGGTGTGGCAATACTGTAGATCATTCATTTAAATTGTATTAAATTTCATGATTTAAATGAATGGTCTATAGTGTTGCTACATCATTTTAGCACCAGATTTGTGCACCAGATTTGGACAATGTAGCATTACTCTTTAAGATTTTCTCCATTATAGTTGCATCTCTTCGAAGGATTCCATTTAGTGTAGGTGAATCTATTCTGAGTTTGATCTTCTGTATCCCTTCGATAATTTAATTTTAATAGACTGTTCTTAGTACATACTTGATTTTATTTTATCAGAGTACTTCAGCAAATTAAAAGATATATAAATTACAAACTGAAAAAATTAATCAAAACATAATTTATTCATATTAAAAAAAAAAAAAAAGGGCACATGACATGAAAAAAAAGAAAAAGAAACAGACAACATTATTATTATATTTTTAAACAAAAAACATTAACAGATAGATAGAGTTCTGTTTGTTTCATCAAACACTTTCAACCAACAAACATGAAAAAAAAAAAAAAAAAAAAAAAAAAACCCTAAAGCAGCTTTAACTTCATTGTTCTTCAGTCCAATTGAGTCCAATTGAATCAAGCCTGACACTCACAGCTCACTGATCGATTTGATCGCCTAAACTACTCGCGGTGGCACACTGAGTCAACTTGAGTTTCCAGTCTCTGGACGACACGGGGTGGCTCCTGATCGACAGTGGTGTTGGAGGTAGCAGGAGAAGATGGTGATATGATGTTCACGTTATTTTCAACCTCCGTAATGGTTCTCTTCCTCTTCCAATGAGCTGGCAGAGGCGGCACCCGCTTCACAAAGTGGTCATCGTCTTCATCCAATAATGGCCAGTACAGTGGGATTGATTGTTGCCTGTTCAAAATGCAGACCCGTTTAGGGCTACTTGGCTTTGGCTTCAATTGTTCTTGTCGACTTTCCAAGGCACAAAATCAAAAATAAATAAACCATTAGAAATACATCATTAAAAAAGTTATATATATACATGAACAAGAAAGGATATGGAAAATAATTTGTGGGGTAGTTTACACATAAATTATTGAATAATCTACTGAATGATATATATTTGCAAACCACATGTCACACATCCTAGATCATTCAGGATAAAAAGAAAATGGACTGGATTTTATTTGTTAATATTCATCAAATTAACCTGTTGTTAATATTCATCGAATCATGAATAGGTTGTGGCTGCATGGGCGTTGCAGCAGGGAAGATAACATCTCTGTCATCATCACCACCATTAATGGGGTGTTTTGGAGATGAAAGAGGACTGTCGATTGTGAGGTCGATAAAATTGTCATTGGGGTTCATTTTTGGAAAAAAAATTAGGAGATAGTTTATTATTTTATTTTTCTTTGGAGAGGAGAGGAATTAGAGAATATAATTTTTTTTTCCTTGGGTTGCTAGTTATGCTTTCATTGCAGAGAATACTAGGTTCTTATAGGAGGGGAGGCTGGTTTGCAATTTACCAAAATGTACTTTTCTGTGTACTTGCTGATGTGAGATTTTTTGAGCTTAAGAAACTAGGTTATTTTTCTGTCTTTAATTGAAAATGACAAAAACAACCTTGTATTCGTTAAAGGAAAGTTAGTGAAATATATGAGGTTCATTTCAAAGGGTCTTACTAAAGGAAAAGAGTGTAAAAATGTTTTAGGCTCGAGATACAGTACTGGTGCTATTTTGAGTTCTTAAAAAAAGAGTATTGTTTCACTAATCAAGTGTGGTATGGACGGTATATTAATTTGGATGATAAAATGGACAAAATGGGAAAATGAAAATCGACGCCATATAAAATTAGAAGAGAAAAATAATTAAAAATAATGAAACAAATGTTATTTTATATGTTTTTTGAGATCAAGTGAGGGATCAAATGTTTTTTATAAAGTTTTGGAATTGATCTTGTTGTCACGTGTTAAAATGAAAACGCATTTATTTTTATCGATGAGTTAATAGTTATATTCAAAATCGAATCTATCAATTGTTGACTTCATTCATGTAAATGCTGACAAAAACAACTAATGACTTTGAAAATCAAGAATAACAATAATGTTACTTTTATTAGATACTCTAAGTCTTAGTGACTTGATTGTTCTATAATGAACGTTAAAAAAATTACAACCCATTGATCAAAGATTTTAAGAGTAAACCATATTTAATAAAATTGAGATTCAAAATTTAATTGAAAAATCAATATTACTTATATTCTTTTTTATATAAAATTTAGTCGATAAGAAATTAGTTGTTAAGACAACAAATTAATCATCGAAGAAAATTGATTTACATTATTAAAAACTTTATACGGCTGAAAGTTATATGTACAACATATTCAATCAATTTGAAACTCTTTGGATTAATTTTTTTTAATGATAGTGACACATCATAAAAATTTCTACAGTTAAATTAAAATTCATATAAATTCAAGTATCGTAGAGTCTTGATCATTTGAAGTTTCGTAGGAGAAAAGTTTTGATGAAATATAGTGGAAGGGCAAGATGGTAAAAGCGTAAAAGAAAAGTGTTGTGGTTGTGGATCCCACTTGGCAGCAATTCAGCTTTATCCATTCCTCTGCAAATTTCCATATTAGCCCTCCACATGTGTACCTCCACGTGTACATCAGATTGTCATTACCATGTATGGAATATTTTATTTATTTGAATTTAGTATCTATTAATAGAAATGCCAACTAAAATATCCCCGCTTAATTTTTTTTTTAATAAAAATATTTACATAATTATATATTTGAATTGTGAATTATAAAAAAAAGTTGATTAAAAAAAAAAAAACTATATTGTGAAAAAAAAAAATATTTATTTATTTATTAGCTATATTCGTACATCTCTCATATGTACATAGACAAACACAATAATTGAATTTATAACTTAATTCCGATTCCCTTCCATTTCCTTTCTGGTGAAACTTGATTCTGATTCCACTAGTTATAATATCAAAGAATATATATTAATATTTAAATAATAATATTTTTAAAATACTTAGATGTATGATATATATATATATATATATATATATATATAAATTCATGTAGGGACAAATTGGACAAGAAACATCATTAAACAGTTCATGTAGGGACTTAGAAATATGTAAGTATCAGTATCAACAACCTCTTTGAAATCGAAAACAGAGATTGCATGTGAGAAAGAAAAGTGATTGAATTTCATTGATTTCAATAGAAGAAAGAGACTACATACTGCTACATGTATTGTTTTGATCTGGACTTCATATAATATAATACTAATAAATTTCATGACTCAATTTCAGACTTTTTGTTTGTCACAGAAACTCCAAACCAGCAGACTGCAGTTGTTGGCCAAGTAGTGATCTTCCTCCCAATCGGATCATATTTCGATTGTTGCAGGATCGGATTGTCAGACCTTGATGATCCAAACCAATCACTCCCACATGGCCACATTGTTTTGATTGGCATTGACACTCGCTCTGATATAAAGAGATGGTTGAATGTTGTAACAAGTGTGGAAAAATGGATGTGACAATGCCTCTGAAGCACTTGGTCTCTTGCTTGGATCCCAAGAACACAGCGATTTGATCAGACTAATTGCATCCCCGCTGATCGCCAATGGCATCATTCATCTATGAAGACAGATTCACACCCGGAAGCTGTGGAAACTGATAGTCAAACCACCTGCCAGAGCCAGTCATCCGAGCCAAGACGCCACAGTTGGGCTGCCTAAAACGCCACAGATTTTCAACATTTGATCGGAGGAGTTTCTTCCAGGAAAAAGAGGTTTGAACATAAACAACTCTGCCATGATAGCTCCCATTGCCCACATATCAACTTTGAAAAAAAAGAAGAACGTTTTAAAATCACTAAATTTTATTTTGTAATTAATTTAGAATGCTTCAAATTAAATATGCATCTGTATTTTGTTTCAATGTACGTAAAAAAAAAAATTAATCTTTGAAAATGGATTCTTATAATAAAAACATAAAATCAGAATTTATATCATCTCTCAAGTTTCTTAATTACTCTAAAGACAACAAATTAAGATAAGTAGTTGAATAACAATAACAATACTTTAATTAATATTGAACTACATTAATTAAGATTAGTCGCTTTCTTCATCATCTGGTTTTATGGTAGCTTGTTGAAGCTGACGAAGTAGCTGTTATCAAACAAAAAATGAAGATAGAATTACTATATATTATTAATTAAAATCAACCCATTAATTAATTAACAACTAATAAAATGTGTTAATTAAACTATAAATAACACAAACCTCAAAATAAGCATTCATTTTCTCCTTGAGAGTATCAAGTTCCTTTTTCAGTTCTTGTAAAGAAGCGTTTGCACTGTTAATTATCATATATATAACAGTTAAATTTATTTATTTTAATTAATTATTATTGAAAAAAAAAATGAAATTAAAAAGCTATATATATATATATATATATTATCACCCTTGTATATTTTCTTGGTTGAGATGTTCAATTATTTTATTGGCTTCATTCTTCACTTCGTTAGCACCAAAGCTGCAAATACAAATCATAATTAATTTTTTTTATTTTTTATTTTTAAAATCAAACAATTCGGTAATAAAAACATATTTTATAATGTATATATTAATTTATATAGTTTATGTATATAAATAATTATATTTATATTTGTATGTTTTTTTTTATGGTTTACCTATCACTACTCCCTTTTAGTTGATTAAGGCTATTATCCAATTTCTTGTGATCAATGGGGTTCTTCTCCCTGCATAGACATATATATATATATTGGAAAAATATGTTCATTAATTATTAATTATAATGTTAAAATATTATATATTAAAAAATTATAATGTTTAAATATGAAATAATAAATAATGAGGCAATTTATTATTATTTGACTTACAATTCTTGCTCAATTGTAGTTATATGTTCAGTTGATTTGTTAATAAATATGTTGAATGTCTCTTCAACGTACTCATAGCCATGTAAATTTTCTAGTTCAAGAAAAAAGCCATCAAGAACTCCCTACAACAACAACAATAAATAATCAAAGTTTTACTATATATGGATATTACCTTGATCAAGCACACAACACAAATATATATATATATATATATATCCCATTCAGGACGACCAACCACAACCACATGTTTCAATAAGTTTACCTCGTCGACTAAGGTTCTTCTCATAGTTACAAGTTGTTGATACAACTGCCGGAACTCCATTTCAAGTAGATAAATAAAAGCAAGAAGTTCTTAAAACTAAATCAGGAATATAGTTGAAAATATTTGATGAAGAATTGGCAATGGAATTGGAATATCAATATATATAAATAAATATATATATATATATATATATATATATATATATGTAAAATAAAGAATGAAGTTGATCAACTAACAATTCATGAAGATCGTATTTAAAGATAAAATTGCATGACTTAAATATTGTCATAACAAATTTAAAGATAAATAACAATAATATGGCCCAATCTACTTGTAAATTTGTGATCACAAACATAATCGGTTTAAAGTTTTAACATAAAGTATTCATGAAAATAAAATGAAGAAGAGAGGTACATATTTCATTATGACTATGAACAAATGCTCTGAAAAATGGATGTTTAATTTCAAGGCCTCTGAAACAGTTGGTATCTTGCTTGCATCCCAAGACAACAAAAAAAAAAAAAAAAAAAAAACTTTGGAAATCTACATGTTATAAAAGTTCAACTCACAATTTTTCTAAAAGTGAAAATGAAAAAGACCACCAAACAAAATATTTCTCATCACCTATAAATTGTCATAAAGGATGGGTTCGGTATCAGTTTCTGCTGAATGCTGAGTTTCAGCCACCACCACCATACTTGTAGTTGTTGAAGAAGTGTAATTGTTAATATCAGTTCCTATATTTGCCTTATCAGTACTGCTCATGAAGCTGCCGGTAGTGGTAGTGTCATCGTATTTCCAATCAGTCAAGTATCCTGGCTTTGTAGTTACAGTGCTCACTTCAATATCTCCACAGAGCATAGCTACTACACGGGACATTGGTGGCCGCAGAGATGGCAATGTCTGAGTACATAAAAGAGCTACTCCTATCATTCGTTTTACCTCCTCCTCGTTGAATTCTTGTAATCTCGAGTCCACCAGTTCAACTTCCTGGTTGTTCTCATGTAGGTGCCAAGCCTAAGAAGCAAGAAAATGTAGGAATTATGATATGAGTGATAGATATATAAATCGGAAATCAATGTAGTTTAAGAGATTGATTGATATGTAAATGGGATACCAAATTATCTATCATACCCATTCAAGAAGATATACTTGCTCTTCATCCAAGCTTGAATCTAAGTTTGGTCTTCCACTAACAACCTCTAGTGCAACAACTCCGAAGGCAAACACATCAGTCTTCTCTGTAAGATGTCCGCGCATGGCATACTCCGGTGCTAGATATCCACTGTGCGGTGACAAGAGATCATTACATGTATGTCCAAAATAAACAAATCTAGGTAGAAAAATGAGGTGAACTTTTCACATTCTTACAATGTCCCTGCAACACGAGTGCTCATGTGGGTTTTCTTGTCATCGTAAAGTTTGGCCAAACCAAAATCTGAAATTTTTGGGTTGAGCTCAGAATCAAGTAAAATATTACTAGCCTTCACATCTCTGTGTATGATTCGAAGCCTCGAATCCTCATGAAGATAAACTAGACCTCTTGCCACTCCCAAGCAAATATCATAACGTGTTGACCAATTGAAATTCAAACTTGTTTCTCCTAATTCATGAAAGTCATAATAGAAAATTCAACAAAGCTTTCCACACTGAAAATGTAAACCTCTTTCTATTCCCAAGAAAATCAATAGTACAGCATACATGCTCTATTTTCATACCAAATATTGCTTGATCTAGACTTCTGTTCTTAAGATACTCGTAAACAAGGAGTCGTTCTGATCCCTCGATGCAACATCCATACAGTTTGACAAGGTTACGGTGCTGCACTGCAGATATAGCAACAATTTCTGCAACAAATTGGCTCTTCCCTTGTTGGGATGCTACAGACAATTGTTTTACCGCGATTGCCCTTCCATCGTCAAGTTTTCCCTATGGAGTGTAAGGTTCCAAATGAGTAAGTCAGTTAAATTATAATTTTGAATATCTCCCTTATATTCACCAGCCTTTCACAATCATGTTATGGTTAAATATGGCTATGGTTATAATTGTGTAACAACTATATGCAGTCAACAAATTTAGCTGATTTGAACAGTGACGTACCTTATAAACCGGTCCAAATCCTCCCTCTCCAAGTTTATTTTCAGGACTGAAGTCTTCTGTAGCTGTCTTCAGCACAGCATAACTGAAAGTGTATGGTTTAACATCCATCCCTTGAAGCACTGCAAATTCAATAGCAAATGCAGAGTTTACCATTGTGAATCCATTTGGCTAGCTAATAAATACTTTGTGGAAGATTAAGTCAAGTTAGTGTGAAGGACAAGAAAGAAATTGGATTAAGAACATTTTGTGATTCAGGAAAACTTTACTTAAGTCTTGCAGTTATGAATCTTGAGTTTGAACATCATACGTGACAAAATTTAAGCAAACAACATATTTATATCTAGAAAAAAAAAAAATTTGTTAAGAGTTTCGAAATTGAATTGCTAGCATAGATTTAGAGCAAGGATTCTGGCTTTACCTTCATCATCATCATCTTTGCTAGGCCTCTTCCTTCTTTGAATGATCCAGAGAATTGCAGCCAATAGAAAGCTTACAAGCCCAACACCAACAACAATCCCCACAATTAGACCGGTCCTATTCGTCTTACTACTACTGGTTGGAGGATTGTTACTTACAGTAGGTATGAAATCTGTATCGGAGTTCAGTAGACTTATACTTAATATGATATTGCGAGGAAACTTTAAGAAGAAAAAGAAGAAAGAAAGATATTGGCTTACCTGGTGTAGCACTGATGGCGGAAATAGAAGGTCCATATGTTCCTTGGTTAGGAATGCAGCAAGTCCCTTTTCCAGCCCAAAACAGGTGGATTTCAAGGTAGTTTTCTGATACCTGAGCCCTGAATTTTTTTTGAACAGCTCTTTTTGAGATTCCACCTGCTTCCTTTTTTATGTCAAAATCCTTTAAAACACGATATCCCTATAACAAAACTTCAACAAAAAATCAGTAACAATTAAAAGGAGTAACATAATTAGGATTTGGGAAGCAGAATACAAGAATGCATTGGTGGTTTATATTAATGAGCTTCACTGACCCTTTTTATTGCATTGGTGGTTTAGTATGCAAATGGCCTTAATATCAAGGAATTAAAAGTAGTTAAAGAGAATAAGAACAGAAGGAAACAAAGGAGTACCTAGAACAATTTCAAAGTATATATAATTCATCATACCTGAATATAGATATCAAATTTACGCCTCCCAATGCTTTCCCAGCTAGTAGTATCTAAAATATCCATTTCTGTAAACTGGAGGGTCACATTGTAGTTGCCATTTTCAAGGCCTAAACCATAGTATCTTAGTGATGAAGCTGAGATTCTTGCCGTCTGAAAAAGCTCCGAGTCTAGAGTATTTGTGAATTGAGATTGAGAAAAACTTGTGTATTGGGGATTATTGCTCCCAGTAAAATATCCAACATTACTAACACCCCATCTGCTTGTGTTAGTCACAAAATACGATGATGGACCAAGAGTTGTGTTGTCCCTCTCATACACTATACCATTAGAAGACGTGATCTGTGGACCACCACACTTAATCGAAAAGTTATAATCTGCACAGCAATATAAGTGAGCCACTTATCAAAGTAAGTCCATATAAGGTTTTTGAAGTATGAAGTTAGAATATGCATTTCCCAATGCCCTCTTGTGCACCAAGTTGCATTTGATGCTTGGATTATAGTAAGTCACTTGATAAAATGCATTCCCTTCAGCTATGTATTCAAATAAAACCTCATCAACTTAACAGTTATATCTCAAGACATGGAATTCAATTTATCTCAAACTGATTAATAAATAAATGCTCACATTAAAATTCTTTTGGTGCACATGTTTTCTCTTTCAATATAATTACTCTCCCCTCTAGAAGATCACACAAACCATGAGTTAAGAAAGGGTTCTATAACAAAAACAAGAAGGCTATTATGTAGTAAGAGCGTATATAGGCTATTAGGTAACAATGCGGCGCGTACTCAAGTGTCAAAGTGCAGCCTTCTTTTCTCCTCATAAACAGGTGAATTTCCTCAAATCACAAGAAAGGGAAAGTTGTACTTACAGATTCCAGCACCTCGATTGCAAGGAAAGTTCCGTTGGAGACAGTTCAGCCCAAATGGCAAGGCACTGAGGTAAGAAGAGGAATGCAATTAGATGGAAAGCTTGGATATTATGTCAGAAACCAATATCTGGCCATTTCAGTTGATGGAAGCATTATTATTAGTTGATACATAAACTTCCAAAATTGAGGTTGCAATTACTTGATACATAAACTTCCAATAAAAAGCATGTGTTTCAGGATTACTGGAAGTAATTTGGTAACTTTTTCACAAATAAAAGTCATTCCAAAATATTTGAGAGGACTGATTAGCATGCTAAGAGTCTTGATATCAGCCTTGCACCTTGTACGATCAACAACTTAAGTACATCTGTATATGTCAATATTCAGATTACAGTATCATGTCTAATAAATGAATGCAAGAAACTAATCATTTTCAGAAAACAAAACATAGAAACCAGAAAATAACCCGCTGTTGGAAGTGTCTATAGTTAAGTTGTTGGCAACTAAGTTCCTGCATATTGAAACCCACAAAATCTGAATGTTAGTTCATCATGGAAAAACGAATGCAATCTTTGTTAGAAATGAAAGTTTTACGAAAATAAATCAAATCAGAAAATAATGAAAAATGATTACAAAACAATACATTTAATGCAATTTAAAGACTTACAGTTGTAAATTCCGTTCGTTGATCCAAGAAGGTAAGCTGCCAATTAAATTGTTGTACGACACATCTCTGCAAGCATGTAGAGTAGATTTTCACACAAGCTACTGATCAGTAAAAATTCAGGTATTATTCTAGTCATGCTGATCTTTTACTACAAGCTTTTGATGCTATCCATAACCTCAACTTCATCATGTATTCTAAAGAGCCTCACACATGTATTAAGCTACAGGCTTCAGTAGACATGTTAATTTATAGTAAGGAAAAAGAATTTTCAATCTGATCGAAAGAGCCGATATCAGGATAAAAGATTTTGTGTTCCCCGGTCAAAAAAAAAAAAATCCTCATTTTCACATTGGCGAGCTACAAACAAGTGAGCTCATTTTCAACATGAAACTGCAGATTAATCCTAATGCAAGTTTGGCAACTAGCTCACTGGGTGTTTCAGAAGCCACTGTTGCACAACATAAAACTGTCCTTATTGTAAATGAAACATTAGAGATTATAAACTCCTTTTTTGGTGCTTTAAAATGATGTTGAATTCATATACGTCAGAAGTACTTACATGTTGAGAAGAGATGTACTCTTTTGTGTGGGCAGGGTACCATTTAACTTATTATTTCCAAGAAACCTAACAATGAAAGCAACATTACATGTTTCAATGAAAGTAAGGAGTGCATGTTTGGAAGCAAAAGATTGTAAGGCAGAGATGGGGTATTACAGGTGAGACAACGAACTCAAATTGAAAAGCGAGTCTGGAATATCTCCACCTATATTGTTGAAACTCAAATCCCTGAAGAAAAATATTACAAAACTCAATTGTACACACAACTAGTGACAGAGATAGGGGGGATTTTTGTTAAATTGGAGATAGCACTAGCACTATATAAGCACATCCACATCCCCACTCAGAACAACCAAATGATCTCGGTTCTGGTAACATGAAATAAGATATAATCAATGATGCATAACACTGGTACATCACAATGACTTCAAGTTACACACCACACCAACCAATCTGATAGAATCAATCACTGCAAAAGATAAGAAATTAAGAAGAATGATAATATTAGGTGATACTAATAATAATACTATTAAAGCTTATATGAGGGGCAACCCTGTAAAACGGTTTGCCTTCGGGCATCAGCTAGGATTTTCTACCGATAATCAATAAACCGCTGTTGGGTGACTGCTCATAAGCAAGCCCAAATTCAACCAAAAGCATGCTGACCAAAAATGTATTTGAAGGATCCACCATCAAAATGAATAACTTACAGATGCTGCAACCTCTGGTATTCTCCAATATTGGATGGAATTGAATCAGAAATGTTGTTATTCCTTAGTTCCCTGAAGAATATGTAACCATTATTTTAGATCAATAAATGAAAAAAGAAAAAGATAAACAAAAAGTATGTATGAGGGGTCATAACATATCGAATCAGAGCTTGAAATAGTGTTCCTTACAAGACACTTAAAGACTTCATTTCCCTTATAAATTCCAATGACGAGCTCCCATTTGATAAATCACTTATTCTCCTACATTTTAATTTCCATTAGATGATTAGCATTGAGTATTGTAAAATATTAACAAAAGCAAAGAAAAGTTGTGGATACTCACAACTCAGTTAGAGTTGTCAGGTTGGAGAAGGATGATGGTATTGGACCTTCAAACGAGTTTCCTTGAAACCTCCTTCAATAACATATAGGAATAGAGATTTATAAGATGTGCAGCATTGCATTAACTTAATTTTACATTGTGACAAAAGCTAACAAGTTAAAGGTGATTCGGAAAAAAAAAAAAGAAGCATTAATTTCTCACAATGAATCAAGCTTCGACCAATTTCCTATGAAGTCAGGAATCCTTCCTGTGAGTTCTACATCAGAAGCCCGCCTGCGACAATACAAGTATTTGATTCATGTCATTTTCCAGTCAGCATAATGACATATTTACTCCTTAGCTAGTTCAAAATCTCAATTAGAGATCAACATAGTAAGAAAGTGCTTACATCGTAAGCAGGTTCCGTAGATTGGCAAAAGTAGAAGGAATCTCACCGGTAACTCCAGAACTACTAATATAACTGTTGAGGTGAAGAGTTGTCATGAAAATCCATCACTATTTAAGTACTTTTTATTCAACACAATAGAACAAGAGAAGAGATAAATAATAATTGAATATCATGTGAAGTAGCTGCTAATTTTAATATATGATGGTCATAGGATATGCCCCAAAATGTATTTACAGGCTCCAAGTTATGAGTGATTAAACGATGTTGTAGAATGCACTGTGGTTACTACTTACTATAGCTTGCATTCATGTACCTCAATTCCTATAATTTCATCCTTGTTTGCATGTTCCTGTGATTACAAACTTTTAACAGTATACATTGTTAAAAGTTTCATACAGTTCTAGAAGTTTTCATCATAAGATCTTAGTCTTTATCAAGATGGTTGACAGAAAATTCATCTAAACTCATAATCTAACGCCCGCTAAACACAATTAAAAAAGATTACATTATACTAAATACTACCCAAAACTTTTTGTCAAACACTTTGCCTGAACAATATGGCCAAGTGGTGTGTAACTATCACATTATCCCATAATCCACATGACAATTACAAATCACTTGTCATGTCATTTGAGCTACATTTTAGGCAAAGTTTTAAAACAATGTAGCATTGCTCTTTTACAAATGTAAAAAAGTGTCTAAAGAACTTACAGTTGTTGTAATTTCATCAAATTACCAAGTTCCAATGGCAAAGAACCTGAGAAATTGTTTGATGCAACAGAACTACAAAAATAAAAAAAGGTAATGAAATAAATGAATAATATCACCGAAGTTTTATAACTTCTTTATATTCTAGCAATGTGCTTACACAACAAAGTATATATATAATTCAATCAACTTAACACCTCAACTTCCATTTGTGACCTTCAACATCCAGCCCTTTTCGTCAAATGATTGGAACAATTAAATAGATTAAGTGTAAGCAATAATATATTTAATTAAGAAAAATAAATGGAAAATGAAGTCTCAGATTTAATATTCCCCAACCATTGTTTATGGAGATTCATATGCTTCACTCAGTAAATTATACAACTTATTTTAAAGAACGCATGTTTCATTGTAACCTTGGGATCATTGTATTGCAATTTTTGTGGAAACAGCCATCTAGAAATATTATAACCTAAAGATTGCAACGCAATCAAACCAAAAGAACACAAATGGAAGTCACGGACAGAGGAGGCAGTCACCATCTATGGAAAGTAAAGAATGGATGGTAGATGTAAACTTACAGTGATATTAATTCAGTCAGCATTCCAAGTTCTTTTGGAAGCTCTCCTGATAATGCATTTATGCCAAAGCTCCTGATCAGAATGTGAAAGTAAACATCAGAATATAGTATATTTGTCATGCCCTATAAATTTACAACAAAAAATTTCATCAGCCTACAGATATTGCATGGCAGTTAGATTCCGGATCGATGCAGACAGGGGACCTGTCAAGTAATTTTGGCCCAAGTTCCTGTTTGAAGAAGAAAACTTCAGATTAATCAAGAACACATCGCAGATCAATCATAGTGGAAATTGCCAGCCTAGTGTGGTAGAACTCCAACATAGCTTACATATAAATGAAATTATCAATACAATGTAGAACTCAAGTAAACATATATACAACATGAAACCATACAGATCAGAGAGGAAAGTCAGAGTCCATAGCTCATCTGGGATCACACCAACAGCGTCCAGTGCATAAACTTTCCTGTCAAGAAAATCTAAAAGTTAGCAAGCATGAAACGAAAGATCTATACATTCTAGATTCTACACTACTTTGATGTTGAGACTGCCTCACATTAAGGCTTCCCAAAAGAGATGTTCCAGCTGGAAATCACAAATGTAATAGCAAGAAGACAAATGGTGGTGAAGTAGTTAAGTACAATGGCTGGTAAGAGTATGCAAGCCAGACACTGTGAGGGAAACTGAATTTGAAATCACTAGAGCTCGTAAGTGAATCCGTTTCACTTGTTAGTTACGATTTCTACACTGGAAACAGCAAAGTAACTTTTGGTTTGGATGTGCCCACACTTGTATATCAAGTGCTGCACAGGTATTTGTACAAGTAACATAAATTTGAAAACCAAGTATTTGTACAAGAAGATCATACTCATAGTGTACTGAAACTTGTTAATCTTCACTGTGAAGAAAAGCAGAAGGTTGCAATGGGCATGAATGTAACACGAAAAATCATAGTATGAATGTAACACTTTCATGCTTTGATAATGCTCATTCAAACATATTATCGAACACTTTCAAGAGTATCCAGTGACAATGAAATGGTTAACTATTCAAAGGTCTTCTTAGCTAGACCAAAAGCTTCTTAAACTATGTATTTGCAGATTGCAGAATAAATAAATCAACAAATGCATGTTGGGGGACTTGAACTCAATACTCTGATATTATGTTAGTTTCCGCTAGACTCAAAAGCTTAAGCTATCAAGTAAAGGCCCAACCAATCAATGATATAAAACTCTCTAACAATATCGACACGGATTAACATTTTCCCATCATCACACTCTAAGCAACATGTAATGTAACCAACAATTGCAGAATTAGTAAGAAACTAGCTAAAAAGTTTTTGAAAACTTACAATTGGGTAATGTGGCAAAGAGTGTTGTTGTTGTAAGAACAAACACATTTGATAAAAGGGTTGTAAGCATTGTTATCAAAGCTTGTGGAATCAATGGCAGCTCCACTGCAAGGCTCTCCACTGATATTCCATTGATCCTGATTAGCTGATATCCCCCATTGTTGAAATATTGAATTCAATGCTCTCACTGTCACCACCATATATATTTTCAAGTTGCATGGTCATTTTTTCAAACTCTTGAGCAAAAAAGCTAACAACTTTGTCAAACTTGTCATCACCCTTTGTTGATTAACCTACTTAATTTGACATTTATAATGCTTTGAAAAATCAGTAATTTGAAGATTTCTTATGATAGAACAGAAGATAAAAACAGGGGACGTTGGAAAATATTACCTGTAAATGGAAGTAATTTTATTTGTTCGAAAGGTTGATAAAATTAAAATAAGAAAATTTCACATTAAATATTAATGTTTAAATAATTATCAATTTAGTCCTTATTACTTATTTTGTAGTCAAAAAGTCATTCTTTTTATTATTATCATTATTATTATTAAAAAAAAAGTTATATCAAAATAGTCATCCTCAACATTTTTAATTAAGTTTTTTTTGTGTAAGTGAATGAGGCTATTTTCCTACTCTTAAGATTCAAATAATTTTTAGGGATTTTTTTTTTTGGTGCAAATTACTGGAGTTTTTTCATAATTTAAGGAAGGTTTGTAACTATAATATATATATATATATATATTTTCATTTTTCAAGGTCTCTTTTATAATATTTAAAAGGTAATATTTAGTTTTTAAGTATTCTACAAGGGTATAATAGTTTTTTTGAACAAAAGTTATCGGTAATACTAGAATTAATAGACTACAGAGACTAGTTTAATACAGATTAAAAACAATATAAACTATTTTGATATAACTGAAACAATAAAAATTAAATTCTCTAAACTCTTGAACTAAGTATATATAAAAAATTCATATAATGGATAGGTGATTTTGATAAAATTTCCCAATTAGAATCAAGTTTATATATTTTAGAAACCATTGAGATAGAAAAAGACCATCTAATAATTGAAAAAACAAATTTCATTCAAGTATAATTCTCGCATAGAGAAAATTACTATTGCTACGTTTACAGATTGACTCAAAAACTTAAATACATAAGATTCAATTTAGAAAGATGTACAAATATAGTTGCAGGAATGGATTCGGATTCATTTTCAAGTAAAAACTAGCTCTGATAACATGTATACAAATCTGAAGCTCTAACATGTATGCATACATACGTACCTTCATTAGGATCAGTAGTAGCTTGAGATTGATTATTATTCTGAGCTTGAGCTACATGAACAAAACCAAATATGCAAACCCAGTATAAAAAAGCAAAGATCATGACCAAAACTTGTAGTGGTGGTGATGATGATCCCATCTTGATCATCATTAAATTCTGTATTTTCAATTGATCAAACAATAATATATATATATATATATATATGAACCTAAGAGAGAGACATTTCAACACAAATGGAAATAAATTATTGGACTTTTTCAGATGATGATCCCACTTGATCATCATTAAATTTTGTACTGTCAATTGATCAAACAATAATTAATATATATATATATATATATATATATATATTTATATACTTGGAACCTAAGAGAGACATTTCAACACACATGGAAAGAAATTATTGGACTTTTTCAGATGAGTAATGTCTCTTTCAACAATGTTCAAACATAGAAATGTCAAAATCTTTCGTAATCGTTTTGATCATCTAAGGAATAATCCAAACTATCGCAATCGTGAAAAGTTTTGGTTCACATTTTGTCCTAGTCCTGAAATGATCTTCCTGCTTATGGATTTTTACCCACTTATTTCTATCTCTCTATATTATTTTTCTCTTTTTGAATTATTATAAATTTGAGGATCGAGAAAGAATATACTCTTTTTTTTAGTGAAGAGGGTTATCGAGTATATAATTTTATTGACATGGATATAAGATTTATTAAGTTAGTAGGATTACGTCGGATATACAATATATGATTTGGCTATCTACATTGTATATCCACCATTAGAGTGCTTAAATACTAATTTCCACTCGTACTTGAATTTGTATTTATTTCTGATTTTGTTATGAGTTTGAATATGTATTTGCATCCGTCTAGTACTTTCCTATAAGCTTAACATTTTAGGTCCATAGATTACTAACAACAACAACCACCAAAATTCAGAAATCATCCTCTTATTCAACATTAATTGGCCAAAAATTCAAAATTGATGTATAGAGTAAAATTTACATGTTACAAACAATTATTCTCCTTGTAGTATAACTATAATTATATACAAATCAGAAATCCAAGAATATATTAGTTTAGCTCACAATTTTCCTTAATAAGAAAAAAAAAAAAAAAAAAAAAAACAGAGAAAGACTAGTGAAGCAAAAGAACATATTTCATCACCACCTACCCTCTCCAATAATGTCATGGATAATGGGTTTAGTAACATTTGCTGGTGAATGTTGAGCATCAGCCACCATAGTTGTTGAAGAAGAGGTGAAATTGCTATTATATTCAGTTCCTATAGTTGCCTTATCAGTACTGCTCATGAAGCTGCCGGTTGTGGTAGTGTCATCATATTTCCAATCAGTCAAGTATCCTGGCTTTGTAGTTACAGTGCTCACTTCCATATCTCCACACAGCATAGCAACTACACGTGACATTGGTGGCCGCAGAGATGGCAATGTCTGAGTACATAAAAGAGCTACTCCTATCATTCGTTTTACCTCCTCCTTGTTGAATTCTGGTAATCTCAAGTCCACCAGTTCAGCTTCCTGGTTGTTCTCATGTAGGTGCCAAGCCTAAGAAGCAAGAAAATGTAGGAATTACAATATGAGTGATATATATTAAGATATATAAATCAGAAATCAATGTAGTTTAAGAGATTGATTGATATGTAAATGGGGTACCGAATTATCTTTCATACCCATTCAAGAAGATATACTTGCTCTTCATCCAAGCTTGAATCTAAGTTTGGTCTTCCACTAACAACCTCTAGTGCAACAACTCCGAAGGCAAACACATCAGTCTTCTCTGTAAGATGTCCGCGCATGGCATACTCTGGTGCAAGATATCCACTGTGTGGTGACAAGAGATCATCACATGTATGTCCAAAATAAACAAATCTAGGTAGAAAAACGAGGTGAACTTTTCATAATCTTACAATGTCCCTGCAACACGGGTGCTTATGTGGGTTTTCTTATCATCGTAAAGTTTGGCCAAACCAAAATCTGAAATTTTTGGGTTGAGCTCAGAATCAAGTAGAATATTACTAGCCTTCACATCTCTGTGTATGATTCGAAGCCTCGAGTCCTCATGAAGATAAACTAGACCTCTTGCCCCTCCCAAACAAATATCATAACGTGTTGACCAGTTGAAATTCAAACTTGTTTCTCCTAATTCATGAAAGTCATAATAGAAAATTCAACAAAGCTTTCCCCACTGAAAATGTAAACTCTTTCTATTCCCAAAAAAAAATCAATAATACAGTAAGCATGCTCTATTTTCATACCAAATATTGCTTGATCTAGACTT